>CM053769.1:46744573-46749573 GCA_028658325.1 Potorous gilbertii | reverse complement strand
ACAATTCTATGCTCTACTTCAGGGCATAGAATCCAAGAGATGAAAAACACCTCAAGAATAAACTAGTCCAAACATGTCATTTTACAAATGAATAAAATGAGACCCTGGTTTGGAAAATGACATTCCAAAAGCAAAGAATAATCCAGAACCTTGATCTCCTGACTCCAAATCAATTGCTGTTGAAGTCCTAGAAATGTCATTGTGGCTGTTAGAGCCTAGGGAGAATCAAGATATGAAGGTAAGGAAAGAATGAAGTAGGTTTGTGTTAATGAAATTTTTGTAGGGGGGAGGAGGATGTGTCATCTTTAGAATGATAAATAACTTACTATAACATAGTTTATCATTTTCTTTTAGATTAGTGCCACGGGAAAACAAAATGACCCAGGAATTAAAGAATGCTATTAGTGACTAAAACTATCCTTGTTGAGTGATTATACAAACCAGATCAATAGGTAACTAAGATCCTCTAAGAAACAAACAAAACTTTGAAAAACTTTCTGAAATAGTCTTGGTCAAATAAATCCTTTTTACTCCATACCAGTTCATCCTACTTTCCAAGTGCTCCTCAATTATCTTCTCTGTAAAATAAAGACATTGGTTGGCTAAGGTTGATGCCCTAACATTGTATGTTCTAAAGTTCTCTCCAGGTCTAGTATTGCGTTTTGTGTCCTAAAATCCATTACATCTTTACATCTTACATTTTAAGGAACAACAATCCATTGCTTTAAGGTTGATCAGCCCTAAGATTCTTCAAGACTCTCAGCAAAATCAATGAAACCTCTATTTGTTGTTACTGGACCAACTAAAGTTGCTACTTTCCTAGCCCAGCCTTCCAAGGTATTAGGTTCTACTTCCTCCTTGCAGCTATCAGATCCTCGTGATTCTGGCCAGTATTGATCTCATCTTTCTCTAGTTCCATTTGCATTTGTTATCTGTATCATGCAATTTATACCTGATCACACGGGTAAATGGAAGCAGCTAGGTAATGCATTGGATGGAATGCTAAGCCTGAGTCCACACTTGGCCTTTGATACTAGCTGTGTGGCTCTTGGCCAGTTACTTAACCTCTGTTTGCCTTAGTTTCCTCATCAGTAAAATGGGAATAACAACAGCCCATCTACTTTCCAGCATTGGCAGATTAAAAGAGATGATAATTGTGAAGTGTTTAGCACAGTGCCTGCCACATAAGTAAGCACTATATAAATGTTAGTCTATTATCACAGTTAATCCTGTAGATAGAAGAGAAAAATGTATGGCAAATAGACATTATTTTTGGAGAAGGAAGGAAAGAGTGACTGAGAAAAGATAGTGAATGATATAGGGTATAGAAAGGATTATGATATGAAATACAAAATGTTAGGATAGTGAAGAGGGGATAGGGTAGTAGGAAAAGGAGGAGGTAGCAGAAATTATGGAGCCAAATCAACTGAAATATTAAGAATACCTTTGAGGTAACAATTGATTGGGCTCCCCGCAAATGCTCAGTGAGCATTAATGGCCAGAGGAGACCTCAGAAGAAGTTCCAGTGCCTTCTGAGGTGAGCCCAGAGAGTCAATTCCAGTTGCTTATGAAGGTGTTCAGGTTAAATGAGAAGGGATAAATAGTCCAGTTCAGTAGTGCAAAGTTACCCTCTGTGTGCTGGAACTAAATCTGAAGCAGTGATGGTGGGGGAGGCCTGGTGCTGGTTCCCCATGAGGGAACATGTTAAAGTTTAAGTGACTTGTCCAGGTGAGGTGATTTGTCCAGGATCTTAGTAAGTAGCAGTCTTTCATCCAGACCTGAGCCTTTTATTGCCCAGGAGAATCTCAAAGATGGAGCCTAGAAAAGGCCCTCTGGCAATCCATCTTGATTCAGTTTAATTAATTTCAATAAATACTTATTAGATATCTACTGCGACAGACATTGTTTTAGACATTCAAGGAAGTGTGGTCCCTGAACTCATGGAGCAGTCCAGTACTGCCAAGAAATAGAGTAGAAGGTTGGCCTATAAAGCAGGACAGGCGTGTTTTAAGTTCTGCCTGTAATGAATATTGCCTGTCACTTAACTTTTCAGGGTCCTAGAGATCTCTAAAACTATAAATCACAGAACAATTGTCAATCTGAATTATAGAGTCTTCTGACCTGGAACTCCTCTCTCTACAATGATCACTTAACAGGTTCATGTTAAAACAAACAAACAAATGAAAACAAAACAAAAAACAACAGGTCTTTCTGAGACGCTTCCTCTTTTTTTCCTGTTTCTTTCATCTCTGTTTTCTTATATTCCTGTTGGTCCACCCACTGTCTTTTACTTTTTCTCTTTTCTCTTTCATCTTCTCTGTCACTTTTCTCTTTGTTCTCTGTCATTTCTTTCTATTCTTTTATTTTTCTCTATTTATTTCTTCCTCCTCTTTTTCTTTTCCATTTCCTCTTTACCTTTTCCCTTCTTTCCGTCTTTTCTTTTCCCTGTCCCTTCCTGTTCCCTTTCCATTCCTCCAGCTCCCTTATTCCTCCTCTCCTCTCTTTCCCTCTCTTTCTTTCCTTTTCCCTGCCCCTTTGCCTATTTATTCTGCTCTACTTCCATTCTACATCTACCTTCTATTTGTGAGTGTACTCTAGGTTACTGTCCTGGGCCTTCTTCTCATCTCTCTCTCTCTCTCTCTCTCTCTCTCTCTCTCTCTCTCTCTCTCTCTCTCCCCCCCCCCACCCCATCCTTCTCCCTCTCCCTCTCCCTCTGTTCTCTCCCTCTCTCTCCCTCCTCATCAACCACCAACTTTATACAAAACTCCCAAATCTACATATCCAGCCATAATCTTTCCCCTGAGCTACAGCCCTGAATTACCAAGTGGTTTGGGGGCATTTTCCACTTGATGTCCTATAGGCATCTCAATATCAACATACTCAAAACAGAGCTATTTGTCTTCCCCCAAATTCACTCCTTTTCTTAACCTTCCTAGTTCTGTCACTTGAGTTTGAAATCTCAGCATCATCCTTAACTCTTCCTTCTCCCTCAATCCTCACCTCCAAATAATTAACAAATCCTGCTGATTCCACATCTGCAATGTCTCTTGTATTCTTCCCCATCTCTATATTCACAACTCTATCATTCTAATGTAGGTCCTAGTCACCTTTCTCTAGATGAGTAGTTCTCAATGTGTGGGGTCAAGGCCTCCTGGGAATTTCCTTTCAAGTCAAAACTATGTTCATAAACCCATTAAGATATTATTTCCCTATTAAAATTTTCTCCCTTTTCCCATTAGATGGATGTGTGATGCCATTTTTTAACCTGTACTTCAAACAAAACATATTAGAAAAGATTTAAATTCAGAAGCAAATATGGAATCAGCTTTATTCCTTTAAGCCAGATATCAAACAGATTTGCCCAAATACATAAAACAGTGCCACTTTTGTCACTTTTTTGTTTTGAAAAATAGTTTTTTTCACAAAATTATTATGTTAACATTACCAAAGGATGTATAATTATTTTAAAATGAATCAAAGTATCCATTTTAATTTTAATATTATAAATATTAGTAGGTATAACCCACATAAACAAGAACTCTTTGGGTTTCTCAATAATTTATATAAACATAAAGGGGTCTGGAGACAAAAAAGTTTAAGAATTAATGCTCTAGACTCCTGTAATAGTTGCCTAATTGATCTTTTTGTGTCAAGTATCTTTTCCTTCTCAAATCCATCCTTCACAATGTTGCCAAATGGACATTTCCTAAAGCATAGGTTTGACTGGGTCAACACCCCACTCAAAAACATCCAGTGACTCTCAATTGCTTCTAGACTGAGATATAAACTCCTCTGTTATTTAAAGTCATTCACAATTTGGCTTTGTCTTATCCTTCCAACCTTATTACGTGTTATTCCTTTCCACACACTTTGCTTTCCATCCCACTTGTTTCCTTGTACACAACCTCTGATCTTTGTACAAAGCATAAGCTATTTCCTTAGACTAGAGAACACTCTCTTCTCTTAGAGTCCCTAACTCCCTTCAAAAATCAGATCGAGTCCTATACCTTAACTCCCAGCTAATTCCCTGCACCAATTAATTTTATAACCTTGCATATATTTTGAATTTGCTTGTATTTGCTTTGTTTTTTACATTTTTTCAATGAATATCAATTTATTTTCTTGCCACTCCCTGCAACTGGGAGGAAAAAAAGAAAAACAATCTTCTTGTAGCAAATATGTATAGTCCAGCAAAACAAATGTCCACATTGGCAATATCTACAAAATGTGTCTTAATCTACATTCTAAAACTATCATCTGTCTGACAGGAGACAGGTAGCATGTTTCATCTTTCCAGAATTGAGGCTGCTCATTGTGTTGATCCGAGTACTTAAGTCTTTCGAGTTGTTTTTACAATATTATTGTTATTACATAAACTATTCAAGTGATTCTGATTACTTCATTCTGGAATCAGTTCTCAGAAGTCTCCCTGGGTTTCTCTGAAAGCATTTCTTACAGTACAGTATTTTATTACATTTATATACCTATGTCGATAATGCAATTTTGTTTTAGCATAATCAAATGCCTCTGACAAAATAATGTGATTAAAGAAGATCTTCCCCACCCATTAATGGGCCTGGGAAGATTTGTAGGAAGGCCTGTACCTTTTGTTAATGAGGCATTGATTCTCAAGGGTTGTGATGTCCTCTGACTTTAAAAAGTGGACAAAGACTCTGAGGTGAGGTTTTACTTTGACTTCTTACTCTTTGAAAGTGTTTGTTTGGCCAGATGAGACTCTTGGCAGCTGCTAAGGAGACCCTCTGGCTTTGAAAACCCAGACGTTGATGATTCCCTCTTTAGTAACTATGTATACATGTAATGGTCAGACAGTTGGATCTGTCTGTTGATCTATGGTGTATGTATTGCATATGTCAGACAGTTGGAAGCATGTCTGTTGATGTTGATTTCTCTGTATTTTCTTGGAAGTTCAGGATGATGACTTTTCCCCCTGAACTAAGTGAATGATACATGTGCTTGATTAAAGTGATTGTTGACCCCTC
>CM053769.1:46691599-46744073 GCA_028658325.1 Potorous gilbertii | reverse complement strand
AACATTTAGGAAAAGCAGCCTCCAGCATGGCTTCTTCAGGAATAGGTCATGCCAAACTAAACTAATTTCTTTTTTTTTTTTGACAGATCTCCTGGATTCTGTAGAATAGTGCACAGTTATAGACAAAATTTACCTAGATTTTAGCAGAGTATTTAATAAGACCTCATATTATTCTTGTGGGGAAAAAAGTAGAAATAAGTGAGCTAGATGATAACATAGATGGGAGAATTTGTAACCTGTTGAACAAGCAGACCCAGAATCAGTGGTTTAATATCAGTTTAGGAGAAGGTCTCTAGTACAAGTGAATCATAAATCTGAATTTAAAATCATAAATTTGAAAAGGTCACAATTGACCATGTGCTTTTTGACATTAACAAAAATCTATGACTTGGTTAGGGGTGTAGATTACATATGGTTATCAAATGTTTAGATGTGCATCATCTAAAAGCTGGGGTGGGGAGTAGATAGCATCATGGATGATAGAGACAGGTTCTATAAAGCTATGGACTAGAGGTCACATTAGAACAAAGCTAACACAATTAATAAGGACATGTAAATGTTAACACTTAGGGGTCGTTATAAACTTTACAAGTATTAGATATGGGAGACCTGGCTATTTCTGAAAGAAGATACGGAAGTTTTAGGGGCTTGTGAGCTCATTATGAGCCACCAGACTAATAACCAGGAAAGTGAATGCACTTTTAGTCTTTAGGACTGGTATAATGTTAGGAATGATAACCTTCTGTTTCTTCCCCGGTCAAATTACATCTAGCATATTGTGTTCAGTTCTGGTTGGCTCATTTCAGGAAATGATAAACTGAGGAGCATTCAGAACTGGGCATGATGATGGTGAAATGCCTTGAGATCACACATGTTAAAGGACATTGAAGCAATTATGAATATTCAGACTAAAAAATTAAAGGCTGGATATTTACATTCAAGTGTTTATGGGGTTCATCACATGGATAAGGGGTTAGATTTTTTCTGCTTGACCTCAGAAAGTAGAACTGGGAGAAGTAGGTAGAAGCTACAAGCAGGCAAATTTAAATTTAGGAAGAACTTCACAATTATGCTTACCCCAGAGTAGAAAGGAGTAACTTCAAGTCAGAGTGGATTCCACCTCACTGGATGTCTTCAAAAAGTGACTACATGATCACTTGTTAAGAATGTCTTGGTGTAAGGGTCCTGATTCAGGTACAGTCTAAATTAGATAGCTTCTGAGGTCCTTTGGAATTCTGAGATTTCCATTTCTTTTTGCATGTATTTATGGATGTTAATGTGAAGGGAAGTTATTTGCCTTAATCTTCTGTTAAAGTCATAGATCTTTTGATGTCTCATTGACATGGAGGTGACCCTGGGCTCTTTAAACCATATTCAACAGAGTTCAATAGGTATCTCCAACTCCTCCTCAAAATCAAGTCAATCACCTTACACCCCAAGGAGTATTTGAAAAGGTCACAACTCAGCCAATTCTCTAGGACCTTGGAGAGTCTTTCAGTTTTAGTTAGGGTTTAGAGTATGTACATGTAAATTTCAGATGCTTGTCATGCAGGGAATAGACTAGTTCAATTGGAAAGGCTCATTACCAGGAATTTGCTTTATATGTTTGAAACCTGAATCCCTGAAAAAAAAAATTCCTGCTAAGGTTCCCTAATTTTTTCCTTTTACAATTCATTCACCCTCTGATGACAGTACTGACAGCAAAACCCGGAAGAGATTGAGTAATAGGGTATACTGAAGAAGAAAGAATATAGAGAAGAATTCAGCCTACATAAATAATTCTAAGAATGGAATGATTAAGTCACAGGTTAAACTTGGAAGGGAATAGGGTGAATCTGAAAAATGATGTCTTAAGAAATATTTTTTTTCTCCCAAAGCTATCCATGAGATAGTCTAACAGATGACATTTGCAAGAGTCAAATTGGTTCTTTTGTTATGTTTCATATGAATCAATGGTGATCATCTTTACAAGAAAAAGATGCCTGGGTTTACCAGATGGCCACTCTAAAATCAGAACTGTCAAAGGAACTAACAGGTCAAATAGTCTAATCAGAATGAACAGCCAGGTGAACATTCTAGGATGTCTAAGACCCTGTCAGCTGGTAGACAGGACCCAGGGCTAAATCGGAAATTCTGTTTTATATGTTTTGGGCTGGAAGTCAGGAGACCAAGTCTTGGCAGTCTTACTGACTAGCAAATCTCGTCTTATTTCTGAACCTCATTTCTGGACTAGATGACTTCTAGGTCCAACATTCTACGTTCAAAAGTCCAATCTAGAACAGACATCTCACATTTTGTGAGTCTAAATGAACTCTAAGGACTAAGTAATCTGACTCTTCCTAAATGGAGAAGTGGAATCTGCTATAGAGAGGACTATGTTCCCTTCTCACAAAGGAAAAAAACCACTAGCTCTTTCTGATTTTGGAAAAGATACTTCTCTTTGGGCCTCAGTTTATCTGTAAAATGAGTTTTGGGGTCTCATTGGTTCCTAATTTTTCTTCTAGTTATAATATTCTACTACTCTCAGCTATAACTATTTTTCTGTTGCCTCGATTATAGGCAGTGACCACAGAGAAGGAAATCCATGGTATAGAGTGATGAGAAGAGAAAGGGCAAAAGAAGAATAGATTTCAGGGTTAGAGGAGATGAGCAGAATTCTGGAATCTTTTTCCCCTTAAGGAGAAGAAATCTTACCTCGGTTCTGTTGATCAGATTTTCTAAATGCCCCTGATGATTTTTTGGAAGTTCTGGATCTTGGCAGTTTATAAGCTCCTTGAGGGCAGGGACTATTTCATTTTTCTTTTAATCCTCAATACCAACACAATGTCTGATGCATAATGTAGATGCAAAGAAATGCGTATTGATTGATTCTAAGGGATGCCAAGTGTATATGGAGACCCACTGCTGGGGCTGGCAGGGAGGTCATTTGGGAGTGTTAGCTTAAGTCATCTATCTCCCAGTGAACACTCATTCCTCCTCAATGACGTTGGGTCCCTTCATTCATCAAAAGAAAAAAATGCACTTATTTTACTAATTGGAGAAGTAGCCCTAAGGGGACTTTCAAACCTCATGGGAATATTCCCAGTCTGACCAGTGCAGGTTTTTCTATTCTTTCTCCTTCATTCTTCCTAATGAGGATCTGCCTTGGCCTCATAATTCAAAGCTTCTGCAGAGAATAGTGAAAAGAATGTTTGGTTCTTTTTTTACTGGCCCAGACAGAAGAACCAGGTACAAACAGTGACTCTGTCCCTAGCTATGGGACAAGTCACCATCTCTGTTTGCCTCTGCTTCATCTATAAAATAAGAGGAATGAGATCAGTGCTTTGCAGGGATCACTTTCATCTCTAATTTTGTGATTCTACTATTTCCAGCAAGTTCTAGTAGCCTCCCCTCCCCACATACTCCCTGCCCTGGGCTCCATTTGGATGGGGCATAGCTCAGCAACATCTCCAAGGCCCTGGTTCAGCTAGAGAATGGGGGCTGGAGCCTGATCATCCATGGGCCCGAGGCAAGGCGGCGGTACTGTGGGATGAGAACTGAACCTCGGAGTCAAATAATTTGACAACTGACTAATTTGGTGACCTTGAACAAGTCACTTCCCTGACTGACTCTCAATATCCTCATCTTCAAAACGAAAAGGCAGGACTGAATGTTCCTCCAGATCCTTCTGGTTCTAATTCAATGTTTCATGATCTAAAGTCCACTCTTAATCTGATATTCTAGTCTTTGCTTCATCTTTAAAATTCTAGATATAATATTTATGCAGTTTTGAAAAGCATACTGGGATTGGACTCAAAAGACCTGAGTTCCAATCTTGATTCTTCCATTTACTAGCTGTGTGACCACAGGGATGCACCTTCACTCTTCCGAGCTTTTTTCCTCATCTGCAAAATGGGTCTCTTAATACACCACCTAACTCATGGGTTTGTTGTCAAGTTCAAAAGTGATTATATATTTCAAAGTGCTTTGAAAACTGAAAAGTACTCTATAAGTGGCAGTTGTAATTATTAGTTCTTGTTTCTTAGTTATTCTATGGTCCTTTTCAACTCACCTTCTATCCTCTGTGATTCTGAGAAGGAAAAGGAGTAGCTTGTGAAAGGACAAACCCGAATGAATGAGAAAGGAAACCAGGAAGAGAGGAAGAGGTCAGGCAGAAGAGGATGGAAAATGGAGCAGGAAAAAAGTGAAGCAATAAAGGGTGGAAAGAGAATGAGGAAACCATATAAAAAGGAGTGGATGAGAAGAGCAAGAGTCCATGGAAAAGTGCGATGTGAGGCAGAAGGGATGAGGTGGGGAAGAAACACAGGGGTCTTGGCTGACTTGTCTTTAACT
Source organism: Potorous gilbertii (assembly GCA_028658325.1). Lineage (NCBI taxonomy): Eukaryota > Metazoa > Chordata > Mammalia > Diprotodontia > Potoroidae > Potorous > Potorous gilbertii. Next base: position 46,739,741 of record CM053769.1, on the reverse strand, counting down.
TGATTTGATCTTTCTGTCAGGGGACTTCCTGAGTTTTACTCCAGCTGGGACCCCAACCCCACGTAACCAGTATCTGTTCTCTGAGGACAAGTCAGGTTTTTGGGTCATTCAAGAGGCAATATCTCTACTTGAGGCAAGAGGGTAGGGTGGAAGGAGAGTTCTCTTACAACCACAAAAATATGCCTTGGAATTGGAAGAAAATGCTGAAACCAGAATTAGATACCAAGGTCAGTTGAGAAAAGTGAGAGAAGGAAGAAATGAGCAGCAGACAAAATTAGGGAAATGGGGATTCTAGTGCCTGGTTTTCAAACTACTATGGGGAACATACTGTCAAAAGTGACAGAGTTAGGAAAAGGGAGGAAAAGGAGATTAACGCCTATTTTTCTTTTTGTGAGTTTTTTATTTCACTCTTTCAACTTTACCTTATCTCTAAGACCACAAGGCCAGAGCCAGTGCTCCTAGCCAAGGGCCCACTAGACCTGAAAAATCTCTCTTTAGACTTCCTCAACTTGTTCTGGTTGACCTTTGACACAGGTTGAGACTGGGGTAGTGACAAAGACTTGACTTATGATTTCACAGGTTTAGGGAACTCTCTGATGAGTAAACTCCTTCTACCAATGCATGCTGACACCTTGTCTACAGTGCATCATCCTAGAGAGTTGCCTAGAGTCCTAAGAGATTATGTGGCTGGGAACGATGATGATGATGATGATGATGATGAAATGTGTTTGACACTGGCATTTATGTAGCACTGTATGTTTTACGAAGCTTTTCCATATCTATTTCCCTCATGAGATCTTCACAACACCTCCATGAAAGTGGGCATTTCCCATTTTGTTTTTTTACATCTAGGGAAACTGAGACTCAGTGAAACTAAGTAACTTTTTCAGTGTCATGTAGGTAATGGTCTGGCAGAGCCAGACCTCAGAAGAAGCAACCATTTGAGCCTCAGGGTGGTTATGCTTTTTATAAGAAAAGGGAAAACCTAATTTTGAGGAAATTTGGGTCTTTGTCCAACTTCTAAGTTTGGTCACTTCAACTCCTAAATGATTCTCCTGTGGTGACTTACTGTGCTCTGATATGGGCTTCGTGGTTCTATGGTCAGTGTCCAAATTTCTTCCCCTCCCGCTGAATGCTAGATGACCCTGCATCTTAATCTCATCTGGCTTTCTGCTGGTACATGGCATCAGAGAGCCCCAAACTATAGCACAAGTCAGCATTTATCAAAGAGAGGAGTTGTCTTTTGATTCTCTTTCTTTCCATTTTTATTATATCTCAATACTGGAAAAAATTGGCATATTACAGATATTAAGCATACCAATACAAACTGACACTTCCACAAACATCTCACAAAACATCATAAAAGGAAAAAATAAGACTGTTTCAAGAGACTTGTCCTTCCCCAAGCTCTTAATTATCTTCCCAATGGCAGAAACAAATCCAGACAAATCCTCTATCTAAAGGCAAGTATTTGCATGAATATCCATTTTGACACTTTTTTTTTTACAGGTATGGTTAGGTTTCACACGACTCTTCTTTTTAAAAATCATAGCAGTTCATTGTTGTTAATGACATTTTGGACACATATTTGAAGCACGTATAACAAAGTGAGTAATTGTTTTGGCGACAATCACAGCCCCCACCCCCAAGAAAATCAAGTTTGGAATGTCAATGTAAAACCATGTTATGTAGGGAGCTAACTAGAGTGACCATGAACTTTCAAGAGTTTGTTCCAAAGTGTCCTGTTCAAGTAGTTTGGAGAGGGTGATGGATTTGTGCTATTTAGAAGCAAAAGCATTGTGACATTATTATAACAAACAGCCATGTTAGATCACCAGCAGCAGGATTTCTGTTGCTGGTTCCTATAAATTAGTTATCTATATGGCAAAGGAAGGTCTAGAGAATGACAACCTAGCTCAAATGCCTATTTACAGTTGATTGTCCCCTCAGTTCTGCCCTAGAAATAGAAAAGCATAGCCTCAAAGGAGAATATGTAATCTTCGTTTGTCGATAAAAAAGAAATATGGTTCCTTTTGTGGTTTGACATTAAGATCTCATGATTTTCTTTGGAAAAAAAAGGAAATTTTCAAATATTAGGATATAAATTCTGTTCTGGATCATGGGACAAGTTTAGTGCTAAATGCTTCAGTCTTTCCTGCTAGGAAAAGAAAAAGGCTAGTCCATCAAAGTAGTTTCAGATTGTTGGGTTAAATATCTTACCCAGTGGTCAACTGAATCCTTAGCGAGCTTGGAAGATTTATAAAAACCATGAGGGAGAACAAGGGACATGAAAGGAAAGATAAGCTTCCTTTCTTTTGACCAGGTTGGTCAGCTAACATATGGATAGAATCAACTCTGAGCACAGTTTGATAGTGTTCATTTGTGTGCTTTGTCATTTTGCCCATCACATCTGAATGATCCCAAATGTTAGAGATACTCTTAACCACTTGAAAACACTTATGGCTCTGAAATATGGTCACTCTAGTCTGACTAACAAAAAAAAAATTCACAAATGCAACTTTGCAATGAAAAAGGTCACCAAGACAGCTGTTGGGATTGCATGATAGAAATGAAGGACGGAGATCTACACAGCTACTTAGCTCTTGACTTCAGGTTTTAAAAATTCAGAGTTAACAAAGGAAAATCCTTCGAATTCTGATTGGTCAATGTTCCTGATGACTTCCTGGTCAGGAGGTGTTAGGACGGGTGGATGGCGGGTGAAAAACCGGTCGAAGTTTTCGGCATTTCGCCCACACTATGAGAGGGGAAGAAAAGAACTTGTGGTGGGTGGAAACCAAAGCAAATTAAACAAAATGAAACTGGGGTGTGATTCTTTCATCTTTTCCCATTCACTCTTTGTCCAGATTAGTTCAATGATCAGACATGATAGAAAAGAAAAGCAAAAGCAAAATATTTATGACTTTGGGTTTCTGCTATGTTTTGGGTTAGCTTATGAGTAGCACTTATGATTGTGCAGCCCAGCCAGGCATTGTGGAATAGGAATGAGATGGCAGGGCCAATGACATGTGGCATAGCCCCCAATTCCAGCTCACTGGAAACAGGGAACCAAGCTTCAGAAAGAAAACTTGTTACTTGAATAGCAGCCTCTGTTCAACATGCTTCATATTTACAGTATGCAAATTGACTTCTGGAAAATCATTTATACATCACCTGAGAGTCTCCAGTACCTTGCTGTTAGAGCAGGCACAATCCTTTCTTCCTGTTCTTGGTGAGAAAGCAACAGATGTTTTCCGTCTTAGCAGAACATATACATTTTAAAACTCCCATTACCTGATGGTGTTGAGGGGAACTTGGAGTTCCATGGCAGGGTATAGGTCTTAAGGTTGGCAGGTGAGGTCAGTTACTCAGGAGATGTTAGGCAAATATTTGTTATCTCAACAAGTTAATATGTCAACACTTTATAGGAATATTTACTTCTTAAACAGAGTAATTTGATGAGCAGATATGGGGCAATCTTTAGAGTTGTACTTTTAGATAAGACCCACTTATTTTACTTAGTCTGGCACCAGGTCTCTTCAGCAATGGCTATCCTCGGTAATTTAGTTGGATCTTCCTGTAGTCTATACATAGCCATTCTTGCCCATTCACACACAAACAAGACTCTGTTCCCTGGATTCAGACCTGAATGGGCCAAGTCCTAGGGAACATCCATTCACACAATTAAACAGGGGGTGGGGGTGGGGCAAACAATACTGCAGATGAAAATGTTCTCAGTTTCTGTGGTCCAATGAGGGTTCCAAGGAACCAAACAATAGTTCATCCAACTTTACCATGCTCTGCCTAAGCAGAAGCAAGTGACCAGGTGATATCACCAAATGACCATGTCTTGGACTAGCTGCTGACTCTTCTAAGTGGGTTGCCTTGAGCTTGTTCTCACTATATATGCCTACTGATATGGTTGTTCCTCTGTGCCATGCTTACTATACATTGGGGCTTTTACTACCATGGTGTGTCTGATAGTTGCCTCCCTTGCTGGTCTTTATCTTGAAAGGATTTGACTTTTACCAAATACTTGTAATTGCGCCGATAGCCTATCAATGTGCAAGTACACATTGCTGAAACCCTTTTCAGTTGGGAGAACTTGGCAGGAACTGCTTTAGGTGGTTAAGTGAGATGTGTGCCAAATTATGGCGAAGAATAATTTTCCAGATCAAAGGCAAGAGTAGGTCATCTCTAACCATATTCCTTCATCCTCTAGGTTCTCCCCAAAGATTAATACCTACTGGCCAATGACAGGACCGTGGAAGCATCACTGCACTCACACAACAGATCTCTCCTAGACAATAAAGACAATTAGATCTCAGAAAGGTATGAAGTGCGGTGTTCTTTGCTCCTCCAAGGAGTCAGGCTATTATTGTATTTAGGAGAACACAAGAGAATGATTCAGCTGTGGCCATTAATCATATTCCTAATCTCTGTGCCTCCCACTTCATTTCCTTCCTCAGATCAGACCCTGAGAACTAACAATGAGAATCAGTGAGGGAGAGCAAGAACCCACCTAAAAACTACTGTAGAAGCTCTGGGAATCTTCGAACTTATTTTTTTCTTGGTGGTTATAAAATACACTGCCCTTTCCAATCCATTCTCCTTAGCTGATTAATCTTGGTTGTGTATAGATAAAATCACATCACCCCCGTGCTCAAAATATTTCTGTAGTTCACTACTAAATTTCTGCTCATGACATTCAAGGCTCTGTCCAGTAGGGTACTACTTTGATTTCCTAGACTTACCTCTTATTCTTCAAGTAGGGCAACCTATCATCCTGCCAATGACTGGTATTCTCCTATGTCTTAATTCTGAATGTTCTCTCTATCCTTCCCCATCTGCCATTTCTATTGAAATCCTAACCCTTCTTCAAAGAAGCCACATGAGGTGCTCAGTTGAGAACTGGGCTTAAAATCAAGAAAATTTGGGTTCAAGTCTTTCTGCTAAGATATACTGACATCATCCTCTCATGATCCTCTAAAACCTATAGATTTCAGAGGTGTTGACCTGCATTACTAGAAAGATTTTCAACATGGCAGAGCTACAAATGAAATGATAGTTAACAGCTGATGACTGAGGGGGTGTTTTCCTGTCCCAGATATAGGAGAAGAACCCTTTTGGTTTGCTCCTATGAACCTCAAGGAGAGAGAAAGATCTCTCTTCAATTAAGGGGAATTAGCCTCTGTGTCTACCAAAGGTAAGTTCCAGCATCAACAGACATCACATTACATCACCTCCAAGCAGGTGGATTTACTAGCATCGTAAGTTACTAGATTCAGAATCTGAATGGGTCTTAAAGACCATCTAATCCAATCTCCTCATTTTACAGATAAGGAAATTTAGGTTCAGCAAGGTGGAGTAACTTGCCCAAGAAAAGAACAGGGCCAGGATTCTAACTCCAAATGCAGTTCCCCTTTCCACTCTACTACTTTGTCTTCCAGGGATACATGACTGAGCATATGTGGCCAGAAGGAGTGGACAGGGCTTCTGGAGTTTTGTCTTTGACTTTACTTCTTCTTGCTTGCCTTCCAGATATGGAGGAAACTCTTCTCCTCCTTTTCTTTTTTTTCCCCCAGAAGAAATCTAAGTCTCCATCTCTCTTGGCTTGATATGCATTCCTGGAATATTATTGCCATTTTTACAGTTGAAGAAACTGAGGTACTGAGAAGTTATGAGACTTGTCCATGGTTACACAGTAACCATCCGAGGTAGGATTTGAGGTCAAGTTGCTTGATTCCAAGGTTAGCAGTCTATCCACTATACTATCCTGTCTCTTCGCATTTAATTACTTAAGTCTGCCACAAATTTATTGTAGAAACTTCTATACATTCAACAAATGTACTTACATCATTAAATCCAAAGTGGATAGCCTTGGGAAACATGTGACGGTAAATGATGCCTTTCCTGATTTTCTGTAATTCTAATGTCTTCCCTTGGCTGAATATTTCCAATTTATCTTGTATATAGGTTGTTTAAATAGTTGTTTGCATGTTGTTACCCTATTAGATTAAGAGCAGGGACAGTCTTTTAGCTTACTCTGTATGCATGGTGCCTGGCACATAGTAGATTAGATGCTTAATAAATGTTTACTGACTTACTTCTAGTGATACCTTTTCCCATTCTTTAAGCGAACAGAAACTGGAATGTGATGTGGATACCAGTTAGTATCTGGTAACAGGTGAGTGAGAGCAAGTGTATTTGGGGGGGGGGGGTTGCTTTACGTCACAATTGTTTATTTCTTTACTGTTCTAGGAGCAATTGTAATGGAGTTACATAAAACTCAGAAACATTTCTTGCTGTTTAAAATGGGCCTCATGCATTCGAAGAGCCTCGGTGTGAATCAACATTTTCACACATGACTCGAATCAAAACCATGGCTGTGATCGCAGATGTCAGATGCTCATTTGGAAGACCAAATGAAAGTGAATTCAAGAGTGTCACACCAAGTTCTAAGTTTACAAGCAGATGCAAAAGGGGTCATTAAATGGCGAGGGCTTCTTTGTAGTTTGTACTTAAATGATGGTAAACATGAAGGAAAATACTAAATGACTGTCCAACAGGGGATGACTTTCTTGGAAATTCATGGAGCCTAAACAACAGAGGTGCTATCATCAAGGGAGCATCCATACTGATAAAATCCTTGATTTCTGAAGTAGTGAAGTGAATGTAAAGAAATGTAAGCAGCCTTAGTAGGGAAGGAAACAAACACATATAAAACACTTACTATGGCCCCAAAACTGTGCTAAGTGCTTTACAAAGATGTCATTTGATCCTGGAAACAAACCTGAGAGATGGGTACTTTATTCCCATTTTACAGATGAGGAAACTGATGCAAACAGAGGTTAAGTGACTTGCCCAGGGTCACACAGTTAGTCATATCTGAGGCTGAATTTGAACTCAGTACTGTTGACAAAAGATACTCTTTTGAGGGATCTTTCACAAAATCTCTCTGGATCACTGGTCACACCTACACAAACTCAAGGCATGTTAGCGAATGATATTTCTGCAAAACGAGTGTGCTCAGCTTTCTTGCAAGTTTCAGGCTAAGACATAAAATGCAGTACAGGTTTTATTTAACACAATAAAAATACACTAGGGACTCATACCTAAGCCTGTATAATAGTTAACTATATAATTGACTATATAATAGTCAAGAAACTCTCTTCTTTCTGCCTCTTTCACCCCCTTCCAAAAGGAACCTACAGGATCCTTTTTAACTTCTGGTACTAAGTTGGGTATGAATGTACTGCTGGATAAAACACAGGGAAAAAATTAGGCATTGCTAGAATCAAGCAACTCTCCCCTCAAAATTATGTGTATCAGTATGGTCCTAAGTCCATACACCTGATGAATCCATGTGACCTTTCATACCAGAGAGGGTGAAGGGCTGAGTTTATTTCTTCAGCTGAGGGGGACTCCTGTTTCTCATCAGTGACCATTCCTCGATTCACTGGTTCCCATCAGGGACATGTCTGTCTCCCAAACAACGATGGCTCTCAGGCATTTGGAGGAAATCATGGTAGTGCTCTGTCAACTCCCTTTCCACCCACCTGCCCCAAGGGTGAGCACCGTTGGTCCTTCTCCCTACCTCTCACTGGGGTACACCAGCGTCTGCCCCCTTCAGTGCTCTGCCCGCTGCTGCTTCTGTCTGTTACTTCCCACTGTCTCCCTCAAGGAAGAACAACAGCTCTTTCTAAGATGTGATCGCCATAGCTTCTGAGTCATTTACTGCTTTCTGTTCTTTTTTATTCAGGCTTCCCCATCCTGTCCTTCACACAAAAGGACCCCGGGAGATAGTTATGAAGAGCTCCTGACTTGTCCTCAAATGCAAGTCCCTGGTTCTGTCTTCTATCAGTGCTGAAGTAGGGCAGCCTGGATCCATTTATGTCTTCAATACCCCAGTGCTGCTTGTTCTAGGTAACTCCCTCCTCCCCATGGAGTCACCACCAACTCTGAGGTCTTCTGGGAACTGGAGCAAAACATAACATGCCCTTTTCCATTTGCCATTCTAATTTCTATCATAAGCTAATCTTTACCCCAGTGATTGGAGTCAGATTGTGCAAATTCCTTGGGACTCTGAGAGGCCTGGAGAAACTAGAAACTAGTACTAGAAACATCAGTGCAGTTCAAGGACCTCCTCACCTTTCACATGGATTATTGGAGCAACCTCCTAACTGATCTCCCTGAATCCAGAATCTTCCCTCTTCAGTCTCCCTTTACACAGCTCTTAAGTTAATATTATTAAAGCACATGTCTGACCACGACACTATCCTGCTCAAGAAGCTACTGTAGCTCCCTATCAACTATAGAAAAACCATGAACACTTGATTGGCTTTCAAAATCAGGCTCCAACTGATGTCACATTCCCACTTGTTCCCTATCATGCTTATCTCTTAGTGCCTGCCTCTGCTTTTGTATAGGTTCCCCCTGAACCTGGAATGTTCCTTCCACTCACCTCTCCTCTCGGAATCTCAGCCCAGGATAGAACCTCCCACACAACATCTTTCTTTAGCCCCACCCCCATTTGTTTAAAACTTCATTCCAAGTTACTTTGTATAATAACGCATATTTATATAGCACTTTACAAGTACCATTTCACTTATCCTCCCAACAACCCTGGGAAATAGGGTTATCCTCATCTTAAAGATGTGGAAACTGAGGCAGATAAAGAATAAGGAAATTGTCCAATCTAGTTGGTGTCTGAGGCTGGATTTGAAGCCAGGTCTACCTGTCTACTGCATTACCTACTACAGCCAGATCTAGAGACAGATTTTTTTTTATATTTTATACATACTTATCTATGTATTCATTTCTTAGAGGTCAGGGGCTATTTCATTTTTATCTTTGTGTTCCAACTGCCCAATGCAGCAGATTACACACCATAGGGGCTTAACACATTTCTTTCGAACAGAAAACCTAAAAAGTGGCCACCTAACTCTACAGAAAGTCCTCTAGAGTAAGAGAGAACATGTTCCCTCCTTAGCTAGTCCAACTCCCTTTCAGACAGCTGTGATCAGTAGGAAGTTTTTCCTTACATCAAACTCAGTTCTACTTCTGGGGTTCAATGGAACAATCTTTCTTCCAGAGGACAGCCCTTCAGATATAAGGACAAATATCAGATCAATCCCCTTCCCTTGCCCCGATTCATTTCATCCTCTTGGGGCCTGAACTTGAACCTTTCATCATTCTGGTTGAACTCTTCCATACATTCTACCTAGAACAGGTTCTTTACCACTTTTGTTTCGTGGACCCTCCTTTGACAGTCTAGTGAAGCCTCTGGACTGTTCTCAGGATACTGTTTTTATATGCATAAAATAAAAGGCATAGGAAACCAACATCTAAACACAGCTGTCAAATTATTGGGGGAAAAACAAATAAACCAAGTCTATAGAGATCAGGACAAGAACCTCTGTGCTGGCTTACTAATTTCCTTTCTAGGAGGGCTTGTAGAGCAGATGCTTTAGGCCTTCTTTTGAGAATAGATTCCTCACCTCTAGGCCAGCTTTCCTTCACTAACAGTGCCAACTGTGGAAAATCTAACCATTTTATTCTTTATGCTCCAAGGAGAGTATTGCATGAGCATGGAATTCTGCAGTCAGTTTCCTTCTAACTAAGCTTAGCCTTGACCAGAAGGGAGAATAAATTTATTGGGGGAGGGAGATGTTGAGGACTGATCCTATTCCAAAAGTTTCTTACACCTTCTCTTCCCTACCACCCACCTCGGTTCCAAGACTCTGGCATTATTCCTGTCTAGGGTGCTCAGTCAAGTTTGTAATTATCAGAGGCCATATTCTCCATAAGAGACATCTGGTAGAGATGTCCCAAAGGGCAAGGGTTTAATCTGTCTACTTAGTTGGTACTTGAATCCCTACTTTGTCATGAAATAGCTGTATGGCCTTGGGTAAGTCATTTTACAGTTGAGGTAACTCTATCTCATGGGGGCTGTTTATGAGAATCAAATGAGATCACTTAAGTAAATTGCTTTGCAAATGCAAAATGTCCTGTATAAATGCATCTCTCTAATTCAGCGGTTCTCAACCTTTTTGTGTATTTGATAAACTCCTCAGAATAATTTTGAAGAATTCATAATGCGAAGAAAAATAAAATATTTTTAAAATAAAAAATTCATAATGAAAAGAAATGTTAAATTTCAGTTAGAAGTTACTGAAAATAAAGATGTAATTTTCACCCATCAAAATTTATAAGCCTCCTGAAATGAATTCATAGTCTCTAGACTAAAAATTCCTATTCTTCTTCATAAAAATCTTCTTTTGAGGGGACCCTGTGTTGTTTAAGGCTCAATCAGTGGAACTTCGTTCTGGAAGTTTCTACCATATTGAAAAAACTAAGTATAGAGATGGACTGCATGTCTCTCTACTAAGGACTTGCTTAGCCAAGTCTGGATATGTTTGCCACGAGAAGATTGGCCATTGAATGAAAATATAGAGCTGCTTATAAAGACTGTCTGCTGAGGCATGAAGAGAATGAAAGCCATCTTAGTAAAAAGGGCAAATCCCTACATGAAGGGAACAGTGGATCCTTTACTGAAGCATGAGTGCTACGCATTCTCTTGACTTACATAGACACCACCATAGTGCAGGTTCCCATTACCTTTCTTTTCAAATACTCCTATGGATCTCCTTGCCTCCAATCTCTCTGCTTTTCCCCCACACCCCCAGTCTATCCTAGGCACTATTTTTATTTTTGTTCAGTTGTTTCAGTCATATCTGACTCTTTCTTATCCCATTTTGGGTTTTCCTGGCAGAGATATGGAGCGTTGCCATTTCCTCCTCCGGCTCATCCATTTTACAGATGAGGAAACTGAGGCAAACAGGATGAAGTGATGTGTCAGGGATTGTGCAGCTAGAAAGTGTCTGAGGCCAGATTTGAACTCATGAAGATGCGTCTTCCTGATTCCAAGCCCAGTGCTCTATCTACTGTGCCATCTACCTGCTCTTATACACCATTACCAATGTAATTTTCCTTAAGTTCTGACATGACCATGTGACTCTCCTACCCAATCAACTCGAATCATCTGTTTAACTTTTAAAGACATATACCACGTCCCTCCTACACTCTGTGATGCAGCCAAACTGGCCTGCCTTCTGTTTGTTGCTAACACAAGATGCTTCAGTTTTCAACTCTGGGCCTTTGCTTTGGCTGGCCCATAGGCCTAGGAGACACTTTCTTCCACCTCATAGAATCTCCTTCCTTTAAGATGCAACTCAAGAACTGTCTTCTCTCTGGACTCTTTCCTAATTTCTCCAAATGCTAGGAGCTTCCTTCCCTTACTGTTCATATGTCTTATATTTATTCACTTTTTATTTATGCTGTTTCTTCCCTATTGTACCAGAAACTGCTTGTGAGTAGGAATTGTTTAATTCTTTGTAGTGCCTAGCATCGTTTCTGGTACATAATTGGTGCTTAATAAATGCTGATTGTTCTAGACACAGCATGATGTAGTGTGGTCCAAACCAGATTGGGAAACTGAGAAATATTTAACAAAATAAATAAAACACAATGTTTGATTTTCTAAGTCAATATGTGGCCCTGAGGGATCCTCATTTATAATTAGTGTTTCTAATGAGTTTGATACTACTGAGTAGTGGATAGAAAGTTGGCCTCCAAGTCAAGAAAAATTGAGTTCAAGCCCTATCTCTAACACACTTTCTGTGTGTCTATGGGCAGATTACTTAGTTTATTAGTCCACCCTCATGTAAAACTCTAATGCTAAACTGTAGAGCAAGCATTGATGTGAATGGATAGAAAGTGTTCCATCAACAGGAGTTCTTTATTCCAATGACATTACAAGCCTGGTCCAAATAAGCTATAAAAATTGTTACTACTGTTACAGACTTCCCACCCTTCTCCCAGGGAGATCCATGATTTCTCTGTAAGTTTTGAGACTAAAAACAAAGCATGTGGAGTAAAGGTGAGTTTATAAATACATTCAAAGTTAGGCTGGATGGTACCTAAGATAAAAAAATCTCTTCCCCGCCTTCCTGGGGCTGTGAATTCCTCAAGGGCAAGTCCAAGTCTCAGGACCCAGACATATGTCTGCTCCCCTTGAGCAGACAACAAAGGTTAGAGTAGACTGTTCTCACCAAGGAGTATCATTTCCAATTCTCCTCATTTTCTCTACTCCCTCACTAAAGCAGAGCTCCTTGAAGGCAGACCTGTGAACATTTAGATTAGTGACTTGAAATAAAAGGTACTTTTATCCATCAATATGGCAGAGAACTGGACTTTATGATACAGATTCCCAAATGTTAAAGCTGGAAAGAAACTTAGAGGTCATGCGGTCCACCCCTTTCATTTTATACATTAAGTGTCAGCCAAGACAAGTGAAAGTGCAGGTCCAGATTCACATAGCAAGTTAGTTGGCTAAGATGGTACCTAATAAATGATTGTCTCATCAAATATTTTGTTGAAGACCTATACAACCTGGCCCCTGTCTTCCCATCCTCATTGGACATTAGTGTCCCTCCTACACTCTGTGATGCAGCCAAACTGGCCTGCCTTCTGTTTGTTACTCATACAAAATGTTTCAGTTTTCAACTCTGGGCTGTTGCTTTGGCTGGCCCACAGGCCTAGGGGAAACTTTCTTCCACTTCATAGAGTCTCCTTCATTTAAAATACAGCTCAAGCACCATCTTCTTGGTGGTTCATGAAACCCTTCAGGGAATCTGCTACCTTCCAAAGAAAGTACTTCCTTCTATATTTGGTCAGTTGTTGATGTGTCATGCCTAAATTTGTGTTTCCACAATCTCAGAAGACCATGCTCTACATCTAAGTCATACTAGCCTTACTTACTATTCTGACTCCTAGAAGGCCCTGGTTCCTTCCAGATTCATCTCACAAAGGTCTTTCCCAATCCCCATACCCAGTTGTTAGTACACTGCCCCTTCTTTGCATAGATTTAGTATCATTATACAAATATTTGTATGTCATATCTGTGTATTATTGTATCTCCTAAAGAGAATGCAAGTTTCTTGAGAACAGGGATTCATGATTTTGTTTTTGTATCCATAAGTGCCTTACCTATTGAAGGCATTTAATGAATTCTTATTGACTTCCTCTCAGTTCTGCGCTCAGGGGCCAAGTAGAACAATTCTAATATCTCATCCTCATGCCAGACTATCATGTTGCCCCTAAATCTTCTTCAAAATAAAATACCTCTGGTCACTTCAGCTGACCCTCACCGTCTTTAGTACTCTCATAATTTTGGTCCCACTTGAATGTGATTTGACCATTGTCAATGACCTTCTTAAAATGTAGCAACCATAATGAACATAGTACTGCATATGAGACTGTTCCATGAGGTGGAACATTATCTCCCTCTTATTCTAGATACTTTGCCTCATTCATGAAACCTAAGCCTACATTAGCTTATAAACACATTCAAAGTTAGACTGGATGATACCTAAGAGGGAAAGGGTGAAGGGAGCTCCCATATCACATCATTGACTCTTATTGAGCTTGTAGCCCACTTGAACTGCAGTATTTTTCTTATGTGCATTACTATCTACCCACATCTCTCCATTCTATGGGTTATTTCTTGAGCCAAAGCATAAGACTTTACATTTATACCTAATTTTTCTCATTTTTTGAGATATAACTTATCAGACTCCTCTTTGGATCCTGTCTGCCATCCGATGTGTTGGCCATCCCTCCCAGCTTTGTCATTTTCGGCTTTGATAATAACATTGCCTGTGCCTTCATCTACGTTACTGATAAAAGTTCCCAATGGCACAAGGCTAACGGTAGATCTCTCAACTTGATGTTGACCAAGTAATGGTTCCTATTTGGTTCCGCTCTCTGTATCCTCCCTGCTGGATGACCACCTGATTTAACTATTTCCATCTTGTCAGCAAGGATGAACCAGAGCCTCTGCCAAATACTTTACTGAAATCCAGGTAATGATATGTTTATGGCAGTCCCTTGATTTAACAGTCTAGTAAACCTGCCAAAAAAGGAAATGAGGTTATTCAAGCATGACAGATCCTTAATGAAGTCATTCTGGTTTCTAGTCCACACTGTTTCCCTTTCAAAATCATCCCTTTAATAATAGGTTCTTTAATTTTTCCAGGAACAACAGTATCTACAATAATAGTTGTCACTTATGAAGCACTTTAAGGTTTACAAAATGCAGTATGTATATTATGTTTCAAATGACAAAAAAGCCAACTCAGTGATGATTCAGAGGAGAACTGTCAAATAGAAATGGGGTCAATGAACTGTACATAGAACTGCCAGCTGCATATTGATTAGACAACCACATATTAACATTATCTACATTCTATTGAATTTTGACATATTTTTGTTAATCATATTTGTCAATATCATGTTAATAAATTATGGTATGTTATATATCTTTTTGTTTATATATATTGATATTTGTCAATCACACTTTAACCTGGTTCAGACTACCCTTGGGCGTATAGGGATACCTCTGTTCCAGAGGATGGCATCCTTACTTCCTTGAAGGGAAACAGGTCCAGGCTACATGGAACAGGAGCTGCTTCCACTATAACCTTCAGTGTTTAGGATACGCTTTTCTTACAACCACCCTGTGAAGTAAATGGAGCAAATATTATCCCCATTTTACAGATAAGAGAACTGGGGCTCAGGAAGATTATGCCAAGTGAGACAGACAATACGTGTAAAAAGCACCTGGCACACAGTAGGTATTATACAAATGCTTGTTCTCCTCCCTTATGTAGCCCAGAGTGATATGACTAGTCTTAGAGCCAGGATTTGAAATAGGTTCCCGAGTCCAAGTTCAGCCCTCTTTCTTTGTCACCATCCTATTTCTAGTGAACACAAAAGGATGAAATCTTCTCTTTAAGGTGCCTAACCAGCCCTAGATGAAGAGACAGTTGTAAAATGTATCATGCAAGAGTATATACTGTGCTGCTGGGAGCCTTGTGGGAGTCACTGATTTACAGAGAGAGAACACTTATCCCCTGAGGAGCTAGTTTGCTCTATCCTACTGTTTGCCCCTGACCGTTAGGAGAGTCAATTTCTTCCTCCAGATTGTCCCTGTCACTCAAGTGGCATCTCAGAAGGGGCAGGCAGGCATGAGCTTAGAAGAAGGCTAGCCTGGGGTGGACTCACATCACCTTGCTCAGACCCCTGCTGTCTTGATCAGTGTACAACCTGCCTCCAAATCTTTCCTGTTCCACCCAAATACACACAACCCATGAAAGAATTCTCATATGGAAATCTTGATCTCTGAACAACACAGCAGACAAACCACTCCTCTCCCGGGGTGCAAAACAAGGTACAGCATGGGATCTTAGGGGTCTCTTAGAACATCTTAATTTTACAGATGAGAAAACTGGAGCGCAGAGCCAGTGTGACTTGTCCGTGATCATAAAGCAAATTTGTCCCAAAAATGGGAACAGAATTCAAGTCTCTAGATTCCTAACTTGTTACCCTTCTCACTATACTACAAAGAAGGGCCCTACTACTCATAATTGCAGATACGCTGGGGAGGGGGCACAGCAGATTTCCCTTGGAAGAGGATCTGTTGTAAGCTCACCTGGTAGGTAATTAGATTCACTACTTGGGAGTAGCCAGGTCAATCTAACTAGTCTGGGATCTCTGTTCTGTGCAAGGCTTAAGAGATTCTGGGGCTGCAGCTATGTGGATGATGTATTTACAGCTTTCACATCTGAACTCTGGGGCAAGCAGGCCTGCCAGTTACTAGATAATAGCCTTCTTTCCACAGCAAGTGTGTATGGATATAGATTATACACACATGTATATGCATACTTATATGTATATAGACATGTATAGTGTACATATTATTAAATTTATTAAAATTATATATGCACACAATATATTTATATGTGCATACACATGTGTACATATAAATATATTGTGTGCATATATATAATTTTTATATTTCTATGTGAAAATCTAGTGGGATACCATTAGAACCATTAGAACTGGCTGCCCTGGAGGGTACGTAGGTTCTAAGTGGCAAACTACTGAGTTCTCTCCTGTGATATTACTTTCCAACTGGGGAAGGGAGGAGGTAATATCTCAGCATCAGTTCTCAGGTACATGTTAGCCAGCGGGGCATGTGGCCAATTATCATCATAGACCAATTCCTGCTGTGTTCTTCGTGATCCAAAGCACATTTCTCACAATTCTAATTCTCTCCTTTAGACCACAGACCCACAAAGGCCAGTTCTATTCTCCTGTAGCTCACAGAGACAGGCCCAACTCCCTGTGGTTGATTTCTGTACAAAAATACCAGTGAAAGCTACACAAAAGTCATGCATAGTAAGGAAAAGAATGGTGCCCAATGCCATTATGGGGAGATAGGAGCACATATGGCTGGTTGGACCTTTATCAACTTGTCATCATGCAAATGTATTCCAATGACTCAATAAGAAATAATTGGAGAGATTCGCACTATTCTGGTCCCTTTCTTCTCTGGACAAACTCCAGTTGGTCAATATCCTTTCCAAAATATGCTACTCAGAACTGATGTGGTTAAGCAGGGCACACAACAGCCTAATGTAGTAGCAAAGTAGTAGTTATGAAGAGGGGGAGAGACTGGAGCTCATCTGTAAAATGGGGTGGTAATAGCACCTACCACCTATGATTGTTATGAGGACTGAAGGAAATAATATTTGTAAAACACTTAGCACACAGTAGGTGATTAATAAAGGCTTATCCCCTCCTTCCCCTCAGGAAGACCTGGATTCAAGTCCTGTTTTTGACACATACCAGCCAATTGTCCACAGATAAATCACTTATCATTGTCTCTCCCAGACAAATGCTCTCAGACTAAATTACAGACAAGGTGCTGATCTTCATCTATTCACAGGGATACGGAGGGGAATTTCTCCACTTTAGTTTTTTACCACACCAACCAAGTCATACACAAGCAATCGTATTAGATTTTTGGACGGCCATAGCATGCAGTAACTTAATACTAAATATGCAGCTAATAATAAGCCATGAGTCTGTTTCACGTGAAACGTTGCCTGGTCTTCCCTCTTGTGTTTTGTACTTGTTTAGTGATGTTTGCAGGATGTTCAATTTATTGTATGAAATTTCATGCAGCTCGCTTTGATTTGCCAGACTAGCTTATCAAGGTTTTTTGAATATCTAATAGAATATATTAACTGTCCCGCCCAGCTGCCTGCCACCTGTACATTGCTAAGTATTCTTCTATCTGTGCATTCATCTCAGTTTTCAGGGGACCTTAATTTTTTTGTGGCATGGACCCCTTTTCAGAATTACATCTTTAAATACACAAGTTAAAATACAACAAAACACAATTACGTTGAAATACATTTGTTTAAAATATAAGGAAAAAAGTTCATAGGTCCTAGAGTAAGAATCCCCGATCCAAGTCCACTGATAAAGTGTTCTCCGGAACAACTGGCTCATGCTGACAATCACCGACCTTACAGGAATTGGCGCAGTCCCTCTTCCATGTAGCTCATAATACTCCTCTGGAGGACATAATTGCCCACAGCTGACTGCAGAATGAAGCCCTGCATTTCCTTGTGCCTTAGTGCATACTATCCATGTTGACATCTCCTATTTTGACATGGGAAGAGAGTGTACCCTGGTTTCTATGAGAATTTTTTTAATCTGGACTTACTGGCATTTTCTTAGTCACAGCAAAAGAGATGAAATATAATGGCTCCAGAGGGCCAAGGAACACGGATTACCCTGAAGGACCATCAAAGTCTTAGGCTAGCAGAGGGCTTTCTCAGGAGCCTTGTCTGGAATTCCCTTTCTCTCCAGGATTATCATGACTCTAGGAAGATCTAATTATCCTTGAGAGAAAATGTTAAGACAGAAACAATCCACTGTTTTTGATCATTGGCAAGGGAAGACTGATTGCAAAATGAATCATCTGTGATGGCTGTTCTCCAGCAGACAAAGGTGGGAAAAGCTAGTATGCCTTTGACCTCACAAATGGAAATAGATAAATTACCTATTTACAGTGATTATCCCAATAAATGATATCATGGCAGTGGGGTGGAATAACTTGACCACATTTACCAACTTCTATCCAAAATACCAAGCTCCAAGACATTATCAATGCATCTGGCTCTGCAATACCTTGATATTCTATGTCTAATACTTTCATCTTATGAGGAAGTCAAGATAGCTTGAGGCTTCTGTGTACTAATCGAAACTGGTGAAAAGTTCTACCTCTAGAGACGCCTGTCTCTTCCATGACATCCAGTGACTACTGATTTAATTCCTGCCTCCTTCCCTATTCACCTGATCATCAGGTTATTTTCATCAAGCCTACACACACAGTCTGGCTCATTGTGTACTTGTTCTCCTTTCTTATTCATAATGAAAATAAAATAAATTTAAAAGAACTGAAGAAAGTATTCAATAGTGCATCAGATCCTAAGCCCTTCAGATAATCTAAAAGTATCATCCAATATAGTATTTGTTCAGGATGTCAGTCTGGGTATTTTTCCTACAGCAAAAGTTGAGAAATCTTATTTCAAATTATGAAAATGTATTTCTTATACAAAGGGATGGTACTAGTGTAGTAGGGTTTTCATCTGATTCATAAATCTGCTCTCATCAACTAAACTGAATCAAATCAATGAGAGTGACAATTCAAATCAAATATTTGCTAAGTACTGAGCAGGACACTCTGGAGATAAAAAGGAAAATAAAGCATAGTCCCTGCCCTCGTGGAGTTTACAATGTGTTAGGGAGCAAGAGATAGAATAAGAAAAGAACACAAATAAATATAATACAAAGTAAGATATGCAAGTAAGTGCATGCTGAGACAGCTAGATGGTACAGTGGACAGAGAGCTGAACCTGGAGTCAGAAAGACCTGAATTCAAATCTAGCCTCCAAGGGTAAATAGTTATGAGACTGGGAGTGAGTCGTTTAACCTCTGTTTGTCTCAGTCTCCTCATCTGAAAAATGGACATAATGATAGCACTTAGCTCCCAGGGTTGTTATAAGGATCAAGTAAGATAATATTTTTATAGCCTTTTGCAAACCATAAAGTGTTATAAAAGTCTAGCCACTATCATCATCCTCATCGTCATCATCACAAAGTGCTATGAGTTAGTTAGTTAGAACTTGTTCCATGATGTTAATCTTGAGTACTTTCTACTACACCGGGTTTCTTGGTGCCATCTAGCAATTACTTTTAAAAAATCAAAGATTATGGAGAAATTCAAATTTTACATGAAATATTTTCAAAATAATTTGGAACATCAGTACTACCCCCTCTCATGATCCCAGCCTAGAATGACATTGTGCTTTATTAGTTGGCAAGCCTATGACTTTCTCCTAAGACAGCAAATTGTTATTTACTTGGACTCCACTAATTCAAAATCTGGAAGAATCTGAAAATGGCCGAAGTGAAGCTTGCTCTTGTACTCCTGATATGAGAAAATGTTGAACATTTAATAAGACTTTGGAATGAATAGTTAGCCAACTGAAGAACAATTGTTTCTGAAGATACTTAAAACCACTTCAGCAATGCCATTTCTGAAGTTGCATATTACAGATGATTCTTTTATGTCTAGTCAAGGTCCGGAAGGGCAACGACTTTGGAACACCTTATTAACTACTTTATTATGTTATATACTTCTTCAATGTGTCTATGACCTCATTATTGTGGGTACTGTAGAGGAGAAGAATCTGATAGTGCATTTGGTTTTGGGAAACTTCCAAGATTATAAGGTAGATTTTCCACTAATTTGGACAAGACTATTCCCATTTCTTAATTCTTTCATTAGGATCTAGTGAAGCCTGGAGGCCGCAGTGAAATGGACACTTAAATGGAGTCAGAGGAACTGAGTACAAATCCTGCCCTTGATGTTTACTGCCTTTGTCATTGTGCACAAGGTTCTGAGTCTCCTTTTCCTCATCTGTAAAATGAGCGGTCAAATCACATGACCTCTGAGGCACCTTCCACATTTAGATCTACTATCCTATGAGCCTGGAAGCTAGAAGAGGAGGCGAAGTTATAAAAGTAAAGCTAAAATCTCTTAGGTCTCAATTTTATTTTATTACACTGTCTGGAATTTGAGTACCAAATGGCACAGGAACCATCTCATTTGTAGAGAAGATTATAGAATGATAATATGGTAAATTTGGAGTTAGAAGCTACTGAATCCAAACCCTTCATTTTACAAATAAAGAGATTAAATTCGAGGGAGGCTAAATGAATTGCCCCAGGTCATACAGCTAGTGAATTTGAACTCTGGTCTTCCTGACTCAAGCCTGGTACTCTATCATGACAAACATCTAATTGTTTTATCATCATATCTATTATAATGTTGGGCTAGAAGATTCTAGGATTTTCTGAGTCAACGATTGTCCTTCAAGGCTCATAAAAAATCTTTGACGTGAAAAAAATCAGCACTACTGATCAATACATTGAAAAAGTCTGAAAACATGTCATGTGTAAAACCTGTGGACCTCCCACTTCCACAAAGGGGTGGGCTGGGGGTGTCCTCGCATCTCTTTATTTCTGCTTGATCTTTATAATTTTGTTACACTTACTTTTTAATGTTATTTTATTTTTTCCAGCTACAAGTAAAACAAATTTTAACATTCATTAAAAATTTTTTTGAGTGCCAAATTTTCTCCCTTCTCCTGCCCCTTCCCGTTGCCTAAGATGGTATGCAATATGATATGGCGTATATATGTGTAGTCATGTAAATGTATTTCCATATTAGGCACATTGTGAAAGGAGAAACAGAGTAAAGAAAAAAAATAACAAAAAAAAAAGTGAAAAATAGTATGCTTGAATCTACATTCAGACTCCATCAATTCTTTCTCTGGCTGTGAATAGCATTTGGATCATCAGTCCTTTATCATCCAGTCTTGGATGATTGTATTACTGAGAGTAGTTAAGTCATTCATAGTTGATCATCATACGATGATGCTGCTACTACATAGAATGTTTCCTGGTTCTGCTCCCTTCACTTTACATCAATTCATATAAGTCTTTCCAAGTTTTTCTGAAATTCACTTGCTTGTCATTTCTTGTGGCACAATAGTATTCTATTATATTCGCATACCACAACTTGTTCAGTCATTCCCCAATTGATGAGAATCCCTTCAATTTCCAATTCTTTGTCATCACAAAAAGAGCTGCGATAAATATTTTTGGGCAAATAGGTCCCTGCGGCCCCCCCCCCACCCCACTGCTCTTTTTATCTCTTTGGGATACAGATGTTAGTAGTGGTATTGATGGATCAAAGGGTTATACTTATTTTTGATGAAGACTCATGAATATGGACTCTTCCATACAGACTTCCTGGATCTCTTTTCAGTTAGAAATGATCTTTGCTTATTAAGAGTTCCCTTAGCATTTTCCTTGTTCCTCTCTTGTGCACTTACCATACATTCCTTTACCTTATAGCATGTTTTATTTCCGTTAATAGTATACCCACTCTTTAACCGTACCTTATCTATCTGGGTATTTTCCTTAACACCTAGCACAAAATTTTTCACATTGAGTTTCTCCTTTACTTGGAGGCATGGAGGAGGGGTAGGTCAAGGGAGCTTCCTTCTCTAATCTGTACTTAGGAAGTTGTCCAGAGGATTCAAATAAGACTAGATAATCTCTAAATTCTCAGGCCAGAATGCAAGATATATGACATATAACAAAATTCCATTGAGTACAAACTAGTTGTGGAAAGAAAAGGAACTGAAACCAGAATTCTGGGATCCCTTAAAAAAATCCTTTCAAAAGAACAGCATTCATTTCTCAAATATATAAGGAACTGAGCCAAATTTATAAAAATATGAGCCATTCCCCAATTGAAAAATGGTCAAAAAATATGAACAAGCAGTTTTCAGAAGAAGGAATTAAAGCTATCAATAATCATATAAAATGCTCTAAATTACTATTGATCAGAGAAATGCAAATTAAAAGAACTCTGACATACCACCTCATCTTTCAGATTGATTGATACAATCAAAAGGGAAATGACAAATGCTAGAGGAGATGTGGAAAAACTGAAACTCTAATGCACTATTGATGGAGTTGTAAACTAATCTTAACATTCTGGAGAACAATTTGAATCTACACCCAAAGGGCTATAAAACTGTGCATACCCTTTGACTTAACAATACAGCTACAAGGTCTGTATCCCAAAGAGATCAAAGAAAAAGGAAAAGGATGTATTTGTACAAAAATATTCATAGTATTTTTTTATAGTGGCAAAGAATTGCAAATTGAGGAGATGTCCATCATTTGGGCAATAGCTGAACAAGTTGTGGTATATGATAGTGATGGAATACTATTGTACCATAAAAAACGATGAGCAGGATGGTTTCAGAAAAACTCATGAAAACTTACATGAACTGATGCAAAGCAAAATCAGTGAAGTACAATGAAGAACTTTGTACACAGTAACAGCAAAAGACTTCATTACTCCTGTCATGATAACGATCCAAGATGATGTCAAAGGATCCATGATGAAAAATGCTTTCCACCTCCAGAGAGAGAACTGATCAACTCTGCATACAAAGTGTACTTTTCTTTATTTATTTTTCTTGCTTTGTTTTGGCAACATGGCTAATAGGAAAATAAATTGAGAATGACTTTACATGTATAATCAATATCATATTGCTTACCTTCTCAACAGGTAGGGAAAGAGTAGGGTAGGAATTTGAAACTCAAAATTTAAAAAAATAATGTTAAAATTGTTTACATGTAATTGAGAAATATTTAATGAAATAAGTGAAAATACAGAGAAAAGAATAACATTTGTAACATCCATTACATAATTTAGGTTCTTCTTTAATCTTTTTTTTCTTTTCATAGGCAGAAGGAGAAAGAAGGCTCACAGATTCATGGCTGGAAGGGACCTCAGAGATTATCTAGTCTAACTCCCTTATTTCACAGATGAGGAAATGGAGGTTTGGAAATATGAAGAGATTTGCTCAAGGTAACTCAGGTTGTACATATCAGAAGAACAATTCAAACTTAAGGCTTCTGACACCAGGGATAGAGCTGGTTTAGGTTTTAAGATTATATTTGTCTCATAAAAAGATTCTGGTAGGGTGCTTTTTTTCTTCACTTTTTTAGAATAATTTGTAAGTTTGATAGAATTTTCCTGTGAATCCAGTGGGACCAAGAATTTTTTGCTTTGGTAGTTCTCTCACAGCTAGATCTACTTCTTTTTCTGAGACAGGGTTGCTTAAGAGCTTTATCTTCTCTTCTGATACTTGAGGTATTTTTTACAATGTATTCCTCTATTTCTTTCATTTCCTCAGTTTTATTAACAAATAACTGTATAATATGTTCTCATTCTTTTCCTTCTGGTTTTGCTATGATTTCAACACTTGTTAACTATTCATCGATTTGACTTTCTGCTCTTTCTTTTTAATCAGATAAGCTAAAAGTTTATCAATTTTACTGGTCTCAAAAAACAGCTTTGAGTTTTATATATCATTTCTATAGTCTAATTTATTTCTAACTCATCTATTTCTCATCTAATTTTCAATATCTTTTCTTTTATGCTTATTTTAGTTTTATTATTGCTTTCTCATTTTAAAAATACATATTCAGTTCATCAATCTCTTATTTTTTCTATTTTGTTAATGAATATTTGTAAGGATATAAATATTCTCCTAAAGACTGCTTTAGTTGTATGCCAGGAATTTTGGTATGTTGTTACATCTTTATCTTTTACATAATTGTATTTTTTTCATTTGTTCTTCCACCCACTAATTTAAAACTTGATTGTTATCTCCTCATTTGAATCTATATCTTTCATTTGTAGTCACTGAACCAATTCCCATTTTTATTGCATTATGGTCTTTAAAAGATGTGTGAACTATTTCTATCGAAATTTGTTTGTAATAACTCTGTCCCTTATTACACAGTCACTTTTTGTAAAAGTTCCATTTACTGTTGAGAAATATGTTTGATGTCCCCATTTAGTAGATGTCATAAGTCTTTTGACCTTGAATTTTCCAGGAATTTGTTCAGATCCATATTTTCCCAAAACTAGGGAAGAATATTGAAGTCTCCTGTCACTATTGTGTTACTGTTTATGTCATCTTGCCATAGAGATAATATCACTTTTATGAACCTGGATGGTAAAACATTTAAAGCATATAAGCTTATTACTGATATTTATTTGTTACACATAGTTCCTTTAACATAGTTGTCTTATTTGTCACTTTTTTTTGAATATGTCTTTATTTTGCTGGATAGCATGATTACAACTGCTCCTATTCTTGGATTTACCTAGCACATAGTAAAAATTTTCCCCATCCATTCAGTTTTATTTTTTTGCATGTCTTTGTTTTTTTAAAATGTGTTTCTTGTAATCAACAGATTGTAGGGTTTTGTTTTCTTATCCAGTCTGCTGCTCTTTTTCATTTTGTTGGATTGTTTAATCCATTCATATTTAAAATAATGAGAGTTAGGTTATGTTTTCCTCCATTTATTTCTAATACTGGGTTTTTGTTCAAGGCACATTTTTTCTGTCTTCTAATGTAAACACAATACTACATTCCTTTAATAACTTAATCTTAATTATTTTTTAATGTGACTTTGTTTTCAGTGTCTTTCTTCACTTACCCCTAATTCCCCGCTCTCCATTGTTAGTCCTTTCCCTTTGGGGTTTTGCTTATTGGTTATTTTTTTTCTCCTGCTTTTATCTCATTACATAATTCTATCTTCTTCTTCTTCTCAGTGAGTCAAATAGATTTCCCCCTTTCTCTCCTCCCCTTCAACTAATCCAGTTCATTAGTTTTTTCAATTTCATTTTATGAGCCCCTTTCCAAAAAGAATTTCTCTCACTCTCTTCATTATCCATCCTTTCTTTCTATCTTCTCTAGACCCTCATTCTCTGATTTATGGCCCCTATAATTACCTCTTTTCTGTGTATTCCTCATGCAATCAAATTTTTCAAAGTATCCATTCTAAGCTCTGCCCTCTAGGTGGTTTCTGCCACTGACTTAATCCATGGGACAGACAGAGCTTGTCCCACAGATTGCCGTTTTCCATTGTGCTTTACTCCCAGAACAATGCTGATTATTTCAGATGTCAGAGAAAACATTGTTCCATGGTAAGGCCCCTTTCCCACCACGTCCTTCTGTGTGCAGCTCACCACTGTTCTATGATCTTCCCCTCCATTTGCCTAAAATCTCTTCCCTGAGTGCACTCCCCTAGGTGCCAATTGCCCCCAGGAGTTCTAATCCCCAATCTCCCTTTACCCATAGCAGCATTCACCAGTGGGTTCCCCTCCCACTACCAAAGTTAGGCCAATTCCTTCCCCCTCTTTTCAATCCTTTCCCTTTTCTTTTCACTCACTCCTTTGTAGTTTCTTTTCTAAGAACACAGGGGTTACTTTTCCCTCACTTCTAGCTCTTGATTCGATCCCAGCACATTACACATTCCTCTCTATCCCCTTGTTCCCCTTCTCTGTTTCATGTGCCCTCATATGTGGTAGTATAATTCCACAAAAATATTGATTCACCTGTAGGTAGCATGTCTGTCTATAATACCCTCTATCCTTCTATTCATTGCTACCTCCACAGGACTTCTGCATTCATCCATGTCTCTTTGTTAGAAAGAAGTTTCTCATTGGATTCTCTGCTGTCACTCTCTTGTTATTGCCATCCTCAACTACTGCATTTATCTACCCCTCCTATGTTTCTGATTTTTTGGGAGGGGAAGGTGTCTTAGAAGCAAATAATTTTTTTCACTTCTGGTTTTCTTTCTAAAAAATGTTTCAAACACCTCTGTTACTCAATGTCCATCTTTTTTCTCTTATAGTTAACCTCAGATTTGCAGGGTAGGTCACCCTAGATAGAATCCTAAATTCTATTGCTCTTCAAAACACATTATTCCATTCCCTCTTACATTTTCTGGAGGATGCAGAATAGTCTTGCATTATTAGAATTTTCTTTCCTTTGTATTTGAAGGTCTTTTTCTTCAGTATAGGCAGAATCTGTTGTTTCTGAAGTTAACTGTTAAATTTAACCATAATGTGTCCTGGAGCTTGCAGCCTTGGGGTTTTGTTTTAATTTTTCCTGGAGATGATGTATGAATTCTATCAATTGGTATTTCATTTTTCTATCTTTAGAAGTTCTGGTTAGTTCTTTTATTATTTCTTGCATTATAGCACTAAGGTTTGTTCTGTAGTGTTCTTCTATGATTCTCAGGTTGTCTCTACACACACTGTCTTTGAAATCAGTATGTTTTACATGCATAGTGAGCATCTTTTCTTTTAAAGCTATTATTCTTTTGCTTCTCTTCTTCTACATTGGCCTTCACTTTTGTACATCTGAATTCTCCATCTATTGTTTTCTCTTTTGTTTCTTTAGTGAGACTTGCCATCCCAGATTCCAAGTTTTCTCTTCTATCCATTATTTTTGTTGTGCAGACCATAAATTCAGCTCTTGTAATTCTCATTTCTCTATTGAGCCATTCAGGAATAGTGTGTTATGGTTCTGTGTTCTCCTCTCATTCCACAGGGTCCTTTGTCTCATCAAATGTTGGATTGTTTTCCTTAATTTTGTAGCATTTATTTATAGCTGGCTGAACTTGTTTACTAGATCTGGAGGCTATATTTCCTTCTGTTATTAATGTTTATGTCTTCTTTTGAGATCTTCGATAATCTCCTTTTGTGGCTCTTGATTTTCCCCTGTTTACTTTGTGACTGTCTCCCTTCTAATAGTGGTTTCCTTGGGGGCGAGATCTTGAAGTGTCTCAGTTTTTCTCATGCTTGAAAATTTATAGCTCACTACCTAGGTTTCTGCCTCAAGTGACTTCTGGATGGTCACAACTGGCCCCAGCTAGAGGCTGTGCTTGTTTCCTCAGGCTTAAAGGAGTGATGGCTTAAAGGAGTGATGCCCCCTTCCCTCCTCCCCCTCACACACAATTCTGGTGATGTTCTACACTACAGTCCCTCTCTTTTACAGTTCTCTAGCCTGGTTCCAGCAGTTCAGAGAGTTGCTAGGCCAGTGCTATAAGTTTGTCTGCCTGGCCCTGGCAGTTTAGAGCTTTGTAGTGCTGGTACTATGGTGTTGTGGCCCCCAGCAGGCTTTTGCTTCTTAAAGGCTGCAGTCTGTCACTTTGGGTTTCAGTGTGTGAGCAGATTTCTTGCAGCCTAGATCCAGTGTCTCCATAAGCACTGGAAAGAGGAAGGGGAGGAAGGGGACCAGCTTCTGCACTTGGGTTTTGCTGCAAGCCCTGATTGGTGTGTTGAACCTTTGGGTCTGCTAATGCAGCCTCACTGCCCGCATTTAGGGGAGGGATGTTGAATAAGTTCAGGGTTAGTGTCAGTTTTTTTTAACCTTTTTTTGGATAGTGGGTGTCCTAGACTATACAATTGTCTTATCTTCGGCATACAATTTCTGTTCTGGAAAGGTTCTGCAGATGAGAGAAAATGTCATCTGGTTGCTGACATGATCTAGAAGTCCTGACCGACCCTTCATTCTTAAAGGCTAAGGCAGTGGAGGGCTAACCAAACTGGAAAGACTTTGAGTATGGGTTGACTATATGTCCATTATCAAAAGACCAGAAAAGCTAAGCTTAAAGGGACACCCTGGAAGGGCAATCCCCAGATGAATTGTTTTCACCAGAGCAACTCATTAAACCATCTTCTAAGGCATAGAGGGGCAACCATTCACGTATCCATAGGAGTGTTTAGTCTGAAATCATAGCCCTCCTGAATTACTAAAGTCCTGCATGAGTTCAGAGAGATGTAAGGCTTGTACACCTCTATTGGAGGAGAATTGGAATTCTGTGCTCTCATTTTGTTCCCCCAAAGTGGTGAATACAGTTTCTCCCTAAGAACTTGGCAAGAAACTGAAAATCTCTCCAGCAATCCATTCCAAGCTGAAGGAGCTTTAATCATTAGGGGAAGGCCATCCTGATACCAATGCCCAAACCTGTCTCCTTAGAATTTCCACCCACCGATTCTAGTTATTCTCTCTTGGGTCAAGCAGATTACGTCTGATTCTTCTTTCATAGTGCCGTTTTTCAAATATGTGGGGACATTATTCTCACTTTTTAGTTGTCTCTTCTGCTGTCTGATCATCCCAAATTATTTTAGCTGAGAAAATAGGGATGTTTAGCCAAAAGAAAATCAAGTGTGGTGGTGGGAGGAGGAGCAGATGACCCCTGACTTCAAACATTTGAAAAGCTCTTTTTAAATTTTTTTAAATTACAAATTTAATCATCAATAAATATAAACCTTTCCATGTACAAAGGAGAGGATTGTATAATGGAATCATGAACTTCTGTTATGTTATGTTACCTTTACAAGGACGATGGGACTTACTCTGTTTGACCCCAGAGAGGAAAACTGAGACTCACTCTTTGAAATATAAACAAGAACTTCCTAACAATTAAAGCAGTAAAAAAAAAAAGCATAAAGAGAAGAGACCACAGACTGGAACAAATATTTATTAAGAACCTACTATGTTCCAGGCACTGACTGTGCTGGGTGCTTTACAAATATTATCTCATTTGATCCTTGTAACAGCCCTATGGAGTAGATGTTGTTTATTATTTTCCCCTTTCTACAGTCGAGGAAACTGAGGCAGAATGAGGTTAAAAGGCTTGCCCAGAGTCATACAGCTTTATGTCTGAGGCAGGATTTGAACTCGGGTCTTCCTGTCTCCAGGCCCAACACTATCCTCCTTGCCTGCTTAGGCTGCTTACAGAGGCATGGCCTTCTCATGACTAGAACCTTCGATAAGTTTCCAGCGTAAATCATTTCCTTCCTTTTTTCTGCCTAATGCTTCCAACTGAACCCCTTGGGGTCAGAGAAATCCTGGAGCACTGAATCGGACTTACTCCACCTCACTGACCATGTCACAAAGGCCTGGCACAAAGCCTTCAGTGACGAGGCAGCCCAGAAAAGTCAGCGAAATTGACTTCTCATTTTTCCTTCCTTCCCAACACTCATCCCTAAAGACAACATATGCTTCCTGCAAGGGGGCGTTTTCATGGTGCTTAACTTCTATTTACAGAGAAAATGGCCTTGCATTTTTAATAAACTCCACGTCAGATTTTAAAGCACACACTCATTATTCAAATCCAGTTCATGCGAGCTTTCATTTTACATGCTCAGGAGGGAGCTCCCTGAGAGCCAAGTATACATAATCACCTCTTGACGGTATGTTTGGCTTGGTACGCTTGACCAATGTGCTCCTGAACTCTGTTTTCTCATTTGATGGAACTAGGGATAGTTATTTAAAGGAAAAAAAAAACTTGGGGGTACAGGATCAGCTGTCTTGAAATAGTTGAAAAGCTCTGACACAGAAGAGAAAAGCAGACTAAGTTTGCTTAGCTTCAGGGGTCCCAACCAGAAGCAACAAGTGAAAAGAGAGGGGGAGGAACAGGCACTTCCTCTTGTGTTAGGTCCTGGGCTAAGAGCTTTACTAATACAATCTGATCCTTATATCCAATGAGATAAGTGGAAGTCAGAAAGAGGTGGATTTCTGCTCTCCATAAGGAAAAGAAATCTTACCTTCCTAATAATTAGAATTGTCCCTGAGTAAAATGGGTAGTGAGCTGTCTGTCACTGGAGGTTTTAATTGCAAGTTAGGTTGTTAGGTGTTAAGACTGTAGTGGAAGGGATTCCTGTACAGTTACGTTGTAGTTTTTCAGTCATGTCTGACTCTTTGTGACCCCATTTGGGGTTTTCTTAGCAAATATACTGGAGCAGTTTACCATTTTCTTCTTCAGTTTATTTTACAGATGAGAAAATAATGTGTTTGACTAAAAATGATACCTTAAATGTATTGTTAAATATTATTTATGCTGAGTTTTAGGAAAGATTTCAATTTGCACAAATTACATATCTTTGCTTAATATCCTCCACAACTCACCTGGAATATCCTCCCCCTTTCTTAGCAAGTCTTGGAAGTTCCTTATTCGTTGTAAGGATTTAAATAAGTTAAGATAACATTTACTAAACGTTCACTAAATTTACTAAAAGCTCACTTGCCACTGCAGGAGAGATGCTTGGGTTGAGGGAAGCATGTAATGCACGCTAGCAGACATTAGGCATGCACAAGCACATTAGGCCATACTTGACGATACCGTTCTAAATTTGATGATCATATCTTCCTGTGCTTTCAGATAAATGGAATATGGAAAAATTCTTCCTTTGCCTTTAGTCTTCTTGTGGGATTGCTTGTCCAAGAACACAAGCTACTGATCTCTTTTGACCTCCTTGGTAAAACAGTACAAGTATTAGCTCCCGAATTAGCATCTGTGATTGCCTGTCTGAATCTCTGATGGGTATAGTGGAAAGAGAAATGAAATTGGAATTAGGAGACTGGAATTCTTAGTACTTGTTTTTCTCCTCATTAACTGTGTGACCTTGGGAAAGTTGCTTTCCCTCTCTGGTTCATACTTTGTTTATCTGTGAAAGCAGGAGGTTGAATTAGATTAGATCTCTAATCTAAAATTCCATTTAGGAAATTAATCCCCAGTCCCTTATAATAAAAAGAGCTCATATATTTGTTGTTCTTGGCAGTTAACAAAGAATCATATCCTTGATCTCATATGATTTGCCTGAGTCTCGTAAAGTAGGCAGTCAATTTCCATGGTTATTCCCATTTTACAGATGAGGGGACAGACTCAGCAGGGTAGGCTGACCTCCCTGAAGTTGCAGAGTTAGTCAAGGAGGCAGTCTGGATCTACAGACTCAGTGCTTCAGTGCTCTTTCCCTTTCTTCATTCCTGCCTTTGAAAGAATTGACTTCTGTATCAAGAAAACAGTATACAGCTTTTATTCCTCCCTCTCCATGGCCCATGACCCTGAGGTCAACACCTGCCCTTTTGGAAGAAATAAATACCATATTTCCATAAAGGACAAGCAGGTGCTCCAGGGAATAGTGTTTGCATTTTTAAAAATTAATCTGTAAATTTGACACAATATACTGCATGACACACATCTCAGAGGTTGGGACACACAGAAAGGTCTGCTGAGACTACATAACAAAATTTTCCAATCTTTAATATTTAGCTATACAATAAAAAGGTCACCATGCACATTGGAGAGGGAAAGATCTCTCCTTCAGGTCTCCTTTCTTTATATTGCTTAAATGAAGGTATTTAGGCCCCCAAGGTATCTCTCCCTGCCCCCTCTCAAGGGATTTGCTGTGCCGGCCAGCCCTAGGTGGAAGAACTTCCTCATTTTGGAAGGTGTCTGGGCCTTGTGTAAACTGATATCCCAGGCTGGATGTTTTCAAAATTGTTACTCAAGAACAAAGGAACCGATATTAAATCATCCTAAGCTGAACAGACAGTTCCACGTAGGCAAAGACAAAGGAGAAGAAGAGAAGGGAGAGAGGAAATTGATTAACTGATTAGGAAGGAAAGAGAGGAAAATATGCCTTCCTTCTTGAACATCTGGGAGTCCCAGGTCTCTGATCAATTGACAAAGGCTATATGTGAAAAATCAAAATAGATGCTGTTTTACTTTAATATAAGCATGTATCTTTACCTCCTTGTCAGAGCTGATCCAGGCAGAGCACCAAGCCCAGTCACCACCCTCTGCTTTTCTTCCTTTTCTTTTTTTCCCTTTCTCTTTCCCTTTCCCTTTCCCTTTTCCTTCCTTCCTTCCTTCCTTCCTTCCTTCCTTCCTTCCTTCCTTCCTTCCCTCCCTCCTTCCTTTCCTGCTTCCTTCCCCCCACTTTTCTTACTGTCATCAATCTTTAGGACTCAAAACCACAATTACACTGCAGCAGCTGGAGTTTTGTCTGGTTGCTAACATGGGTTGAGGAACATGCTTCCTACTTGTGGTTCATTCTTTGTGACTACCCTACTCCCTCTATATACTCCCCTCCCCTCCCACCTTATCTCTATGAGGGTAAGGCAAGCCAGGGAGAAAATGACAAGGTGGGTTGGAGACCAAGGAGGATATTGGGGCAGGGGTGGGAAAATAACACTTTCTCATGTACATATTTCCCTCTGTCTTTATCCTTTATGCACACTGCCTCCTGCCACCTCCACCCCAAAATGTCTTTTTACTGCTACCCTCCTCTTAGCTCTTTCTGCATCATTTAAAAAAATACTCATCTA
This sequence comes from Potorous gilbertii, assembly GCA_028658325.1. Classification (NCBI taxonomy): domain Eukaryota; kingdom Metazoa; phylum Chordata; class Mammalia; order Diprotodontia; family Potoroidae; genus Potorous; species Potorous gilbertii. The sequence continues at coordinate 46,707,696 of CM053769.1, read as the reverse complement.
CAGTTCTGCTAGGATCTATTTTTTATTCGGAATGATTGGTCAGGAAACTGCATACTTGGCTGGTATCTAAGCTTTTCAAAAGGCAAATTGTACCTTTAGGGGATTCCCTCTCTGACTCTCTCCTCTCAGACATCTATTTTCCATCAAGGCACAAATTGCAAAGGACAGATTTAAGCAGTTGATCCCTTTCCTTCTGATAGTATGAAGTGCATCAATTATTCCCTGTACATGGAGCTGAGATGGGATCCTTTGAATCTCCCCCTCTGGAATGCTGTAGCACACCAGCTTCCCTGACAGAAGGCTGCCCGGCACTGCCTTTCAAAGATGCCGCAACAAATTAGAATTTCTACATCCTCTTGGTACCACGCGGCCTGTTGTCCCCAGGGACTAAAGGCTGTGGAGCCATCCTCCATTAAACCCGTAAGTTTTAAACTTTTTAATTTAACTTCGGCAGGGATATATATCTGTAGCACTTTCACAGAGGGACGATGAGACCTATGACTATAGCTTACACGCACACTGGACATGGGCATCTTGACAGAGCACAGTGGCCACAGGAAAAAGTGATACACGTTGTCATAACACCATAACTACAACAACAGCAGTGACAGTAATATCTACTTTATACAATAGTTTATGACAGAAGAATTTGGTCCCCTATGTTCTCTCATTTGCTCTGACAAGGAAGGAAGGTGGAGACATTTATTAAATACCTACCATAGGCCGGGCACTGTTACTTGGTCTAGGAAGTAGGTGCTGTTACTATCCTTATTTAATAGTGGAAGAAACTGAAGCAAAGATTTGAAGTGATGCCAGGCTCAGCACTCTAGACTCATTTTACAGGTAACATCGTAAGGCTGAGAGAGTGCAGTGAATTGCTCCAGGATATATGGCTAGGAAGAACGACTTTGAAACCAGTTCTTCTAATTCCAGGGCTTTTTCCAAAAGAAGTATATGTATCACCAGCCTCTAGATCATGAGCATGGAAGGAAAAGAAAGATGCATGGCAGGCAACTGGGGCTAGTGATGGGCTGTCCATCTCTATTCAAAGGAGGTTTCCACCATGTTGTGGCTATAGCCAGAAGCTGCTACAAAGCCAGTTGATTGCCTTGGCACCTGTTCCCCCGGGCTTTGGGTGCCAGGGTAATTAAAAGAAGCAGGGAGAGTAACAGCTTGGGGCATTCTTATGAAAATTGGCCATGACTCCTATCCTCCACTTAGCAGTCAAAGTGACCCAAGTCCAAGTAGGACCATGTCACATCTCTCTCCTCATCCCCACTCAGTACCTTCAGCGGCTACCTATTACCTTCAAGATTAAATATAAAATCCTCTGTTTAGCTTTTAAAACCCTTCACAACAGGGGCTTTATCTTTTCCAGTCTTCTTAATATGCTCCAAATATTCATATCCAGTGACACTGGCCTTCACACTGTTCCTTCAACACAACACACTTCATGTCCAACCTCCGTTGCTTGTCTCCCATGTCTAGAATTCTCTCCTTCCCTCTCCTGCTTCCTTCAAGACTCAGTTCAAATCCCACCTTCCACAGGAGGCCTTTCCTAATTCTTCACACTGACAGTGACTTCTCTCTGAGATGACCTTCCATTTATACTCTTTATATCTTTTATGTATATAGTCATTTGCATGTTTGTATTCCCTGTTAGAATATGACCTCCTTGAAGGCAGGAGTTTTTTTTTTAAGCAATCAGGGTTAAGTGATTTGTAAGTGTCTGAGGCTAGATTTGAACTCAGGTTCTCCTGACTTCTGAGCCAGTACTCTATCCCTTCCATTACCTAGCTGCCCTGCTACTTTTTATTTGTTGTTGTTAAACTTTTCTTCTACTCCTTAGCTCTTAGTACAATACCTAACACATAGCAGCAACTTAATAAAAGCTTATGGACCCCCTGGGTGGTTAAGAGTTGTGTGTGGATATGAAGTAAGTAACAGTAAGGTTAGTGAGTGCGGCTGAACAGTAGGAACACAGCAGTTGAGGATCATCATACCATGTCCCAATGTGTGAGGCACTTCCACGTTCCTCTCAATTGCCTTTGGGAATTCAATTGTGTTTTTTGTGTCCTGGAAGTACAGTCTATGGGATGAGGAGACCCTGCGGCTCCTTGCCTGAGAGTCATAGCCTTATTCGCAGATAAGGCATGTCCAAGCATCTGGTGCTCTATCCCTTTGAATGTACTTTCTGAGTCACTCCCTCACCTTCAGGGTATCTTTGTGCCTGCAACCCAGTGGGAAAAGAGTTGAATATTTGCTGTGGAACCTGTAGAAGTCACCTCTCATCGGCCCTTCCTGTAAATGTCAGAATGTAAATAGCCCTAGAAGTGGATCACAGGACCTTAGATTTAGAACTAGAAGGGGCATTTGAGGCTGAAGGGTCCACCCCCCTCATCTCATAGATGAGAAAACAGAAGCACAGAGAGCTTACTTGATTTGCCCAGCTTGTGTCTCAGGCAGGATTTAAACTCAGGTCTTCTTGATTCCAAAGAATTTTAACCACTGTGCCACCAAATAAGCTGCCTTTTTACTCCCCTCCTCCTTACCATCCTTACCATTACTACTGTGTCCCTCACTGTCAGTCAGCCCCATATCTGCCATATATAAAAGAGAGGCTTCTAAAAGAAAAATCTTAGGAGTCCTCCAGAAGAGGCATTACCAGAGATTAAAAATAAAAATACTAGAAATGGGACTTATGTCTTGCTCAGAGGAAGCGGCATCTATCACACATAGTTTTCTTTCCCCCAGCCCACTTATTGATCTCAACAAAAAATGCACTCAGAAATGTGAAGGTTTTTCACATGCGTTGGGCTTGGCCTCAACTTCTTGGACATACAGGAATACTGTGTCACGAACATTCTAACCACGATTTGAGAAAAGACACTGGCCAACTCTCATAAATCCAGAGGAGGCTGACCAAAACAATGTGGGGGAGTGAAGAACATGCCAGTGAAGGAAATGGGGATGTTTTTGTTGCAGGAGAGAAGATTTAGGGAGCACATAATGGTGATTTTCAAGTATCTAAATAAAGGACTGTCACATGGAAGAGCAGTTAGATTTGTCTTGCGTGGCCCCAGGGAGCAGAACAAGAATGAATGGGTAGAAGTCAGTGAAGTGGAATTCAGCTTACAGGAGGAAAATTTCCTAACTAGAGTTATCCAGAAGTGAAGTGGGCAACTTTGGAGGGCTCCCTCTTCCCGGAGGGTTGTCTTCAGGCAAAGGCATGCTTAGTGTTTGTCAGCAATGTCCATATGAGTCAGAAGGGAAGGAAATAAGCATTTAAATAGTATCTACTATGTGCCAGGCACTACGCTAAATACAAATATCTCATTTGGTCCTCACAACTATCCTATGAGGTAGGAGCCGTTCCATTATTTTCCCCATTTTACAGTTGAAGGAACTAAGGCAAACAGAAGTTAAATGACTTGCTCAGGTATACCGTAAGAGTATGTGAGGGCAGATTTGAACTCAGGTCTTCCTAACACTCTAGTCATTGTTGGGTATTTGACTGTGTGTGGTTCCTGAGATTCTTTTCCATTCTGAGATTCATTCTGTGGCGTATTTTTAATGTATTGTTAATGGAATGGGAAGAGCCTTCACATCCATTAATAGAACTATGTGACCTTCTTAAGACACATCAACGCCTGAGTGACACGAGTCTAAGTCATATGGAGCAGGAAGGATGGAGCAGAGCTGAAAGGAAATGAGACAGAACAGGCAGAGCTGAGAAAGAGAGAGGAAGTAAGGAGCTAGCTGTGAGTGAGAGAGGGAGTGACTCTGCTTAAGGGAGCTGGTTTGTGGGAAGGCCTGATAATGTGGATTGACTTCTTGGTTACGATGATAGATTTGTTACTATGATGGATTTGGCTTTTTGATGTTTGAATAAATGTCTTGTTCTGTCTTCAATGAAGAGAGTTGGTTATATCTTGCAATTCAAACCTGGAAATATGCCAATATATTCATAGCTGCCCCTCTGAGTATCACCTTGGTGAAATACATAGAAATGTCCATTTTGTTCACTGTTCTTTCTTCCTCCTTCCATGATTCCATGCTTAGTGTTTGGTGACAAATTCTCAATCAGCTCATTCACCCTTGGGATGGCAGGTATTTTATCTTTTCCCATAAGGCCTCAATCTTGATGTCTACAACCTACAAGTGCTTTTTGTTGATTCTTTTTTTTGTGGGGGATTGCTTCCTACTCTTTCTTTATGAATTTAATTTCCTAATTTAATCATTTTCCAATACTCAGAAACTGGTCCCCAGACTCTTGTATGTAAATAGTTATTTGCATGTTGGTGTTCCCACGTGAATGTGATCTTTTTTGAGAGTAGGGATTGTGTTTTTGTCTTTTTCATATCCCCTCTGTCTTGTGTGGATGTTGGGTTCTAAGGTCCCTCAGCACAGTACCTAGCATATGGTAGGTGCTTAATGAATATCTATTGACTGACTCTTTGACCACTAAGGATGATAAAATGCCATGAGAACAGGAAGAATCTAAAAGATTATCTTGTCTAACTAGGAAATGGAGGCTATCCTCATTCTCTCTAAATGGGTTGCCTCAGAAAAACTGAGACCTGGGAAAGACCTTAATTTAGAATGACCAAGGTTGCCCACTGCATCCTGGGCCATTGTCAGTCGTTTTAACCTTTGTTTTGCCACTGGACTTTGATGACTCTGGAGGAGAGAGAGGGGCTGATGACTTTGCACAGCTCTGCTTCAACTGAAACCCAATTCATGCATAAGCCGAGACATTACTCTCATGATATGTATAAAAGGACCAATGGGTCCTTTTAGAGAACGAAGGATGAACAAGAAGGTTGTCTCTCTTGGCACTGAAAGCCTTTCTAGCTCCTGTCAATCTTACAAGACTATTTTTCATATTGTTTCCTTTAATGCACATGCATTCTACATTCCAACAAAATTAACCTAATTATTATTGCAACCTAAACTCATCCCTCTCTTTCCTTCTTCTCTGTGTTACCTTTCTTCAAGATTCTACCTCAAGAAGCCATTCCTGATGCTCTCCCCCTCCCCAACCTATTCATGCTGTCCTCTCCCTCCAAATGATCTTACCCTTCCTTATCTGTATCAAGGTTTCATGCCTCAAGAAGCAATAGCTGCAGCGGTAGCAGTGACAGCAGCAGCTCCGTTCCCAAAGCATTTTAAGGTTTGCCATCTTTTATACACATCAGCTCCTCTGGTGCTCCCAACAGCTCCAAGAGGTAGGTGTGGGTGCCGCTATAATCCCTGTTTTATAGAGGAGGAAGCAGAGGCTCAGAGAATGACCTGGCCAGCATCACACAACTGGTGTCTAAGGCAGGGCTTGAATCCAGATCTTCTTTGATACCTGACATGCATTCTTCAATCCAGTGACACTGACTCACTGGGTTTTCCTCAGACAAGATCCTCCATCTCTCCATTCCAGGCATTCTCTCTGTCCCCTGTGCCTGGAATGCTCTCTCTGCTGACCTCCTTGTCTTCCTTTAAGTCCCAACTGAAATCCCATCTTCTACAAGAAGCCTTCCCCAACCTCTCTTCATTTCAGTGCCTTCCCTCTATTAATTATTTTGTTTTTATTCTGTGCAGAGCCTGCTTTGTATTTATTTGTTTGGATTACGAGCTCCTCGAAGGTAGCGGCTCTCTTACCTCTTTTTGTATCTTCAGGGTTTAGGCACAGATTAGGTGCCTAGTAAATATTTAGTGACTGAAGTCCCAGCTAAAATCCGTCCTTCTATGGGAAGCCTTTCCCAATTCCTCTTCATTCTTGTGCTGTCCCTCTGCTAATCATTCCCCACATATCCTGCATATGGATGATTCGTACTTGGTGGTTTGCATATGGTCTCTCCCATTATACCATAAGCTCATTGAGGACATATCCTTTGCCTTTTATTGTATCCCCAGCACCTGGTACGGTGCCTAGGAAAGAGCAGGTGCTTATTGATAAATTCTTGTTGATATGAATAATGATGTTGGTAACAGCATCTCACATTTCTATAGCATTTTTAGATTTACAAAGCACCAAGTAAATATCTCGCTGGATCCTCACAATGACCCTGGGAGATAAGAATTTTCATTATTATACCCATTGGGCAGTCAGCACTTAGGTGACCTGCCCAAACTTACACAGCTAGTAAATTTTTGAAGCTGGATTCGAACTCATCTTCCTCGACTCCAGACCCAGAGCCCTATTCGCTGTACCACCTTGCTGAATGAATGGCAGAAACAGGCCTTGAACCCAGGTACACTTGTTCAGTGTTCTTCCTGTACCTCTGTGATTTCTCTCCTTCCTCTGCACAAGCTGCTGGTTTTGACAATGACCTGCTGTGTGCGCCCCATGGGCCACAGACGAGATCTCGGTTTGCTCGGTCCTGTTTATTTCCTATCTCAGGCAGTCTTTTATCTAAGGATTCTTTTCATCTCATTTCCCTCCAACCTTTCAATGACTGTTTTATGTTTTTATTACCTCTTATTATCCCTGCAATAGCTCTGTCTATGGACCTCTCTCTTTCTTGCTCTTTAAGGGAGGCAGGCTGCTTTTAAAGGCAAGAAAACTCTACTTCGAACCTGATTTAATGAGTATCAGTCGCAGAGCTTTAAATGTTGAAAAACAAATCTGTCAGGGAAAAAAAAATCTAACTCCTAGCCAAAGGGTGCATGGGATCTTTGATTGTATTTTTGTAAGGGAACCTGGATATCAATGAGTTCAACCTTTACACGTTGTTTGCAATAAGGAAACTGAGGTACGGACTGCAAAAGTCTCTTACTCAAGGTCACACAGTAAGTTGAAAGTCTAGACTTTGAACTCATTGGCTCCAAATTCAATGTTCATTCCACTGTACTACGTTCACCCATTGTGTTGCAACCTCTCTGTCAACTGTCAAAAAACTCTGTCTTCCAGGGTGAAATCTTGGGAAAGCTTCAAGGGTGGTGGTGTGTGAATGAGAATAAAATAGGATTCTGGTCTGATAGAGAGGGATTCAGTGGTAGAAATGCTCTAGCTAAACCACTGGGGAGGGAGGGAGGTATCTAGATAGCTCTGCTTCCACAGTGAACCAGCTGAGGGACATTAAGCAGGTTCTACTCTCTGAATTTCAGTTTCTTTTATGAAATGAGGGTATCAGAATAGATAGTTGTATTCTAAGGTCCTTTTTAGCTTTAGCCTTCTATGTTCACACCTTCTACACTAAACCTTTCTTAGTCTGTTCCCCCACTGTTAATGCCTTCCCTTGTCAGATTGCCTTCCATCTACTCTGCAAAGTATGTAGATGTATATGCACATATAATGCATATGTACATGCACATATTGCCTGGCTATGTCTGTAAATCCTTGAAACTCCTAACACTTTATGTTCTATGTTCCAAGGTTCCTTGTGGCTACAGAATTTAATGTTCCAAAGTCCTTTCTAATTCTGACATTTTATGTCCTTATGACTATAAGTAAAGTAAAAAACCTGCCTATTTACTACATACCCAGGTGCTCCTGAACTTGGAAACTGGAACAACAAAAAGTCTCCAGAATGTTCTCCCCACCCCCAAATTTGTAACTGTTCCGATGGTTTGTATGCTAAGCCACAGGCTGGGCTATCAACCGACAGATATCAGATGGGAGATGCAGCAATGCCTGCAAATGCTTTCTTTTCCAGACTTCAATTTTGCATCAAAACTAGAAAACAAATTCATCCAAATGACGCTACCCTCCCTAAAGGCTAAGCAATCTAGCAGACAGATACGGACTCTGCTCAGCTGTCACTGTCTGAATCCCCACTGTGTCAAGATAAAATTAAATAAAATAAATCTCTCGATGAGATAACTGAGAAAATATACAAGAAAGACTGGAGGTTACCAAAAGGGTAAAATCCATCCCAACAAGATTTTCCTGCTAATAAGCAGCTGAAGGTAATCATGGCTCATATCCATCCTATTAAGTCTTTGGGTGCTTTTAAAACCTGGTTGTCACTGTCCATTAGCATCCTGAGATCTTTGGGCAAAGGGGCGACAGCCCATCTGAACTCTCTGACAGCACGAAGCCTGGTGCTGCATCCTTTGAAACAAATGGACTGGCTGACTTTCGTCTAATAGTGAGAAGGTGTGCTCACATAACAGCTCCTTCTCTGCTTCTCCCAGGCAGGAGGGATAGATTTCTGTCTCCCTACCTTCAACCACAAAAGCAATCAATGATCCCACAGTCAGAAAATGCCCACAGGGTACTTGATAGCCAAGATGCTGGAAACAAATCCACTGCTCACATCTGGTATTATTTACCAAGCTGAGGCTTTTCGAAATCTGAAAAAATCAGGATATCAGGCTTTTGCACTTTTGGAAGGGTCTTAGAACAGAGCTTTTGAAAAAGCACATCTGGGGATGTTCTTCTTTTAAAAGAAATAAAAGTTGTAATTGTCTCACAAATACCAAACCACAGAAAGTGTCAGAAACTCATGTAGATTCCAAGCCCATAAAGCAAGGGGCAATTGATTCTACAGGACCAAATAGCTTAGGACTGACTTTCAACCCTTGATCTCCTTTATTTAATATTCATCCTAACTGTACCACTTGCCACCCTCATGCCTATAATAGCATAGGGTACCCAGTAATCATTCAACAAATATTTATTAGGCACCCACTGTATGCTAGACATTGTGCTTGGTACTGGAAAATACAATGACAAAAGTAAAACTGTCCGTATCCTCAGGGAGCTCACAGTCTAGAGGAGAGACAATGTGTGTATATATATGTCTGTATATATACACACGTTTATACAATATACTATATAACACATATATTTTACGTGTATATAGACACACATACATACATTCATACATATAGCAGTTTGTATAGCAAATCCAACATTGTTTCATATGTACACATATGTGTATACATATATGTATGTGTTCATACACATATATAATATATGTACATATATACTAGATTTGAATGTAATTTCTAACCTGAATGGTTCTGGGCAAGTCCCTTTTCCTCCCTAGGGCTTGGTTTTCTTATCTGTATGATAAAGAAATTAGACTAGAATATTCTATCATCTTAAATCCTATGATCCTACCTCTCTGGAATGCCCTCCCATCTTCATCTGCCCACAGTATTCCAATCCTAAGTGAAATATTGTCTCTTCTGTGAAGCCTTCCATGATAACACCCAGCTAGAAGTGAATTCTTCTTCCTCTGATCTCCTAGCACTTCATATTTCTCTTATATGCTAATCACATCCTAATTTGTATTATATTTACTTGAGTACATGTCTGTTCCTCCAACCCCTTCTAAACTATAAGATCCATCGATGTCTTAGCTATGTCATATACAAACTTAGTAAATCTTACAGTTCGTGGAACACAATGAATGAATGAATGAATTTTGGATGCAATAGATACTTAATAAATCCAAAGCATTGTGCTGTAGTGGAAAGAACACTGAACTTGGAGTCAGGGAACCTGGGTTCATATCCCAGCTCTGACCCTTTCTTGCTGGTCACTGTGATCAAGTCAATAACCTGACATTCAAGTTCCCTAATTTATAAGATAGAGATAATACTATACCATCTACCTCATAGGATTGCTATGAAAAATATGCTTTGTAAACAGCAACAGCTAAATACACACATACGAATGATGATTATATACTTGCTATCTAAATTGACAATAAATGTGATAAATAATCTTAGTGCCAGAGGTTAAGTGATAAAAATCTATCTTACTTCTGCCCAATGGGAAGATGGGGAAATACAAAGCAGAACGTTGCTACACAGCAAATTCAACACATCCAAAAGAGAACTCCTTACCTCCCTCCCTCTCCCCACCCTCCAACCCTTCTCACTACTAAATGTTTTAATTTCTATGAAAGGCTCACTATTTTTCCAGGCTTCCAAGTGTGGAAGCTTACCTTTATTTTTGACTTCTCACTCACCTTTTTTTCCATGTCCAATCTGTCGTTCAAATTTCTACCTCCCCAACATCTGACCCCTTTTTTCCACTCACAGAGTCACCAATTTAGTTTAGACCCTTGTCACCTCTCATCTGGATTATTACAGTGGCCAGCCTCCAAATCAGGCCCCCCTGACTCAAGTCTCTTTCCCATTCCAATTTATTGGCTGCAAAAGCTGCCAAAGTGAATTTCCTTAAGCACAGAGCTGACCACATCAATCCCCTATTTAATTAACACTAGCAGCTCTTTTTTGCTCCAAAAAAATATAAACTCTGGTTTTTAAAGTCCTTCACAACCTAAGTCCAAGCCTGTTGTTTCAGGCTCGTTACATACAATATCTCTTCTCACACTCTGCTATCTGGACAAACTGACCTTTTCTCTGTTCTTAATACGTGGAATTCCATTTCCAATCTGCATGCCTTTGTGCACTGGTCCCCTCCCATGCCTGGAGTACATTCTCTCCTCACTTTTACCTAATAGAATTTTTTTTTACTTCAAAATACAATGTAGGAAATTTCTGTATTATCTTTCTTTATCACACTAACTGCTAGTCCATTCCCCCTCCTACTTGGTAATTTGTGTGTGTGTGTGTTGTCTCCCTTGCTAAAATGTAAGCTCTTTAAGAATTGTGATTTTGTATTCCAAGCACTTAGCACAGAGAGTATCACATAATAGGCAGTGAGTTAGTACAATGGATAAAGCGCCAGGCCCTAAGTCAGGAAGACCTTAGTTAAAATTTGGTCTCAGATACTTACTAGCTATATAACCCTGGGCAAGTCACTTAACCATGCTTGCCTCAGTTTCCTCATCTGTAAAACGAGATGAAGAAAGAAATGGCAAACCATTCAGGTATCTTTGCCAAGAAAATCCCAAACCGGGTCACAAAGAATTGGATACAAATGAGACGACAGAATAACAAGAAGATGCCGATAAGTGACTGATAGTGTGAGATGGGAATCACTGTGTTTGTTGGTTTTGCTTAAATGTTTTCCTTCATTTTAAGAAGGAGGGCTCCTTGGAGACAGTGTAATGTTAAATGATATGATGTTAAAATAAAAGATACCAATTAACCTTAAAAATGTCTGCTGAATGATTGAATGAATGACTCATAGCAGTGACTACCAAGGGGTCTTTGGGCCTGATCACCACTATTCCATTTTAGTAGGTTTCCTGATAGCTGTGACAGTACCACTAAGTCATGACAACAGATGGTCTGCATAAGACTTGAGGTCGGCCTGTCAGCATACTGCCCATGTCTTCCTCATCTAACTCTCTCTTTTGTCAATATCTTACAATAGAAGACCCAACTCAAATGTAATCTCCTTCCTGAAGCCAACCCTGATTTCTGCCGCTAAATATGAACTCTCCTTCAAAATGATAACAGTATTTTTGATCTCTCCTAAAGCATTGACCACCTTCCTTTTCATTTGATAGCCATGGATCTTATTCTTGCTACTTAACATCATGAAACCAAGCAGAAGGTTTTCTTATTCTTTGTACCCCCAGACCCTAGCAGAGTGATTTAATATATAGTTGGTGCTTAATAAATGGTAACTTGAATACAAATGAATTTATTGTCTTGGGCTGAAATACTATAAAGAGCTTGAGTAGGAGGTGGCAGTCCCAGAGCTTAGTTTTGAAGGGAACCAGGAATTTGAGGAAATGGAAGTGGAGAAGGAAAGCATTCTAGGCATCTGGACTGCCTATTTAGGTGGGACTTAATATTTTCTAGCTAAATGGATCAATATTTTAAGAGGTAAGTGAGGAAGTCAAAGCCATATTGTATAGTACTGTACCTGAAAACATGTCTGCCAAGAAATGCTTGTTCTCTGGCATCAAAACAGTTCAATTATACAAGGTAATTAATAAGTACCTATTATAGACTTACACTAACCTAGAACTTTCTTTTCATGTTGTGCACTGACATCTAGTTAATCTATTCAATTATAAACTCCTTGAGGGCAGGGACTATTTTTTGCCTTTTTTTTGCACTTAGTACAATATCTGGCACATTGTAGGCATTTAATAAATGTTAGGGAATTTAAATGAAAATCTAATTTCTCTATTTGCACCCTTCGATACCCATAGGAGTTGGATTAAATTGCAATTGGATGAGGACGTGAGAACAAGGAATACAGTATCTTAGACCTGGATGGATATTTGATGTTGACAATGAAAATAAGAGCTGACATTTGCACAATTCTTTAATGTTTACAAAACTGTTAAAAAAATCTCTTTTGAGATTCATAATAACCTTGTGAGTTAACTACTAGAGGTGCTATTAGCCCCATTTTATGGATGAGGCACAGAAAGGTGAAATAACTTGCCCAAGGTCCTACAAGAGCAGAATCTAAGTCTCCTCACTCCCAGCTGAATTCTTTTCCCACGACACCAGGCTGCAGTCTGGTCAGAATCATATTTTTGGCTGCAGAAATAAAGTTACTTATGTGACAGCTCTTCGTTTTTTCCAATACACAGTTTCATTTTCTAAAAGGAGAATGTACATATGCATAATCTCTCCCCCTTCTCTTCAAGAGGAGGTGACAAAGCCTCTGTCAAAATGTCCCTGGCTTCAGTCTTTACCATATGGAAGACTCCCCTCTTCTCAATATGCTGGTAGAGTGTTACAGTGGAAGGACCTTGGGAAAGTCATAATGTCACTGAACCTTGGGAACTCAAACTAACTTTCTTATAATAGGGCTGTTATGAGGTAAAATACAATAATGAATGTGAAATCAACATTCATTCACCAAAATGTAAGAATTTATTACTTAAATCATGCCAACTTAATGATTATTCTTTCTCTCCAGGAAATGGAGTCATAAAAATCTTAGATTTATCAGGGTCACAGAGGTCATATATTTCAATCCTTGCCTGAAAAAAAGAATTATTTCTATAACATCTCCAACAAATAAGTGGTCTGTTCACCTGGAAGATAGAAAGGAATCACCTTTAAGATAGCTCATGAGCCTAGAACAGTTGTGGGAAGAAGGCTAATCCATATGTTACTCATTCTTCAAAGCCCAGCTCCAATGCTATAAAGATTTCCAATCCAGATAGAAGTAATCTCTCTCTACTCAAATATCATGACAATTTGTTTGTATTTAATTCCCAGGAATTAATCATATTCCATCTTGCATTATGGCATTTCTTATTCTCCTACCAGACAGTAAGCTAGAGGAGGGTAAAGACCCTGTATGAGTTAACCCTTGTACCTCTCCCTATGCCTAGATCTATATTCTGTATGTCAGGTCCTTCCCTAGCCTAGCATCCTTTGTGGTCTGGGGACTTCATAAATATTCACTGCATGAACCACATGAATCAATCATTCCACATTTGGTCAGAGGAAACTGATTGATTTAGGACAGTTTTCTCCTCAAGTCACTAACACTACCCTCACCCTTTTCTTTCTCGGTAGGCTAACTTGTATTTCACCGTCCTAAGAAGAATGAGGTCATCCAATATGAATTTTTTCATTTCCTCCACTTCATACCTCGAACACTATTTTAAAAAACATTTTTCATCTTCTACTTTCCTGTGGTTTCTAAGGATGTGATAGGCTTCTTCTTTGCCCAGGAAAGTCTTTCTACCTGTATCTTTGGTCACTTTCTCTTCCAGTTCCTGTGTTATAACTCTATCAATTTTTCCTCCTTTTTTTGCATCTTTAAGGAATTCCTTTCTAAAGAGTTCTTTCTTTTGGTTTATAACAATACTTAGTTCTCCTCATGTTAAAAAAAAAAACAAAAAAATTACTTGGTTTTGGCTACCATTTCAAGTCATTCATTGTACTTTCTTTTCTCTCACACAAGGCTAAACTTATATAAAGAAGACTATGTGCTTATATTGTCCACTTCCTCCCAGTCCATGCATTCCCCAAATTCCCTGCATTCTGGTTCAAGTTCTAACTACTGAAATTACTCTCTCCAAGGTCATTACAAGGATGTCTTGTTGATCATCAGAACTGTGAAGTAATCAACAATGATGGCTACTCCCTCCTTGACCTTGGTCTCTGTTTTTGGTGAATAGGACACTATTTTCTTCTGATCTCTTTTCTTTAACTGGTTTTTCTTCCCTCCATGTAACTGAGGACATTCTCCTCAGTCCTCTTCTCTCCACTTTTCTCCCTTGGCAACCTCATCTATTCCCTTTTTTTTCAATTATTACTCCTATGTGAATAGTTCCCAAATCTACATCTTTGACCCGACTTCAGCTTTTTTTCACTTCTGAAATGAAGAGATTGGATGAGATGGGCTATAAAAACCCTTTCCGCTCTCAATCTCTAAGCTGTGATTGCCTTCAGTCAACTCTCTACATAGTAGGTCAGGGTAATAATGTTCATGTATAGGTCTGAGGTTACATTACTCCTCTACTCAAAAACATTCAGTAGGTTTTACAAACTGCGTAACACAACAAAATCCTTAGCTTAATATTCAGGCCCTTTCACCATCTGACTTAGATTTTGCTATCTTTATTTCACAGTCCACACTTTCATATAGGCTATGTTTTGGCCAACATGACTACTACCTATTCATCAATAGGCAGCATTACTAGTTTATCCCAAAAGACATGGTATCTCTCATGCCTAGATTGGATTTCTCTTCTTCCGTTTTTCTCTATTGAAGTACTTCCCTCCCTTAAAACTCAGCTCAAATATTTCCTATTTTCTGAAACCTTTCCTGCTACTCCAGCAAAATGCTATAGTTTCTTTCTTGAATTTCTTATAGGACTCTTTTTGACCTCTCCTTTGTACCACAATCACTTAAAACATATTATAGTTTCTTGTTTACATTTCTAATTATACATTCTTCCCCACCTCTGGCTTCATTTATTATTTTTCCTGTCTGTCTTCATTATATAGAACAGTTCCTTACACACAGTGGACATTTAATAAACGATTGTTGAGTCATATCATATTCTCAGGGTTAACTCCCTCAACAAGCACAGAGCATGTGATCTGATGAACAAGTCCCAGAATAGCTAACATCTTGTCTACCAAGAGCATGCCAGTCATTTTTTTGGAACCTAAATTTCATAAAACTCTGTATTATTACTTAACAGTATAGGAGACTCCCACTTAATCCAGAACCCAAAGTATAAGAAAGCACAAATAAACAGCTTTTTTATGGGCAGAAGTTAGAAAGGGAAGTTGTCACTGAGAAATTTAGGCAAATCCTTGCATCCATTTAATCATCCCACCAATTCAGTTTTTTCATCTATAAAATTAGGAGGCTGAAACACAATGGGCTCTTCTAGGTCTGACATTCTCTAAAGCAGAGGTGACAAATATCTCCTGAATTGAATTAAAATGCAATCAGGAAACATTTAACCAAATAAATAAAAATATAATAAAACATAAATAATATTTCATTTTAAAACTAAGTCAATATGCCATTTCCACCCAAGGACTGTTAGAATTAGATTAGTGGTCTCCATTTCTATTTAATTTTGACACCACTGCTCTAAAGACAGAGTTCTATGTTCTGCATTTCAAAGTCTTTTCCATCTCTATTATTTTGTGCTCAAAGAACTCCTTTTCATTATAACATGCCATATTTTAGGGACACTCTTAGAACTGCGTAAAGTAATAACTTTAAACTGATACTATAATTGGTTGGTTTGCACATCAACAGTATATTAAACTAATCCTGGTAGCAGAGTATAGAAGAAAAGAGCCAAGGAAGATTAGAGATAAGGGGATAGGAAAGAAAATTAAAGGCCAAGGATGGGAGGAAAATACCAATGGATGAAAAGGAAAGAAACTGGATCATGAATTTACTTTGTGTTAATTTTATTAATTTACTTTGTTTCTCTGATCTTTATCAATAAAGAGTTTGGACAGCTTTACGGTTCTGATGACTATGGTCTATTCGGGCTATGGCAGGGAGGTGGTACGGTGGATAGACCACCAGGTCAGGAGTTCAAATCTGGCCTCAGACACTTACAGCTATGTGACTTTGGGGAAATCAACTAACCCTGTTTGCCTCAGTTTCCTCAACGGTAAAAGGAGATAGAGAAGGAAATGACAAACCACTCCATTATCCCTGCCAAGAAAACCTAAATGGAATCACAAAAAGTTGGACATGATTGAAAAATGATTGAAAAAGAGTAACAGCAGGACATTTTAGTCATTTAGGGTTTAGGGCTAGAGGATACTCTTAATCC
>CM053769.1:46654413-46691099 GCA_028658325.1 Potorous gilbertii | reverse complement strand
TGAAATTGTGTTATTTTAGAAATATTTGAGAAATTTCGGAATATTTTTTTGCAGGAAGTGTAGATATTTGAAGGGTCGTCATGTGGAAGAAGTAGGTATCCTATGTGTCTTCAAGGCATACAAGATTTGAGATTTGAGTTCGATATAAATGAGGCTGAACCTCTACCAGTTAGCGACATCCATCAATGCAACAGGCTACTTTTCAAAGCAGTGAGCTTTCTGTCATTAGAAGTATTCAAATTAAAGTTATCATGATTGTAATAGAAGAGATTCCTACACTGAATGAAGTAACCTACCCTTAGATTCCCTGAGTTTCTATCATATATAATTTGATGGTAAGGTTTAAATTCCACATGCTAAGATTTATACACAATTACAAACTATTTCTACACAATAACACTTCTAATTAAGTCATCGAGCCCCATTTAAACAAAAAATATTAGATTAAAAGACTTGGGTTCTAATGCTAGTTTTGCCTCTGACTAGCCATATGACTGGGCAGGTCCTTTGTAGACTTCAGTCTTCTTTTTATTGTGAAATTATAGTGGGCTAGATGAGCTCTAAAGTCTCTTCCTTCTCATTCTGAAACTTCATGACCTATAGCCTCTAAGAACTAACCTTCCTCTGTGAAATTAAAAAAAAACCACCTTAATTAATCAGAGAGCTAACTATTCTTTCCTGTTGAGTCCTTAGCTATGATAAACCCTCTAAGGCATGAGTGGAAAATCATAAGTATGCAATCACACACCCATATGTACACATGTACACACACATACATACACATACACACACAACTCTTAAAGAACTATGTCACTTAAGTTCTTAAATTATAGAAGAAAAATTGCCAAGGCTACTCCCATAGTCAAGACCTTCAAAAGGGCTGGCTAACATTCATAAACTATTCCAACTCTGATTTGCTCTGTTTTTCACCTTGGGCCGAAGCAGATCAGAGAATTACAACGAATTACCTACTCAGACAGCATTTGAGTTTCTGAATTAAATTTAAATATGGTTGAGATAAACAATGTGACCTTTTCAACACCAGTATGAAGAGAAAGTGACATAATCAAACCAATGGACAGAATCCCGGTAAAATCAGATTCTTTATCACAGCCCAAAAGGAGAGCAGGGATATTTGACTTGATAAAGAGCCAATCATTCTCCAAAAATTTTCACTTAAGACACACTCATTATAATTACAACCATAAAATCAAAACTCAATAGCCCTGATACAACTTCAAAGGGCAGATGGTCTATGTGTGGAGTCAGAGTTCTAAATCTGTTGGTATGTGTGTATTTTACAGGCTTCCATATGTTTTGGTATATAGGCTTGTGTAGATGCATGAGAAAGTACATAAATATATACAGCATGTCTGTATCTCAAACAGTGCCAAGAGCACACACTCTCTTAGGAGAGAGAAAAAGAGAGTATGTCACAGGAGAAGAGAGAGAGACGGAAGAAACAAAGAAAGGAAAAGAGAGGTGGGATGGAGAACAGGGGGAGAAAACAGAGAGAAAAGTGAAGAGGGGAGAAAGAGAGGAGAGGAAGAGGAAGAAAAAAATGGAAATAGTTACTTACAGCCTTTGGCTTGTATGGGGGCTGGATCTCCTTGCGTTCAAGTTTCTCCCAGTCAATATACCGGAAAAATGCATGTTCCTTAATATCACGTTCACCTTCAGGCCCACATCCCAGACGTTTACCTGGGTGCTTGGTCATCAGCTTAAAAAGAAAGAGAAACATTTCATTCAACTGGTTTTGGAAATAGAAACAATATGCTGATACACTATTTCCTAGCTGAATTAGTAAGGGAAATAAATTAAAGAATTTAAAAGTTTTGCTCTCTCCCCATTCATCCTTCATCCAGTTGCTTTTGCCAGCATCCGCCTGCTTCTCATCAGCCTCAATGTCTAATGCAACTTTATCAGATAGAGAAGTCTTTCATCCAAAATCAAACTGAAGCCTACTCAGAAATAAGTTCCTTGACAACAGGAATTGGTTTTCATTTTGTATTACCAGTGCTCAACACAGTGACTTGAACATTTTAATGTTGGAAAAGATCTCTGGCTTCCTTGATGGAGAGAATTCTTGATGTGAAAGTTTCTTCTACTAATTCAGATTGCACCTACTTTCCAATTTGGAGTCTTAGTTTCCTAGGGTACTGAGAAGGTAAATGACTTACCCAGGGTCACACTGTCAGAATATGTCAGAGTGAGAACTTGACCCCACAAGGGTCTTCCTAATTATGAAGCAAGCTTTCTATTTACTATGCCACACTGCTATGCTGCCAAGTGCCTTGGACAGAAGGCACTTAATAAATGTTGGGTTGTCTTGAACACTGGACTACTGAAACACCACAAACTCTTCCAGGAACAAATTTTGTGAACCTATATGCGTGATCCATGAGAATGGCTTTAAATACTTCAAATTACATATCTGCCTACCCATTCATTGTGAGAAGCTGATTGAGTCTATTACATAATAAAATCACTGTAGAATGCTAGCGTTTTAAGGTATCTTAGAGTTTATCATCTATGAAAATGGGGAAGGAGGGGCCATTAGATCTACTTCCAATTCCAGTATCTTACCCATTTTTCATAGAGGGGAGAGTAGAAGTAGATCTAGTAGCTCCCTCTCCCCCATCTTTCATATGAGGAAATTGGGGGGCAGAAAAAGGAAGTGACTCAGGGTAGGTAAGGAATCAAACCTGGTATCCTGTCTCCCAGTCTGGGGCTCTTTCCACTACATGAGGCTGCTTTCCTTAAGAAACTGACAAAATATTAGAGCAAATATTGGTCACCAGTAATTACTTTTTAAAGCTCATTAAATAGTCAAAATACACATAGCACTTTTTTTCCCCTGGATCACACACCAGGCTCAATTCCCCTGAGATTTCTCTGGTTTGCTGTTTAAATTACTTACTTATCAACCTGACATCTTTGTATCTTTGAGCTAGCACAAAAAAACCTCACAAAACCAAGATGAATAGCAGTTCTGAAGCACAAACAAAACAGCCTTCCTTTTTTTAACCAGTATAAAATGGTGTGAAAATTTATTTGATTTCAAGTCTTCTATATATTTGGGGGCAGTTGTGAAAAGCAGCTGGTGTAGTAAAACGAACAAAGAAATCTAGGTTTCAATCCCATCCTTGTTACTTGCTATTTTTAAGAATGACCAATTTACCTTTTTGGGTCTCAGTTTCTCCATTTGAAAAATGGAACTGTTGCATTACATACTTCATGGGGTTGTTATGAGGGATGCTCTTAATAAATTATTAAGTACTATATAAATATTATAATATGTAACAATATTCTATTATATTAAATCTGAGCTATCAGACTTATTGCAACAGTAAGTGCAGGAATGTGAAAAAAAACAAGAATGCATGCAAAGAGGATAGAAATTATAATGGGGAAATAAAAAATATTAAGTAACAGGCATTTATTAAGTATCTATTATATACAAAGCACTGAGCTACATGCTGAAGAGGTACAGGGTCTATATATGGCAAGGTCATTACCCTCATTTAGTTTGAAGTCTGGTAGAGGAAAAGGAAACCTACACAAATAATTAAAATACAAAATAAACCAACATTTCCAATCAGTTTAACAAACATTTTTGGGGTGCTTAGAATGTGTAAGGCACCAGGAATACAAAGAAACAAACAAAAGAGACCCTGCCCTTGAGAGCTTACGAGGGGTAAAGGACACATAGGTAAATAAAGACTGTATAAAGAAAAATGCAAGTGGCAGAGATAGCATGGGAGGGATAGGGCAGGTAGCATCTGTGCAGAGTCTTGGGGAAAATCATGATTCTCAGCAGTAAAAGATGAGGAGGGAGGTCATTTCAGGTGCAGGGAACAGCTTCTGTGGATTCAACAAGGTGGGAGATAAGAGTGTCAAAATCAGGCAACAGCTTGACTGCAATATAAATGTAAATTTGGTAAATGGGTGTACGGGGTGATAGTAAGTAGAACAGTAAGACAGATTGTGAAGGGTCTCAAAAGTCAGGCTAAGGAGCGTGCATTTTATTCTACAGGCATGCTAAGTGAGTAAAAGGACACACGAGTCTTGGGGGAGACATGATGATGGTGACAATGATCAAGGGGACTGTGGGGGTGATGAGGATGATGATGATGAAATGAGCTCTCTGTGTCTCAATCCTGCCTGAAGTACAGCGGCCATCCAGGGCTAGATCACAATGTCGAGTGGTGCAGAAGCTTTGCCCAGCTCTATTTCTGACCTGGGCCATTTTGCCCCTCCATAGGCAACTTAATGGCTTCCTGCTGCCAGGGCTTCAGAATACTGCCACCACATCTAGTGTGGAACTTAATTGACTTTAGCCCTACTACATCTCAGAATTCCCAAGTCCATGCATTCCATGAGCCTCAACCTCCCTGGTAGCACAAGTACTATCACCTTAGACTAGAATGATCAGTTTTGAAAGGTGGAAGTTTTTCTGGAGGAGAGGGCCTTTGAGTTGTGGTGCATGAAGTGCATAGGAGTTCAATGGTGAAAAGGTACTTCAGGCATAAGGAATAACATGAATTGAGATTTAGTGGTAGAATAAAATAGGTTTCCAGGAACCCAGTTAGTGGGTTCCCCCTCACTGAAGGTCTTTAAGCAAAGTCTGGATAAATTACTTATTGAGTGTACTATAGGGATCATTTTTTCCCAGATAAATTTAGAGTGGCCTCTTCCATCTCTGAAATTCTGTGTGTGCATGTGTGTGTGTATGTGTGTGTGTTTTGTGAAGTATACAGTATCAATTGATGGACAGTCATTTACTAAGTGCCTATTATAAGCCAGGCATCAAGTGTACAAAGACAAAAATGAAATTGTTCCTGCTTTCAGGGAGCTTATAGTCAGCTAGGGAAGATGACATGGTCATGGTCATCTATAAGTATAAACAAAAAATAAAACACTAATGAAAAAAGATGAAGTAGTCCAGGGAGGGAGGGAACTAGTAGTTGGAGGGATGGGCTTCCAGTAGACCCAAAAGGCTTCCAGTACAAGATGGCGCTTGATCAGAATCTCGAAGGAAGTGAAGAATTCTACAGGGGAGAGATGAGGCTGCAGTTCTTTCTCAGAATGGGGAACAACAAAGGCGTGAAGACAGGAGATGGAGGATTATATGTGAGGAACAGAAAATTGGCCAATTTGACTGGACAGTAGAGTATGGAAAGGAAAGCAACACACCACCAAGCTTCAACTTGGGTAAGGGTCAAATTGTGAAGGACTTTTAAAGTCCAATAGAGGAGTTCATATTTTATTTTAAAATCAATAGAGAGGTACTGAAGTTTATTGAATAAGGCAGTGACATGGTCAGATCTTTATTTAAGGAAAATCACTTTTGTATCTCTGTGGAGAATGACTTGGAGTGGGAAAAGGCTAGGGGCAGCAAAACCAATTAAGGAGGTCAATGCAATAGTGGAGGAGAGGGCTTAAGTTAAGGTGATTGTCATGTGAGTAGCTAGAAGGGGACAGATGTAAGAGATCGAAATGAGATTTGTCAACTAGGTAGATATGTAGGATGCGAGAGAATGAGAAATATAAAATGATGTCAAAGTTGCAAACTTTGGGAACAATGCTTGAACTGAAACAGAGAAGTTTGGAAAATGAGTTTTGGGATAACAAAATGAGTTTTCTATAGGATGTATTAATTTAGTTGGTGATTAAAGACTTAAGCTCAAGGAAAAGACCACAGCTGGATATATGAATCTGTGACTCATGTACATTAAAGGAAAGGATTAAAGGAAGTAGGGATCCCCATTGTACTTGATATGGTTGCTACAACAACTTCATATTTCTTCTTGTCTCACTGTATTTCCCTATTGGAAAAGCTTACCCTTCTACTGTGACTGAATGAGGGGGCATGTCCCTTGCCAACAATATGTGTCATTGTTCATTTGATTCCTGCTGAACAGAAATATTGCTCAGAATAGATATATACAGAACCTCTGGAAGAGAGATTACCCAGATATGTTTTGAAAATTGATAAATGCAACTACCACCATTTTGTTAAGCAGAATAGCACATTTATAAAAAAGGTAGATGACACGCTTTCATCTACTACTAAAGGTTCAATTATCATCTGTATGCAGATGACATACATCTATACATGAGTCCTACTTTGCTTCAAATCTCTAGTCCTGCAGCAACTTCCTTCTAGACATTTCCACCTTGATGTCCTTATTAGTTCCTCAAATTCAACATTTCCAAAACAGAACTCAGTTTCCCCTTTGAACCTTTTCCTTCTCCAGACTTTCTTATCTATATTGAAGGTATTGCCATCCTCCCAACCCCCACATTTACAAGTGTATAATCACCTTAGACCAAGAGTTCTTAACCTGAAGTCTACAGTAGATTTCAGGGGTCTATGAACTTAGATGACGAAAAATTACATCTTTATTTCCATAAAATTGCTTTCCTTTGTAATTCTATAAATCTTATTTCATGCATTTAAAAACATTCTGAGGAGTCCATAGGCTTCATTACACTGCCGAAGGGAAACGTGAAGCAAAAATGGTTAAGAATCTCTGGATTAAATGCTTTTATCTCCCTCATTTCTCCTATCATTGACCAAATCCTCTTAATAGTTCCTCCATGCCATGTCTCTTATCCATCCTTTGCTCTACATTCACATAGTCATTACCTTAGTATAGGCTCTTACCGCCTCTTGCCTGAAATATTTTAATTAGTCACCTTGCTTCTAGTCTCTCTCAATACACTGGTACAGCTACAAAAGAAACTTCCTAAGCTCTCAATGTCACTCAACTACTTTAATACCTTCAGTGGCTCCCTAGGATAAGCTCCTTAGCCTGGCATTTAGGGCCCTCACAATCTATTTCCAACCAATGTTTCCAGCTTTATTTCATATTACTCCCTTTCCCACACTCTCTGTTCCAGGCAAATTGGATTATTAGCTGTTCTCTGAACCTGACAGTTCATTTCTACCCTCTGTAAATTTTCTTAAACCATAAATCTATGCCTGGAATGCAGTCTTCTAAACTTCGCCTTTACTGGTTCTTATCTTTATCTTCCTCACTAGCTCAACTCAGGTATCACCTATTTTGTGAAGCCTCCCCTGGTTAGTGATTCTGTTTTCAAATGACTTTGTCTTTACTTATATGTGTTTATGCTGTATCAGTCCAGTAGAATGTAACCTTCAGGACAGCGGGAATTATTTAACTTTTTGTCTATTTAATGCATAATGAGTTTTTGATGAATGCTTGTTAAATAATTCAAGTGAAAAAGATAACTTGCATGTTGGATGAGGGAATCAGGTTAAAAAACCAATCACAAGGGACTACAATAACGGATTAAATCTAATGAGATGAAATTAATAGGGATACTTTTGAAGTCCTATAGCTAGGTTAAAAAAAATCTGGTGGCTCTTTCTGTGGTGGCAAAGAATTGGAAGTTGAGGGAATGCCCATCAATTGGGGGATGGCTGAACAAGCTGTGGTATATGAATATAATGGAATACTATTATGCTATAAGAAATGATGAACACTCGAACTTCAGAAAAACCTTGAAAGATTTATATGAACTGATGCTGAATGAAGGGAGCAGAACCAGGAGAACATTGTATACAGTAACAGCAACATTGTGAGATGATCAACTATAAATGACTTAACTCTTCCTAAAAATACTATGATCCAAGAACATTCCAAAAGACTGACTGAAAATTCTATCCACATCCAGAAAAAGAAACTTTGGAGTCTAAATGCATATCAAAGCACATTATTTTCACTTTCTTTGGGGTTTTTGTGGGGTTTTTTTCATTTTTTCTGTTTCTTTTTTCACAATATGGCTAATGTGGAAATACGTTTAACGTGGCTACACACATATAATCCATATCAGATTTCTTGATGTCTTACGGATGGGGGAGGGAGGAAAATTTGGAACTCACAAATCTTACAAAAAATTAATGTTGAAAGCTATGTTCACATGTAATTAGAAAATGTAAAATGCTATTTACATAAAAAATTACTGCTGGGTGGAAATTTCAGTGGAGTAAGGACTTGGAAGGACAGTCAATAAGTGATATACTACTCTTTTAGCTTCCTTTAGATTTCCTTGACTTGCCCAACTTATCTCCTCAGCGTTTAACATGTGAAATGTCTGATCCTGAGGTACAGACCATCTGGCAGTTTTTCCCTTGGAGGACACTTTTTTCAGTCAATTAATGAATACATTTGAACTAGGAGGCCAGTAGGGTATAGCTACACTCCTTGGTTAAATGCTGTATAATTGGTAACTGACCACCGCCAGGTATCACGGCAGTTGATTTGGGTCATTCATTAAATAAAAAGAATTTAAGAAGATCCACAAACATGGATTTCCATTCAACGCTGAAAATATTCACATGTTCCTGGCTTGTCTTAATACTTTCTTGTACACCTACTTTTTGTTCTTCTTTGCCTATTTCAATGCTCCAAATAGAGTCTGCACAGGCTGAGTCCAACTTCTATCACTGTCCAATGTGCTAATTTTTGACCATTATCTTCCCTCAGACCCTAATGAAGACTTCTCAAGACACCAAACCAAAGAACCTTGGAAATAACAATGCTTCCAACCTAGTAGCAATTAGTTCAACATCAGAAATTAAGGTGTATTGCTATTTTCTTTGCTGCTGCACACTAAGGACCATGAGAATTTGTCCTCTGACTTACAGTGGAAACTTTTTCAAAGTGTTGTTCCCCCCTATTAAAATGTAAACACCTTGACAGAGACTTCCCTAACTTGTCTTCTCAGCATTTAGCACAGTCCTTGGCACATAGTAAGTCCCTAATGCATGCCTTATTCATTCATTCAGTCTCATAGTGGCTCTTCTCTCTGTGTCTGGTTGTTGATTTTCAGTTGACACTGGCTACTCATTGCTGCCTCTGCTCCTGCTTTTAGACATAAAATCACCTACCCTGTGCAATAGAAAGGAAATGGTATTCTTGGCCATTAGAGATGCAGCTGTGATTCCTGTCTTTGGATAGGCAGGGATATGTTTGGATGTGATGATTAGGTATAAAACATAACTCTTCTGACTGAAAAAATGATCAAAGGGGAATTGTTGCAAATGTAGGGTACAAATGGTCATCTTTTCTATATTTTCCCCCTTATCACTGTGGATATGAAAGAATATGGAGACCCTACACTCTTAGAGAGTTGGTCAGGAGTTTAATGAAGGTGGTTTACAGTCTTCCTTGGATCGCTAGGTAGTGAGGGGATAAAGTGTTGGACCTGGAATCCAGAAGACCTGAGTTCCAATCCAACCTTAGATATTTAACTAGCTGCGGTTAAGTCATTTAACCTCCATTTGCCCAAGTTCCCTCTTATAAAATGGGGATAAAAACAGCATTCATTTTCTATGGTTGTTGTAATGATCAAATGAGAAAATCTAAAGTGATCTGTAAACTGTAAAGCACTTTATAAATGCTAACTAATTAGCAGCAAGTAGACAGAGATAAGATTCTTTCATTAGACTAATCTAAAGACTTCAGAAGCCTCCCCCCTCTCTCCTACACTCTTCATGAAAAGAAGAAGTACCTAGAAGCTCAAGTCTCCTAAATCACTAACTGAAGTGAGGTCATGGGGTTTAAACATCAACCAGCTAACAATTCCCCAGGTGTTCACTGCTAGTATGAATCAGCGCTAGTGTTGACTGTGCACTTGCACACTAGGTCCAGGCTCTCTGCTTCCTTTTCTCAATGCCTGGTCCTGCTTGACCTGGGAAACAACCCTATAAAAATGCACCAGGCTTTACCAGTTTTGGTGTGCCCTGCGACTTAGAGTCCCAGTGGAATCTGATACGTTTTAGTCCTCCCTGACTGCCCCTCTGATTGCATTTCCTATTTGACTCATTTATATTCTCTCTTCTGGCTCCCATCCCTACCTACATTGTGTTGAGGTGCTCTGCCCTTGTACTGCGAACTGGAATCCTGAACCTCAGGCAAAACACAGTAAGTGAGTAGTCTGGCTGGAGAAGGGCTACAACGGTAGTAATACCCAATAAAACTACAGGAAAACTTCCAAAGGGTCTAACTTCAAGAAAAACTCAAGGTCAACTAATAAATTGGGGCCTTTTCCAGTTTGAGATAAAACCAAGGTTGAATTAAAAAGTGAATGAGGTTAGTGAGTAACATCAGCCTATACACAGTGCTTATATTCCTTCAAATTTTGCTCTAAACTTTGTATCAACTCTTTTGATACAATGTTATTCTAATTGTTGTTTGGTCATTTTATAGCCATGTCTGATTCTCTGTAATTACATTTGAGGTTTTCTTGGCAAAGATACTGGAGTGGTTTGCCATTTCTTTCTCCAGTTCATTTTTGCAGATGAGGAAACTGAGGCAAAATTAAGTGATTTGCCAGGGTCACACAACCAGCAAGTTACTGAGGCCAGATTTTAACTTGAGAAGATGAGTTTTCCTGACTCCAGCCCCGGTCTTGTATCCATTCCACTACCTAGCTGCCCTATATTTAACAAAAGGGCAGTTAGAAGGCCAGTGGATAAAATGCCAGGTGTGGAGTCAAGAAGACTCAGTTTTCTAAGTTCAAATCTGGACTCAGACATTTATTACCTATGTGACCCTGGGCAAGTCACTTAATCAGGTTTGTCTCAGTTTTCTCCTCTATAAAATGATTCAGAGAAGGAAATGACAAGCCACTGTAGTGTCTTTGCCAAGAAAACCCAAAAGGGGTGAAGCAAAGATGTCCATCATCACCACTATTGTTCAATATAGTACTAGAAAGGTTAGCTATAGCAAGAGGAGAATTAAAAAATTGAAAGAATTAGAATAGGCAATAAGGAAACAAAACTACCATTCTCTGCTGATGATATGATGGCATACTTAGAGAACCCTAGAGAATCAACTAAAAAACTACTTGAAATAATTAACAACCTTAGCAAAATTGCAGGAGAGAAGGTAAACGCACATAAATCATCAGAATTTCTTTTTGTGATCAACAAAGTTCTGCAGCAAGAGATAGAGAAATTTCATTTAAACTAACTGTAAACAGCATAAAATACTTGGGAGTTTATCTGCCAAGACAAGCCCAGGAACTATATGAACACAATTATAGAACACTTTTCACACAAGTAAAATAAGATCTAAACAATTGGAAAAATATCAATTGCTCATGGGTAGGCCAAGACAATGTAACACAAATGACAATCTGCCCAAACTAATTTACTTATTCAGTGCCATACCAATTAAACTACCAAAAATTATTAAACAGAACCAGAAAAATGACAACAAAATTCATCTGAATGAACAAAAGGTCAAGAATGTCAAGGGAATTAATGAAAAAAAGAATAGAAAGGAAGGTGGCTTAGCAATACCAGATCTCAAACTATGTTATAAAGCAGTAATCATCAAAACAGTTTTGGTACTGGCTAAGAAATAGAGTAGTGGATCAGTGGAATAGATTAGATACATAAGGCAGTAGTCAATGACCTAGTATTTGATAAACCCAAAGACCCTAACCTTTGGGATAAGAACTCACTATTTGAGGAAAATTTCTGGGAAAACTGGAAAACAATAGGACACAAGCTAGGTATAGACCAATATCTTATACCATATACCAAGATAAGATCAAAATGCATGCATGTCTTAGACATAAAGAGTGACACCATAAGCAAATTAAAAGAGCAAGGAATAGTTCACCTGTCAGATCTATGGAAAAGAGAAGAATTCATTGCCAAATAAGAGAGAGATCACATTACAAAATGTGAAATGCAACCAAGATTAGAAAGAAAGCAAAAATCTGGGAAATAATCTTTATATCAAGTGTCCCTAATAAAGACCTTATTTCTCAAATATTTATAGAATTGAGTCAAATTTGTAAGAATATAAGCCCATTCCCCAATTGAAAAATGATCAAAGGATATGAATAAGCAGTTTTCAGATGAAGAAATCAAAACTCTCTATAGACATATGAAGTACCCTAAATAATTTTTGATTAGAGAAATGCAAATTAAAACAACTGAGTACCATCTCACACTTATCAGATTGTCTAATATGACAAGAAAAGGAAAATGACAAATGTTGCTGAGGATGTGGGAAAATTGGTACACTGATGGTGTGCCACTGTTGGTGGAGTTGTGAACTGGTCCAACCATTCTGGAAGGCAATTTGGAACTGTGCCCAAAGGACAAGCAAACTGTGCATCTCCTTTGATCCAGCAATAGCATTGTCTGTATTCTAAAGACATCATAAAAAAGGAAAAGGACTCTGTGCAAAAATATTTACAGCAGTCCTTTTCATGGTGGTAAAATATTGGAAATTTGAGGGGATGCCCATTAATTGGGGAATGGTTGAACAAGCTGTGGTGTGTGAATGTAAGGGAACACTATTGTGCAAGAAGAAATGATGAACAGGCAGATTTCAAAAAAACCTGAAGACTTGTATGAATTGATGCAAGGTGAAATGAGAAGAACCAAGAAAACATTGTACATAGTATCAGCAACACTGTGGAATGATTATCTATGAATGACTCAGCTCTTCTCAGTAACACAGTGATCCAAGATGAGTATAAAGGACTCATATAAGAAAATGTTATCCACATCCAGATAAAGAACTGATGAATTCTTAATACAGATTAAAGCATATTTTCCACTTTATTCTTTTTTGTTTTTGTTCCTTTTGATCGTTTCTTCTTTCAAAACTGTGACTAATATAGAAATGTGTTTTATATGATCACACATGTATAGGTTATTATATCAAATTGCCTACCATTTTTATAAGAGGGGAGAGAAGGCGAGAGAGGGTGAAAAATTTGAAACTCAAAATCTTGTTTAAAATGAACGCTAAAAATTGTCTTGAGGTGCAATTGGGGGAGAATACTATTTTAAAAAAAGACAGCCCCAAAAGGGTCATGAAGAGTCAAACATGACTGAAATGCGATTGAATAATACACTTTAACAAAAAGTCCTATTATTAAAGAAAAAGCACAATCTCATGGAAAATAATCAGAATCTTTGATTTTGTTAACATTTATGGAAAGCCTAGCGGTATGGAAGCTAGCAGTCAGGATGGAATGGGGAAGGAGCATTGGACTGGGAATCAGGAGAGTTGGCCTTCAGGAATCAAGAGCCCTGCCACCAACTAGGTGTGTGACCCTTGGCAAGTTACTTTATCTTCTATATATAAAATGATGGAAGTTGACTAGTTAACCTTTAAAAGTTTTTTTTAAGCTCTCACATCTTGTCTCCTCTGACCACTAAATCATAGTCAATATATGACTGACCATATAGTGGCAGCTTACTCAATTACCAGGTATAATATCCAAGGGGAAAAAAATAAAGACAGCCTTGCAAAACCAGATGTGTCAAAGTCACTGTAAATACTACATTGACTCTCTGGAGTGATTATTTTCCTTTCCTGTCCTGGAGGTAGAAACACTGGCTTTTGCAAGAATTAAATTCATGAGGTCTAGGGTTGCTATGCCCTTTGGAGCCTCAGAGGAGCAGTTGAAAGGGGGGTGGGGTGGGACAGAGAAATCTGTGGGTAGAAGAGCAGCACATAGAAATGAGAAAGACACCACAATGTCAGTTTTTAAAATGTATAGGGTATATAAAGGAAGGATTTTTAGTAGCAAATGTTTTGAAGGTCTGTAAATATTAGTACCAGGTTAAAGAATGGGAAATACTGGTGAAGACAGGGACTAAATTATAAACACCTCAAGGGTAGGGAACTTTTTTTGTATACTTCCTTCTTCACAGCCTTTTGAATACAGTAAGTCTCCCAGTACATCCTGGGTCATCTCTAGTCATCCTGATGAATATCTGGTCACTGGACCCAGATGGCTCAGGAGGAGAAAGTGAAGTTGGTGACCTTGCACAGCCCTCCCTCACTCAAAACAAAGTCAAGTGCAAGTCATGTCATCATTTCTCTGATGGCATGGTCTTCTTCTGTAACGAAGGTTGAACACAACTGTAGTGCAGTACATGGATTGCAAGAAACAGGGATAAGAGAGATAGCCAGTGTGAGCTATGGTGCCTATATAATGTGAAGGGATCCACACCAAAAATCCCAGCACCTTTTCTAGGAAAGTTACAGTAGCACATGAACAACAGTGCCCAGGACCTAGAGGCACCCTTGGGCTGTATTGAAGTGAGTATCCATGTCTGTGAACTCACAGATCCAACCTGAGATGGGATGGGATAGGGTAGTGTGCTGTGGTGTGGTGTGGCATGATATTATATTGTATCACATCATATTGTGTTATGTTTTAGCATACTGAATCTTGTTGTGTTTGTTACATTATATTATGGAGTATCTTCTTAAAGTTTCCCCAGTTCAAAGCCTGTGAGGGAAGTGATCCTCGAGAACTGGGAATTCAATCTGGAAGTGCTTGGCTGTCTTTTGGGAAAGGAGACTGGATCTTTTAGCAGCAAATGGCCCATTTTAATGTTCTGCAGTGACAAGTAGAGGATGAGCTAAGAGGAGGTGGGGGGAGAGACAAGGAGGGAGAGAGGAGAAAGGGGAGGCAAGAAGTGGAGCGGGGGCATAAAAGGGGAAAGGTGGAAATACCAAAGTTAAATGAATCAAGAAGAGATTATTTTGGAAATGATCATTCCATGGCTCTGACATGACTTTGTGAGCACTCTTCCTCTCATACCTGCCTGAATTCTCTCTTAAAAGCCTATTTCTAGTGGATAAGAGGGAACAGAAGCTTCTTATTGGGTCTTGGGACCTGGGATATTCAGAGAAGAAGGCTTGAGACAGGAGTCAGTGGTGGCTACCAGAAGGTTCCCTAACCCCTATAAAGTGAATGTGACACAGACGTCACTTAAAGAAAGCACCTTTATGAGTAGATTCAGGAGTTGGTAGACAGCACCCTTTCTTTGCTGCTTCAATTTGTGGTTGTTTTGTTTGTTTTATGACAATCCTGTGCACAGCCAACATTACTTAATGATCGTGGATGACTCCATTTGTGGAAGATGCTAATGAGAGTGTTCATGGGAGCAGTTGTGATGTACTCCTTATTAAGACAAATTAACCTTGCCATGGACCCACAGGAAGAATAAATCATTGTGGGCAGAATAGCTTGCCCATTTCTAAATTTTGACAGTCTTTAATTTAACAGGTGTAGCTCAAGGAAAGCCAACCAAGGATTAGGCAGGTGATTTGCAGGATACCTAGGGAGGTACAACCAAGAACACACTGGAGTAGGTAACTTGAATATTGGGGAATGGATGGTTAAAGGCAGCACCAAAGAACAGGTGTGATATCTTACCCAAGGGCCTATATATGCATGTAGATAATTAGGTAAATACCCAGGCAGGGAAAGACTATCCCAAGCTGGAGCAGACAATGCAGGTCTGAGTTGGGAAGAGAATAAGTATTAATTATAGTGATGATGATGATGATGATGATAGCTACCATTTTTGTAGCACTTAAAGTTTTGCAAAGTAGTTAACATTTATTATCTTATTTGGTCCTTGCATTGTCTCAGTGAGATAGCTGATATTATTGACTCCATTTTACAGATGAGCAAACTGAGGCTGAAAAAGGTTAAGTGACTTGCCAAGGGTAGAAAAGCTAGCAAATGTCTGAGACAGTATTTGAACCTAGGGCTTCCTGACTCCAGGACCACCATGCTATCCACTGGGTCACCTAACTGTACAGGTAGAACCCAAAAAGCCAGAGCAAGAAGGTAAATATTAGGATATCTACAAAACAACAAAACACAAAGGGACTATTGTGATGCCTTAAGGCTCTTAGGAAAACTACTTGCCAGAGGAGACTTTTAGACCAAGAAGTCCATATGAGATCAAGTAACAAAACTGTAGTTAGGTAAAGAGAGTCTCCTATTTGATCCTACCAGTCTTTCCCAAATTCTGTTTGACTTTTTCCTTTAATGATACTTATTGAGTTCCTACTCTCTATTCCAGAGTGCAGTCTTCTATGCCTCCTTCTGACTCAGCAGGGCCTAGAAAGCCATGGCATTGGACATAGGGAAGGAGACCTCCGTGAATGGGAGATGGTTTAGAAAGAAAAGAAGAATCTTGAGATTAAAGAGAAAACAAAATCCCAAGCACACATTTTCTAATTCTTTTTCAAATACTCTTTCCCTACAAGGTAGATGTTGAGAACATTTCCTCACTTACTGTCAACCTTTTCTAGCATATTTCTTCACCTCTGCTTATGACTATATTTTCTTGCCTCAACCTTCCTAGAATACTCTTTGTCAGTGTACATCTTACTCCCTCCATTGATGTAGACCACAATTTCTATATGCCTTAACAGGTGTGACATAACATGAGTTATGTTTTTATAGCCAAAAGAGCCAACATCTGTAGCCATCCTTAGCCACACAACTAATTAAGTACTTAGATGATGGTAACAAAATCCATCACTAGGTTTGTATCTGAAGCATTTCTACCTTGAAAGGATTGGCTGAAGCTTATTTTCTACATGGTATCCTCAAGCCCCTAGTACTGTAATGAAAGGAATGATGGAAGAGGATTTTGGTGTAGGACATGTCTTTATAAATTTTAAATGCTGCCTTCCTCTCTTCTGCTGTTTCCAATGTGATGTTGTAAACAACTACCAACTCATCAATCAACAGTCATTTATTAAATGTCTACAATGCACCAAGCATTAGGACTGGCCCCTACACAAAGTACTAGAATATTTTAGGTGAAAAGAACCACAAATGTTAAAAAAAAAATAACAAATTTTTTTAAAAAGCAAGTTAGAGCATCTGTTGTAGATTGTTAATTGGCTAAAAGGGGAAAAATAAAGAAATTTAGAAGCAATTTTTCATCGTCATTTATACAACATCAGAATATAAAAATGAATTGTTAGATTATTATTGTTAAATATCATATTATTAAACATTATTAAATGTTTTTTGATCTATATATAATCTATACATGTGGTTTTCCATTTTGTAGATCAAAGGTATCAAACATGCAGACCTAAAAGCTCCTGAGTTTGGCCATTAAAATGTAATTGGGAAATATTTTACAAAATAAATAAAAATACAATAGAACATAAAAGGGGGAGGTTGATATGTTAGATATGTAAGTGTTTGAATGTGTGTGAATTCTTTAGCACTGTTTATGTACTTTCCTCTATATTAATCTTCATAAAAGCTTTACCATCAAAGACCATTCTTTTTTATTCTGGCAGGTAAAATGAAAAGCTCTCCCACTTTCTAATGGATATTAAACCATATGTTAGCCTAGAGGAAAAAAAAAGAACCATAGAAATCATTCCACATACAGATTGTGTTGTAGGAAGAATGCTGAGCTTTGGATACTAGAGCTGTAAGTAGCTATAGGTATATCGCCAAACTGTCCTGAGCACTCTTCTCTTTTCTATCTATATTCTTTCACTTGATTTCATCAGTTCCCATGAGTTAATTACCATCCCTGATTTTTATATCTAACCTAGTCTTTCTTCTAAGCTTCATTTCCATGCCACCAATGGCCATTTGGATATTTTGAAATGGATGCCTGCAGGCATCTCAAACTCCCCATGTTCAAGACACAATCCCGTATCTTTCCTCCCCAGACTTCCCCTTTCCTGAATTTGCCTCTCATTGTCAGGGGCACCACCATCCTTCTAGTCACCTATATTCACAACTCTGGTGTCAGGCTTGAGCCCTCACTCTCACTTATGCCATATATCCAAGTAACTGTCAAGTCTTACCACTTTTATCTTCACAATCTCTCTTTGCAAATGGCCTCTTTCCTCCATTCCAACCAGCCATAATGGGTGTGGCAGAAAGAACACCAGGCCTGGAGGCAGGAAGATTTGAATTTTAAGTCCTACCTCAGATATGAGCTGTGGGGCCTTGGGCAAGTCTTCATTTGCTTCAGTTTTCTCAAATGCAAAGGGTTGTTGAAAAATGCAAACTCCTAGGGTTGCTGTAAGGATCTAATGAGACAATATTTGTCAAGTACTTAGCCAAGTGCCTGATACATGATAGGTGCTATATACATCCTATTTATTCTTGTTATCTATTCACACCACTATCCTAGCTTAGACCCTCATCACTTCTCACCTGGACTATTCCAACAGTCTCTTCGTTGGTTTCTTTGCCTCAAATCTCTCCTCATTCCACTCTGTTCCTCATATAGCCAAAGTGACTTTTCCTAAAATCCACATCTAATTATGTTACCCTATTCCTCAATAAACTATGGCTGTCCAGTACCTTAGGGAACAAATACAAACTTCTCTGTTGGACATTGGAGCCCAGACTCACAGTACCTTTCCAGACTTCTTAAATAATTTTCCCCTTCTCACATTCTGTCTTTCAGTCAAATCTATTTGCTGTTTCTCACAAATGATTTAATCTCCCATCTCCATGCCTTGATATTCATTATCCTTCATGCCTGGAACACTCTCCCTGCTCACCTCTGCCTCGGAGAATCCTTTGTTTCCTTTAAGGCACAGCTTAAGCACCTCCTTTTTCAGTCAAGATGCAATAAACTTATGTATTTGCCCGTGCATGAAGGCACTCAAAGTACACCTTAAATATTTTTTTCCTCAATTACACTTAAAGATAATTTTTAACATTCATTTAAAAAAAATTTTGAGTTCCAAATTCTCTCCCTTTCACCTCTCCCTGAGACAGCAAGCAATTTGATGTAAGTTATACATGTGCATCCAAGCAAAAATAAATTTCCATGTTAGTCATGTTGTTAAGCACCTGCTGCTACACGAGGTTTCCCCTGATTCCTCTAGCTGGTACTATCTTCCCCTCCAAGGTGACTTTTTACTTCCATCTGCTTAATATATGTTTTATATATATGTACATATACAAACACACACACACATATACACACATATATGTATATAATAGCGAGCATGTCTTTATCACAAAGATATTAAAGAAAAAGGAAAAAGACCCATATGTACAAAAATATGGCAACTCTTTCTATGTTGGCAAAGAACAGGAAATTGAGGAGATGCCCATTGATTGGAAAATGACTGAATAAGTTGTGGTATAGATAGAATACTACTGTGCTATAAGAAATGATGAGCAGGTTGGTCTCAGAAATACTTGGGAAGACTTACATGAACTGATGCAAAGTGAAGTAAGCAGAACCTGGAGAACATTATACACCGTACAACAATATTGTAATGATATCAACTGTGAAAGACTTAGCTATTTAATCAATACAACACTCTGAGACAATTCTGAAAGACTCATGATGAAAAATGCTGTCACCTTCAGAGAGAGATCTGATGAACACTTAGCATGTTTTCTCACTTTCTTTTTTCTCCTGCTTTTCTTTTGGTAAGGTGGCTAATATGGAAATATATTTTGCATGATTTTGCATGGATATTTAATATCACATTGCTTGCCTTCTCAATGGAGGCAGGAGGGTAGAAGAGAATTTGAATTTGAAACTTAAAATTTATAAGAACATAAAAATAAATGATGAATTTACTTAAAACAATAATACCAATGACTAATACGGTGCTTCAGTGTTTACAAAGGACATTACACATGTCATCTCATGTCATCCTCACAACGACCCCAGGAGAAAAAGTACAACTATTTTTATCCCCATTTTACAGATGAAGAAACTGAGGCTGAAAGACATCACGTGACTTGGCCATGGTCACACAACTAGTAAGTAACTGGGGCTGGATTTGAACTCAGGTCTTTCTGACTCCAGGTCCAGTCCTTTACGCACTGTGTTACCTAATTTTCTTCTGCTGTATATGTTATCTCCTCCACTGCAATGTGAACTCTTCAAGGGCAGGGAATGTTTCCATTTTTTTCTTTTTGTCCCTACTTCTTATCATAGTGCCTAAAATACAGTAGATGCTTAATAAATGCTTGATTGTTTGATGGTCTCTTTATGGTCTGTCATTTTACAGAGAAAGAACCTGAGAACTATGGACTTGACCAAAAGCCTCCTCATCGTCAGTAGTGCTCTTTACTCATTAGAGCCAACTGGGATATCGGTCAGTCCATTCTCTTAACAAACACTTCTAATTTTTTCATTTGCCTTGAAGTACCTAGGAATGATTTTATTTTTTAATTTAAGGAGAAAACTGTGGTCTCTAATTACATTTTACTGCTACATTTCAGGTCCCTTAATTAACAAGGTGAGTTGCAGGATTTCACAAG
Source organism: Potorous gilbertii (assembly GCA_028658325.1). Taxonomy (NCBI): domain Eukaryota; kingdom Metazoa; phylum Chordata; class Mammalia; order Diprotodontia; family Potoroidae; genus Potorous; species Potorous gilbertii. The sequence goes on along the minus strand of CM053769.1, from coordinate 46,671,002 downwards.
ATTAAAGATTTAGAGTAGAAGGTATCTTCAAGGTCATCAAATGCAATGTGCTAATTGTCCAGTTGAAGAAAGTAAAACTCAGAGAGATTATGGGACTTGGTAAATATCAGTAGAAGGATTTGAACTCAGGTCTTCCTGACTCCAAGTACAAAGCTCTAGCCACTAAGTCACATAACTTTTCCTCATTTCACAGCACAGGTTTTTGTCTTGTTTTGGTTTTTTGTTTTGTGGTAAAGAAGAATTTTGGTAACATTGATAAGCAATGGTTTGATGTTACAGTAATGGTTTGGGAAATTATGCCCTTAGGCCCTAGTGGCCTCTGGCTGTATGGTTTGGCCCCAGAAGCAATGTTTGCTACAAGCCTTGCAGTAGTGTGGGAGCTCCTCGGAAGCTGAAGCCATGCAAATACTCCCCCAGGTTTGTTTTGGGGGGATGCAGTCTGACCCAAATCACACCTGCGACTTTATACTTTGTACATATTCTGTATTTAATTATATGTGTACATACTCTTTCCTTGCAGTAGAATAAAAACTCCTTGAGAGCAGGAACTCTTTGGTTTCTTGTTCTTTTATTTCCAGTGCCTGCAATGTGAATGGAGCACTAAACGCATGGCATTTCATAAATGTTTGTGGAACTGAATCACACTATAGATCCCTGTTCTATCATTATGTGATTCAATATCTTAAGCTGGTCCATGGTACTTCAGGAGCATCTAGTGACCAAGAATAAAGGATACAGCTCTGATTTATTTGCTCTGTCTCTGATTTCTTTCTCCACTCACTCTCTGACCCTGAAATTCCCATCACTTTACCATCATCTCATGTTATCCTCACAACCCCAGGAGGTAAGTACTACTGTCATTATACCCATTTTACAGATGAAGAAACAGGCTGAGAGACATCAAGTGACTTGCCCATGGTTTACTTGAGTAAAAAGTCATCCGACCTAATCGGACAAAAGGTTTTCCCAACCTCCCTGCTTCAGCTTGTTTCATCCTATCTCCTAAGTTCTTTGCATAGCAGTCTCCCACACTGTTAGGACATCCTTAGAATTAAACAGTCCGATGGGATGAAAGGTAGCTTAGAATCACCAAGTCTGATCTCTGTACCTCATGTACCAGTCTGTGTCTGACCTCAGCTCAAAGGGATTTGCTCCTACTCTAAACTAATGGTGGGAATCACAAATTTCTGTTTGCCTCAGTTTCCTCAACTGTAAAATGGGAGTCATGAGAGCACCTACCCAATGAAATATTTGTAAAATACTTAATGTTTGCTTGTTTGCTTCCTTTCTTCTTTGTTTCTTTCCTTCCTTCCTTCTTCCCCTTCCTTCCCTCTTTTCCTTCCTTCTATCTTTCTCTCCTCTTTCCTTTCTTCCTCCCTCTCTCCCTCTCCTCCTCTCTTCCTTTTCTCCATACTGCAAGGCTGTGGAGTACAAAGAAAAGAACACTAAACTTGGGAGTTATGGGTGCTAGATTTCAATCCTATTTCTTTCCTTTATAGTGTATGTTCTTGGGCCAGTAAGTTCATTTCTCTAGATCTCAGTTTCCTCATTTGTAAAATTCAGCTTTTGGACTAAATGACCTCTAAGGGCCCTTCTGACTCTAGCTCCGTGATTCCAGTAAATTATGAATTTAAAAAATCATTCCTCTCCGTTGGCACCGTGACATTCTGGATTGTATTTCAGGTATCTGAATACACACCAAATCTCCCCTGCTCCACTGTTAGCTTTCCTTAGGAACTGAGACCATGTCTTAACCATCTTCATTTCCTCCACGGGGCTGATCACAAGGCCATGCCCAGAGTAGGTCCTCAATATATGGCTACCGAATGTAGGACTCTCATCTACTCTGTCAGCCTTTGCGGCAGGATTCTAACAGAGTCTTATTATTAATATTTAGCTATGCCACTGGCTCTGGTTTTTAATATCCTCCTTTGCTCCTTTTTTCAAATTTCACAGTTAATAGCCCTTTCTGTCACTGTCTTAGTCATTTCTCTTTTCTCCCTCCCCTCCATACTTGATGAAACACTCTCAGCTAACATTTGCTAGAATGGCCTTCATAAACTCCCTGGAACCCAGCTGTGAAAGGTACCATCACACCCAGAAACATTTCTCTCCTTGCACACTGATGGAACACTTTCATCCTGATTTTTGCTGACATTTCCAGAGTTTTTGACAGTTTACAAAGTATTTCACATCCCTTGTCTCATCTGAGGTTCCTAACAACCCATTGGGCTAGGAAGTGTCAGTGTTATTATGACTTAGACATAAGGAAACTGAGGCTTGGAAGACTATGATGACTCATGTCTGCTGTCTCTCAGATAGTTAGTGACAGAGCTATGACATACACATATACGTACATGTGGATAAACATATATGTATACACACATATATGTCTTCTGATTCCAATTTAAACTTTCTTTCCATTGCACCTTTCATATTTTCACATCATTTGAGCTCACTGATGCCCCTCCTACCTTCACATCCTTACCTCTGGAGCACAAGTTTAATGTTATTTGTTAATTACAATGACCAAACTGCACTTAGAAGAGTTGAGAAAACGTACCTCATTTCCTTCCTTGCAGAAGTGAGGGATTATGGGTATGGAATATTGCATATACTAGCTCATGTGCTAGTAGATTTTACTAAACCACCTTCTTTTCCCCAATTTCTCTCTAAATATTTTCTACAAATAATGGCTCAGTGGGTAAAGGGAGGGATATATTGGGAAATTAATGTGATGTTAAAAAAGAGCATCAATAAACAGTAAAATCAACATTTTTAGTGCTAGTCCCCCTTCCAGGGGTGTTATAAGGCTCAAATGAGATAGATGCAAGGTACTCTGCAAACCTTAAAGTCCTATATAAATGCCAGTTATTGCTTTAACAATATTATTACTATTAATAGGTCCCAGTCACCAGGTCTCCAGTCTGGTGAGGATTTTATGGAGCAATAAGGAGTGTGATGGTAAATATTTAACAATCAGGGATTTCAGGAGAAAAAAAGCCTGCAATAAACTTTTAAGTTACATCTGCATTATTAACACTTTTTAAAATCTAGACAATCAGCAAATAAAAAAATCAGGCTCTGATTTCTAGCACCACTGATTTCTGGGGTGCAGGTGCTCACACCAATAATTAAACAATCAGCTCTCTCAAGCAGGTTAATAACAGAAGCACGGGAAAGGGGTTGGAGCAGCCACATTGAAGTCAGAGGATCCTTCCTTTGACTCTACAATGGGTAGCTAGGTGGATTAGTGGATAGAACACTGGGGCTAGAGTCAGGAAGACTCATCTTTATGAGTTCAAATTTGGTCTCAGATACTTATTAGCTGCATGACCCTGGGTAAGTCACTTAACCTTGTTTGCCCAGGTTTTCTTACCTGTAAAATGAGCAGGAGAAGAAAATGGCAAACCACTCTAGGATCTTTGCCAAGAAAACCCCAAATGGAGTCACAGAAAGTCAGACATGACTGAAAAATGACTGAACAGGAATGACAACATGCATGATCTTAATTATTGAAACTCCATAATTCTTAGTACTGAGATCTGTAAGTTGAAGGTCACTAGACTAGATAACCTCTGAGGTCCCTTCCAATTCTTTCCCTCTGCTCTTCCCCAGACTCAGAATCAATCCAAGTATTTCCTGAGCATCAACTAACTATGCTCCCAGTTTTCCACTAGCCTCTGAGGAATGCAAGCATAGTTCAAGACACAATCCTTGCCCTCAAGATGCTAAGAGAAACAAGATGAAAGACATATGAAGCCACGATTAGGGGCAGGATAGTTCAAAGAATAATGGATCTGCAATCAGATCCACATTCCAGACCAAGATCTGTCACTTACTAGCTGTATGACTTGAGGCAACTCAGCTAACATTGTTGGCCTGTAGCTTCTTCTCCTAGAGTTGGATTAGGTGATGTCCAAAGTCCCTTTCCTCTTGAGATCTGTGATTCAGACCCTGTGACTTTCTAGCCATGTGGATTCAGCAAGCCATTTAACCTCTTTCTGATGCTTAACCTCTTTCTAAGCCTTTGTGGTCCTTACCTGCAAAATGGGCATAATACCCCTCACCCTACCTACCACACAGGGTTAATGTGGGGATGTAATGAAATGAAGTGTCCAAAAGCCTTATATCAAATGCAAAGGAATAAGCAACAGGTATTATAAATGCTAATAGTATTCCTCCACTAAAGTCACCCTTTGCAGCATCTCTACAATGGAGGCTTTAGGTGCTTCCAGGCTACTCAAGGAGATCTTGGTCATCAACAATTCCATCCAAGCTGGAAAGGTTTTGAGGATGGACTGGGCAATGGACCAGATGTCTGTTATTAAAGGAGCTAAGTGTGGAGAAGGATGGCCATTGGGGGCTGTGCTTTTTTTTCACCCCAGCAACTCATGGAAGTTTTTAAGGGAAAGAGAAGGCTTGTGATCTACATTAGTGAAAGTAGCCATCATGATGAAGTGTTATCATGATTATGAGAGTACAAATGCTGTAAAGTGTAGTACAGACAAATTCTGGAGAGGTTAGTTTCAAGGACAGAGAATTAGGTGGAGAAGACTTCAAAGAAGGGATAGGATTTTTATTAGGACCACAGAAGAGACCTTATAAATTTTATATTAAGCCCCATCATTTTGCATTTTAATAGAAAAGGGAGGTCAGAGCAGTGATCTAGGTGTGAGGTCCTGCATTACCAATGGTATAGGGGAGGGGTGACAATAAAAATGAATTAGAGATGGATGTTAGCGATAATGTGAAAGAAGGAATACCAAGACAGGATTCTAAGTCTAGAATGGTGTGATGGAAAGGAAGGTGGGAGGGAGAACCATCTTCGGTAAGATGTTTTGGTCACTACATGAGATGGTAATTGCAACCAGATCCACCCCCCTGCCCCCAAGAAAAGGTCTAGGGGATAGACAGAAATATGAGACTACAAATTAGGGGAGAGGCCAGAACTGGAGATTTAAATAATCAGAGCCACTTGTACACAGAAAGTACCCATAGTCATGAGAATGGATCAGCTTTCTGAAGCACAGAGTGTAACTCCTGCTTCTGACAGTTGCCAGCTGTGTGACTGTGGACAGATCACTTAGCCTCAGTTTTGTCATCTATTAAATGGTCCCAGTAATACTCACAGTCCCTGTCTCATAGGGTTGTTCTGAGATACCAGTGAAGTAAGGCATGTAAATTTTTCCATTAATCTTAAATCGCTTTATTTGTCTGTTATTAAGAATTGAATTCTAGACTCAGTAACCTGGCATAAGCCCAACATCAGAATGAAGAAAGAAGAACCAGAAAGGGGAGGGGAGAGAAAAAGGCAGAGGGAGAGAGAAATCGGGGATGGGGAGAAGAACTGTGAGAGAGAGAGGAAGAAGGGGGCGATGAGTAGGAGAGAGAGGGAGAAAGAAATAGTGGAGGGAAGGATGGAAGAAGGAAAAGAAAGAGGGAGGAGTGAAGACAAGGGGATGGGGGAATAGAATAAGATTAAAAGAGAAAGGGGAAGATTGGGGGAGGGAAAGAGAAGAGAGGGCAACAGAGCCAATAAACAGAAATGTGGGAAGGGAAGCGAGATCACATAGTGCTACAGAAACCATGGAAGAAGGGAGGGGATTTCAGAAGTTTCAAATGCTACAGAGTAGTGAGGCAAAATAACAATGACAAAAAGGCCAAAGTTTGCAAGAAAGAGGTCACTAGTGCCCTTTGTGAGCAGTTTCAGGACAGTGATGAGGAAGAAAGCCATATTGCCGGGGGTTAAGGAAGGAACCGTGGGAAGGCAGCAGGTGTCAACCCACTTGCTCAAAAAGTTGTGTCGTGAAAAGGAGAGAAATAGGACAAAATAGGCCATTGGACTACCTTCATTTCTCCATTTTTGTAGAGCTTCTAGATTCGCAGTTTTGGGGGATGCTGCAAATATTGGTTTTATTGGGATTTCTGCATGGCCTCTGAAGAAGTCTTTCCTATCGTTGTGGGGAAGGCAGAGGAAGGATGACCCTTAGGTGGACTCCTCGCTGGTTGGAAAACTACGTGTAGTGGTAATTTACCATCCCAACCAGCAATTGGGAGGAAGGAGCTCTCTCAAGGCATGATGCATGTCTTTAGCCCTGGGCTATACAACCTTGCAGCAATGGTTTTGATCAAAGCCTAAATGCCATATTTAACAAATTTTTAGGTTACACAGAACTGTGTGTGAAAATCCAGTGAGGCAAATGATAGTCAAGATACAAAAAGATTTCTAAACCACAAATGGTAAGCTGAAATCAACAGTCTGAACTATAATAAATAGAAATCATATAGGTCCTAAAAAATCTGTACTGCAATTAAAAATGAAGAAAATTGGGTTTATTAATAAATCACATGAAAAATACTTAGACATATTATTAGACTAAGGCAAGGGTGGGCTGGAGAGACATCCTACTGGCTTGTGAGAGCTGATTGTTTTAATATAGCATTTATACTTGGAACCAGCGAGTGCATAAATCAGGGCTTGATTTATTGTTTGGTTTATTGTCTAGATTTAAGAAAGTGATGGAGCAAATGTTCCTAAAGCAGATAAAACTTTAAAAATGTGTCATATGCACACTACTCAATCCTTCCCCCAACCTGGTTGTTAAATATTTACCAGTATGTGCTGCTATAAGGTCAACATGGGTCAAAAGTAAGGCATAAATGCATCCCCCTTCCAAAATAATTAGTGCTATTAGGTTTATCAAATGGAGATATAATATCTAGGATATGGGAGGTGATAATTCTAGGTTGCCAATTCTTAGAGAAGTCAATCCATCTCCTCATCTACAGAACTGCATATGGTTCTGGGTATCTGACTTTAAGAGATAGTGAGAACGAGAATTTTATCCAGAGGAAAGCAACCAGGACTGTGACGGGCTTGGGAAACATGAGAATCAGTTTGAGGAACTAGAAATATTTAATGTAGAATAGGGAAGAGACAGGAATGGGGAGATGGGAACATGGCTGGTACATTCAAGAACTTGAAGGGTCAATAAATTTAAGAAGGATCAGGTTTGTTCTGCAGTTTCAGAAGCCAGAATGGAATGTTTACAGAATAAATTAATTAGGACTAATTAGTGGTTGCTACAGAGAGGCAGATTTCAGTTCAATGGAAGGAAAAACTTTCTATTTTTTTCACATTTTTATAACGTTTTAAGCTTTACAAAGCATTTTTCTTACAACAAATGCATGATGTAGGGAGTCAAAATATTTTTATCTCCATTTAACAGATGAAGAAACTGACTTGCCATGGTTGGTGTTAGCTATGGATTTGAACCCAAGTTCACTGCTTTTTCAAAACACCCCTCTCACCTCTAATGAAAGTTGGGAAAACTGTGAAGGAGGCAAAGATTGCCTGCTGCCGTCTTTCAGGACTACCTTCCTAGACCTAAGTAAGTATGACCTCAAGATGAATATTTTGCCCAGCTAGGGATATAAGCTTGAATCAAAGGGTTGAATGCCTTAAGCCAATGTAATGTAATATCCATATTATAATTATGTGTTGCTGGTTTATCCCTTGAATAGAGTAATAACAGCAAAACCTAGCATTTATATAGTGTCCTTCTCAGTCATGTCTGACTCTTGCTGGCCTTACTTGGAGTTTTCTTGGCAAAGGTTTACCAGTTCCTTCTCCAGCTCACTTTACAGATGAAGAAACTAAGGTAAACAGAGTTAAATGACTTGCCCGGAGTTGCACAGCTGACAAGGGCTTAAGGCCGGTTGGAACTCAGGAAAATGAGTCTTCCTAATTCCAAGTCTGGTGCTTTATCCACAGTGGCACCTACCTCCCCCATATAGTGCTTTAAGATCTGCAAATTTCTTTACGTATATTATCTAATTTCCCCCTACTAAGATTATCCCCTTTTTGTAGACAAGGAAACAGAAGAAAACAGAGGTTACGTGATTTACCCAGGATCACACAGCTAGTCTGAGGCAGAATTTGAACTCAGGTATTCCTGACTCCAAACACAACAACACTCTACCACCTATGTTGTCACCTAGTCACTAGTAAGCCTAACATTTAGACATTTGACTGACTATGACATGGGGAAATAGGGAGGGCTCCATTCTTCACACCAAGCAAACACCAAAGGTTGAACTAGGTGATCTTTGACATTCCAACTCCAAGTTTCTGTGACTCCATGATTCTAATAAACAAAAATATGGCTCCAGTAAACAACCCATTCTCAAGTATGGTTTTATGACTTCAATGTTGAAGATTTCCTTTTGTATATGGGACAAATGCGCTTTCTTTTTCTTTTTTTGAGGGGGCAAATTGGGGTTAAATGACTTGCCCAAGGTCACACAGCTACTAAATGTCAAGTGTCTGAGGATTTGAATAGTGATCAACTCTGTGTTGTAAATGCCCAAGCCCTGATGAAGGGTCTATTTTCTTCAAGCAATCTATGCTGTATCAGGTTCCAAGAAGGCTAAAGAATGCACATGGGCCCTTGGAGTTGCTGTCAGAGGATCTGACCTATATTTGCTTTCATCCTCATTACCATGAAGGCACCATCTGTTATTGAAAACTAAGGCTTGTTCAAACCAATGGACTATTCCTCCTGACGTCAGGCAGAATTTTTTTTTAAATATGTGTGTTATAGAAAAGAAAGCTGGTTTTATTTGAGTGGTAGTGCAATGACAAGTGTACCTATGCATATGTAGTTTACAATCTCACTGGAGAGACGGGACATACATACATATATGTATATATATCCACATATATATACATATATGTATACATAAAAAACTACAACATAGAAAACAGCATATAGATGCTAAACACATTTCTTAGACTCATAGAACCATACCGATTTAGAATTGAGTGATCTCAGACATCATCCATACCAATAGCGTCAAACTCAAATAGAAACAGGGACTATTAAATTGTACATAAAGACCCCTATGAACACATATTGACTTAGAAAACCACATACTAGCATTATCTGCATTTTATTGTATTTTAATTTTTTAAAATATTTCCCAATTATATTTTGTTCTGTTTGGGCTCCACATTCAGCCTGCTGGCCACCTCTGATTTAGACTAACCCCTTTCATTTAATAAATGAGAAAATAAGGCCTAAAGAGATAAATAACTTACCTCAGGTCATACAGGGAGTAAGAGGAAAGACCCCTGGACCTGAATCTAAGTCCTCTGACTCTAAATACCCTTCTCTATAGACACCTCTGACTCTAAATCTCTTTCCATTGTGCCATGATGCCCAAAGGGATAAAGTCAATCATAGAATGATAAGAGCTGAAGGACCTTAGAGCATAGAGTGTTAGAGCTAGAAGGGAAATGAGAATACAGATGATAAGGACTGAGAAAGTAGAGACCATGAATTCATAAATTACAGGACCATTGAATTAGAACTGAAACTTTATTCTTGTTTTTCAGTCACGTTCAACTTTTCATAACCCCTTTGTGGGGGTTTCTTGGAAAAGATGCTGGGTTCACTATTTCCTTCTTCAGCTCATTTTACAGATGAGGAAACTGAGGCAAATAGGATTAAGTGACTTCCCCAGGGTCACACAGCTCTGAAGTGTCTGAGACCAGATTTCAACTCAGCAAGATGAGTCTTCTTGACTCCAGGTCCAACATTCTATCCAATGTGCTACCTACCTGCCTGGAAATGACCTAAGAAGTCATCAAAATTATTTTATAGATTAGGCACTGAGGCCTAGACGTCTTAAGTGACTTGCTCAGGGTACCACAGCTAATAAATTCTCTGAGGCAGAATTAGAACTCAGGTCTTTCTGATGCTGAGTCCATTACTCTCTGTCCACTATAGCCTGCTCTCTCTCAAAGTCAAACTTCTTCATTTGATAGATGAGAGGGGAAATTATGTCCAAGGTCACAGTGTTAGGGATTGATTTATTGGCAGCATACCAATCTCTATAACTCAAAGCCAGGACAAAGCTGTTTATAACCAGTGACAGTTTTATCTTTAGACCTAGAGGCCTATAGACTGGAGTATAATAAAAGAGAAGTGAGGATAGGTTCCCTAACCACTGGGGATAAGAGAAGGGAGATTTAACAAGAAGCCTTTGAAGCATTTCTGGAAAGAGAATGACATGATCAAAATGGTGCTTGAGAAGCATGATTCCTATTTTACTGCATGGAATGGACTGGAATGGGGAAGATACTGAAGTCAGGGAGACCAAGAAAAGAAGGGGGACACAGTAAGATAAGCCCTCAATAGGTTGTGACTAGAGAACAGAAAATCAATCAATACATTAAGTCTTTATTGAGTACTACTCCATGTAAAGCATTGGGAGAACTATGGAAAGGGAAGAAGACACAAGTTTCCTTCCCTTAATGAGCTTGCCTGCCATTTAAGAGGAGGAGGAGGAAGAAGAGAGAGGGACAGAGAGGGGAGAGAGAGAAGGAAGGAAGGATGAAGGAAGAAAGGAGGAAGGAAGGAAGGAGGAAGGAAAAAAGGAGGAAGGGAGGAAGGAAGGGGAAAGGAGTTTTAAGTATAGAAGAGCAAAAAATGCCCAAAGATTAGAATCAGAAAGATCTCACCTTGGAGGAAGAGCTGTAACAGGGAAAACAAAAAGCAAAAGCAGAGCTAGAGTGGAGTCAGAAGGCTTGGGTTTGAATCTTACTCTATTTACAACCTGTGTTACCTTGAATGAATCATTTTCCCTCTTTGGCCTTATTTTCCTCATCTGTAAAAAGAGAGACTTGGATGGTATGAGCTAGATAGTTCTTAGTTCTTAGTTCTGGGATTCTGGGAGGTGATTCTTAAGCTGAGGCTTAAAGGATTCCTGGAATCCAGAGAGACAGGGAAGATATAAGCATGTACCAGGGGTGGGAGTAACGACGAATTAAAATGACCATTTTAATACTCAAGTACCTCCTGCCATTTGTATCATCAAACTGATCTTAACAACATCCCACAAACCCATGGAGGACTATAAAGAGTCTTCATCTGCCTGGGGCAGAGGATTTATAGTGGGAAATGGTGGGAGGTAAGGATCCTGTTTAGGGTATTATCCTGTAAAGACCCTAACAAACTGGAGTCCATTCTGAGGGGGCTGTCCAGGATGGTGATGCTCATTCCATATAAGGAATTTTAAAGGAACTAGGGGTGTTTAGCCCAGAGAAAAGCAAAGTTGGGGGCAGGGAGAGGGAAAGATAAGATAGTTGACTTCAAGTATTTCAAAATTCATTGTACACAAGAAGGATTAAAGGACTCTGGGTAGCTTGGAGGCAAGAGAACTGGGAAGAAAGATAAAGAGCAGCAAGTTTGGCCATAATAAATGAAAGAACTCTCTGACAGCTACTACCATCTCAAAGAGGAATGGGTTGTTTCGGGAGGTAGGACATTCCCTTCACACGAAATTTTCTAGAGGAGGTCAGAGGATCATTTGCTTTGGGATTTGATAGAAGGGATCTTTGTTCAGGTATGACTTAGACTAGCTGGCCTCATAGATGTTTTTCAAGTCTGATATCTTATAATTATAAAAAGGGTGGGGTGGGGTTGGGCTTTGAGTCACTCAATAAACATTTTTAGGTACTACCAGGCATTATTCTATGGGGATAGAAAGAAAGGAAAAGACAGTCTCTGCTCTGGAGGGGCTCATAGTCTCATGGGGGAGGCAATATGCAAAAAACCACATACCAACAAGCCACATGAAGGATAAACTGGATATAATCAACAGAGGGAAGATGCTAGAATTAAGTGGGATAGGGAAAAGGTTCCTATAAAAGGTGGGATTTTAACTGGGACTTGAAGGAAACCAGGAAAGCCAGGTAGCAGATTTGAATGCTGAGCAAAGGTGTTTATGCTCTTTCTTATGCTTCATCACACTGGTCCCACTGAAAGGTTTTTAGAGATCCCCTTTCTAAACTGGGTCAATGTGGTCTCATTCTGAGGATCCAGAGCATGGTAGTCTGAAATATCGACTTTCTTTACTTTAATCTTTTCTGACTCTTATTTCTACAGTCCTCTTCTCAGTGAGATCTTTTACTTTTTCATCCCCATGAGATAATTATGTATAGTGCTTTGCAAATTTTAAAATGCTATATAAAAATCTCAAACAGTAAAGATTTCCAGAGTAGGATGAATGTGCAGGTCTGCCCTTGGGTGCAACAAATCAAGTGAACAACAACAGGATAGGAAGGGTGCTGGCTGGACAAGAATTCATCTGAAAAAGATGGAGATGAGTAGCAGTTGGAGGACTGTGGACTAAAAAGATCAATATGGGGGCAGCTAAGTGGTACAGTGGATAGAGTACTGGCCCTGGAGTCAGGAGGACCTGAGTTCAAATTCAACCTTCAAGATTAGCTGTGTGACTTTGGGCAAGTCACTTTACCCCAATTGTCTCACCAGATAGATAGATAGATAGATAGATAGATAGATGAATAAAGTGAAAGGCTCAATATGGGTGTACATCATGGCATGGAAACAAAGGAACATCTTACATGTATTAGGAGACACTTAGTGTCCAGAGTAAAAGAACTGATCATTTCTACCATACTCTACCTTGGCCAGATTCAATATTTTAATATAGATATTTAACATAGATATTGACAAATTGTGATGTGCCCAAAGAAAGTGACCAGTGATAAGTTTTAGAGTCATGTCATATGAGAATTGGTTGAAAGAACTGGGAGATGTTTAGCCTGCAGAGAAGAATCAGGGGTGGGGAAGGGATGTGACAGTTGTTTTCAAATATTTAAAAGGTTTCCATATGGAAGAAAATTTAGAAATATTCTGTTTAATTCCACAGGATAGGACTAGATAGTTTTAAGAGCTGTCTTTCAAATCTGAAATTCTACATTATAAGTATTTGGGGTAGTATTGGGCTTTGAATGCCAAGCTAAATTCTACTTAGCCTCACAGGTCTTGTAGGCTTTAAGAGGAATGGGGTGGGGGACAGAAGTTGGCTCAATATAAGAGAGACATCTCTGACCATGGCAGCTACCCCAAAATGGAATAAATTGCTTCTTGAGTCAGTCAATAAGTATTTATTAATCACTATGTGCCAGATAGTGAGCTCCCTATTGCTGGAAGTATTCAAACAGAGGCTGAATAACCATTTGACTCCTACACATGAGCTTATTTAGATAACCTGAAATTCTATGATGGGGTGATTTGGTTAATCTCTTCAAAGCTCTAATGAACTCCACTCTATTAATGACCGTTATGGCTTTCATTTTTTTCACAATGGAAACAATAATGTTTGATGGCTTCTTTTTAGGCAAGAAAAATTCTTTTGATGAAATGTACATAGACTAAGGAGGATAGACTTTAGAGGCAATCTCTCTCCATGCTAGGGTAGATCTAGCAAAGTGAGGGAAGTCATCCTAGCAATATCCAACAGCTGTTTCCATCATGTTACCATGTCTGCCCATATACAGCCTTCAGGTCCAGACAGATGTGACAGAAATGATGCAGACAGCTAGATGTAATCACTGCTCCCATCGCTAATCACTCACCAGTTATTCCCCAGGGCGCATGGTGAATAATAATGTATTCTGCTGTACTGTTAACCATCTCCCCCTCTTCATTTAGAACCAGCATTTTAAAAAATACAGTAGGGATCTGGTCCATCTTTCCTCTTAAAACCCAATCTCTCCACTTGCCCCCTAAATCACAGTGAAAGAAACATGGTTCAGTTCACTTGGAATGTTGTAAATTTTAAAGGAATACGATCACACCTCATCATAAGTGTTTTCTGTAGATGAAATTGACTGCTAGTTGACCTGGAAAAAAATTAACTTCTCCATGACCCATTTAAAAACTAGAACCCTTCAGCAGACTGGCCTGGCCAGGGGCGAAATGGAGGAGCTGGCAATGTTCGTTTTTAGTTTCCCACCTCCCCCGGCAGAATATATTGAAAAAACCTATTTTCAGGTCTTGAATTCAGAAGACAGGCTATGCTATTTCTTACCTGAATGACCATCCTGAGCAAGTCACTTCAGCCTACCAAACCTTAGCTCCCTCATCCATAAAATGGGTGGGCTAGATCTAAGGTCACTTCCACTTTCGGCATTCTACCTTTCTTTCAGTATATTTTAATTCTCTTATAGGCCCTCCCCCACCCCCCCCCCTCAAAAAGGGAGCCAGGTTACTAGGGCTCCCTTGTAGTGTTACTACTCAAGGCCTTTCCTTTTACTATAGCGTTCCAAGCTCCAAATCTTCCCAGGGTTCAAACATTCAAATTCCCTAAATGTCTTCCCCTTACCTATTAGTAAAAAGGAAGGCAAGATAAGACTAAATCACACTAAAGTATTAATGACTGATAGCTCAGTGAGTTAATACCCACAGGAGAAAGCATTTTGTTTATAATGGTCTCTTAATGTTACACTGTCCTAAAGTGAATTTGCCATTTCCATCAGAAAATTTTACCTTTCTTCTTAGTTTTTCTATTTTTCTACTGGTGACACTATTTCCTCAGACCCTTAGACTGAAAACCTTGGTATCATTTTAGGAAGTGTAGAATGAGTGCTGGACATGGAGTCAATAGAGACCTGGACTAGAATCCTGCCCATGACATTTAAAATCTGCGAATGGCAAAAACAAGTCATTTAACCCGAGTCTCAGTTGATTCAGCTGTAAAATAGGGACCATAATGACAATTTGTACCTCCTGGGGGAGTTTTGGAGACCAAATGAATATGTCTATAAAATGCTTTGCAATCTTTTTTTTTTTTTATTTTAACAAGGCAATCAGGGTTAAATGACTTGCTCAGGGTCACACACAGCTAATACATGTCAAATATCTGAGATCAGATATGAGCTCAGGTCTTTCTGACTCCAGAGTTGGCGCTCTATCCATTGTGCCACCAATGCCCCAATGCTTTGCAGTCTTAGAGTACTATGTAAATAACAGCTATTATTTTCTTGGACTTTCCCTTCTTTCTCTCTAAGCAGTTGTTAAAATTCCTCAGTTTTGGGGATAGCCCCAAATATCATCTCTCCTATCTGTCTCCTTTCCATCCACACTACCTAACCTCCTGAGGGCTCAGGCCCTCCTCACTATTATTGCCCGGACTTAATCTGCCACCCTGCTTCCAGTCTACCTCCTTTGCAAGCTAATCTTTTTTGTTTTTTCCTAACTCATGGAATAAAACAAACATTTCCTTAACACAGTATAATTAAAAAAAGATGATTGCACATGAAACTGCAAATGCATTATGCACAACTTGCTATTGCTTTTAAATGACTATTATATAAATACTCAAATTAACTACAAAGGACATGTAAAGGCAGACACTATCTGTATCCAGAGAAAGAACTGATAAATAGAATCTTGTGTAGAACAATTTTTACATGTAAATGGTAGCCATCTCTGGGAGGGGAGGGGAAAAATGGGAAAAAAAGAAATTTAAATGCAAGCATGAAATTTACATTTACCACAATCCAACTAACTTTCTTAGTCACCTGGTCTGATCATGTCACTGGCTTGCTCAAAGACCTTAAGTGACTCTCTATTGACTCCAGAATAAAATACAATCCTGGAATGGTATTTTATTGATTATATTCATACAAGGCTCTATTAGATTTATCAATAACTCCACCCTGTCTTTGCAGTCTGATTTCACATTACTCTTTTTTTATGTACTTTGGAGTTTCTTAATTAATGTTAGTCATTCTTTTGATTGCAATCTGCCTTTCCCAGGCTTCTAAACCTTCCCTTGGTCTATTCTTATCCCTGGAACATATTCTGCTTCACATCCCAGCTTTTCGAAATTTTTTTCTTTCTTTTAAGGCTCCTTTCAAGGTATATCCCCTGTTCCTAATTGAAAGTGATGTCTTCCCTCTTAACTTCATCACTATATTTTATCTGTATCTTTCCTGTGCTTGTCTCATTCGATCTCTCATCATAATCATTTGTATACAAACCATAACCCTTCCCCTAAACTTTGTTTCTTGAGCATGGGTTTTGGTGGGTTTTGCATCTGTATCCTCCACTCTGATCACTATGCAATACACATAGTAGGAACTTAGTAAATTTTTATTGAATTTAATTAGATTACTGTTGAACAAAGGAAAATTGCTAAAAATTTGGAAAATTCACTGAAGCAAAAGTATAAGTTTCTAATGGTAGAATTTCAGGCCTTGTTGCAGGGGCAATGAGAGAGACATTTGGGCAATCACAGGCATGCCCTGAATTCCTCAACTCCCACTACACAGATGCTTACCAATTCTGTCTGGTCATAAGATTAACCTAGGTCAGTTTTCCTATTCTAAGGAATCCACAGGCTTTAACAGTCAGATTCCACACTTTTCCTGCAGCTTTCTGGCATTTGAACTTATACACAAGCACAAAATGGTAACACTAACTGATTAAATACTGAACTGCAGCTCCTTCAAAACTTTTGCTGCTTGGCTTCTGACACACACTGCCCACTTTTACAGGGAATTTGTCCTTTTAACAGAGCATTTAAAAACGTTAACGCTGAATATAAGGAAGATTTTCTAACACAGATAAATGTGATTTTTCTCTAGACTTCTTGGCTTAAAATGTCTAACAGGAAAGGGTTGGGAGGGAGAGGCTGTCCTTGGTTTTACGTGATAACTGTCCCTGTTGCTATTTAGACTCAGAGTGGGATTGTATTTTCTATTCCTTTTT
>CM053769.1:46627813-46653913 GCA_028658325.1 Potorous gilbertii | reverse complement strand
AGAAGTTGAGCAGAGGATGGGATGGAGTGGGCAAAGACATGAGCTAAGGAGACCAAGAAGAAGGTTCTATTGCAGTGCAAGGTGATGAAGGGTCACACCAGATCTGTGTCAGAGGAAAGGAGGAGAAATGGATAAGAAGTGGCACCAGACTGGATTGGGGTGGGGAGGGGGTGTGGTATGCATTGAAAGAGAATAAGGAGTTGAGGATAATACATAGATTGTGAGCCTGTTTGCCTGGGTTCATGGGGGTGTCATCAAACTGGACTATTTCACCCTCTTTCGTTTTAAGGGATGACTCTGGAAGGAAAAATTTAGGGATACATTGAGAAATAGAGGTGATATAAAAACAAAATGTAGCAATAATATTCAAAATGAGACTAGAAACTAGTCTTCCACTTCACTACTCAATGATCTTTCCACTACCCCACCCTACCTTAGTTTGGTTTGTGAAAACATCCCTTTATATACTGCCCCCAGTTGACACCTGTTATAATGAATTGTTTCCAACTGCCCTTCAGTATCTCCCAGAGGGTGGGCATTTCTACTGTTTAGTTTAGCTTCTCAGAAGTTAAAAATGTTGATTGCTATTAAGAATTGTAAAAATTACAATTTCTGGATTCTCAAAAGGTTTTCTCATCGTCTAACCATTTTCAGAATTCCTATAGCTTTATCGTCTCAAAGACTCTAGGATATGATTCTATGTTGTTTCTTACTTTACTCTGACTGTTTAATGTATATAAATCCCATTGCTCCAAACGGTCTTTGACACCCTCCACAGGAATGTCTGAACTGTCTTTCACTCTGTCACTCATAACGCTAGGGACAGTACTGGGCACATTGGTCACTCAGGATATCCTTGGTGATGGGCTGATTTTAGGATTAGCTAGCCCAGATGATGGTATTGATTTGTTTTGCCATAACTGTTTGGTACTTCCCTCCTCCCCACCCAAATCTACAAAACACTACCTGGTTTTTGTTTAGAAGTCACTATAATTCTACACTAGAATGTCAGAGCTGAAAGGAACTATACGATGTAAAACAGAGAATGATGTCAGAGCTGTAAAGCAGAGAATGATATCAGAGCTGGAACAGACTTCAGAGTCCATCTATGAGAAAAACCCCTTAGAAAATTGAAGGTCGTGAATGAGAAGAGACTTGCCCAAGGTCACATATACAAGGAAAGTGAAAAATGATGGAATTTGACCCTAAATCACCTGATTCAAAGTCTAATGCTTTCTTCGCCATGCCACGAAACATCCACATTTCTCTGTTGATTTTTCATTGCTTCCATGAACAATGCTTGCTTAGACTGAGGGGAAAATCAGATAATTCTTTACAAATGGGAATTCATTTGATTCCTCTGAATGTTTGACCTGAACATTGAGGTGAAGATGAGAAGACAAAAAAGTCTCATCCACTTGGAAATCTGAATTAGGCGTCTGGAAAACGAGCCTTTTTTTCCTCATGAGATTCCTTTCAAATTGTGGCCATGCATCATCATAATATGTGGGGTGTCTTTGGGAGTCTTTTAGGAGTTCTTGTTTGCCTGCTTTGATTAGAGAGAGAAAGTTATGATAGGAGATATTATAGCCTCTGTTCATTGTAGTAAATACATAATAAAAATCAGCATGAATGCTTTAATATATTATTGGCACAGTTTATTCCAGAGCAAGGAGAAAAGCTGATGAAAGTATATTGATCTCTCTTTTCTTTGAACCCTAGCACTTATGAAGTGAACCACACATGTTGGCAGTAACTATGTATGTCTTTTTTAGTAATTCTATCTTCTTCCCTGGCTGTATATCTTAGAGTTAGAGGAAATTTCTGAGCTTCTTTCTCAAATAAAAACTTAGTAAACTTAGTAAGAGATATCCTATCAACTGGGAACATCCTTTGTAATATGACTTAGATGAACATGTTGGTTCCCTTTTGTGGTATACAGATATACAGGGTAAATACCCACCAGTCCATAATCTTACATGTATACACCAAGACATGGCTTCCTGTAGCCAGACCCAAATAAAAAAGAAGTCTCAGTTCATACAGCTAGACAAAAGTGAATAAAATTTTTAACACCTTGAGTGATGGGAGGGCCCCTCACAAATTTTTACAAGCCTTCTGCTTCTAGAACTGCTCCCTCCAATTAATTTCACTTGAAAATATACTATCTCATTGAAGCACATACAAGCTTCTCACCAGTGTCCACTATGTTCCTTCCACTGATGATTAGTTATTAATTGTGTCTAGAAAGTAAAAAGTTTCAGCTAATTAGAGCCTTACTCAGCTGCACGATAACGATACTTTTTTTCTTTTCTCATTTTACTGCTTATTTGTGTTTTCTTGGTCTGGGCATAGTTGACATCTTCTAGGGGAACAGGATTCTCTAAGTAAATAAGATTGTGGTTCAGTTTTTTGTTTTGATTTTTTGTCCAAACTTGTGATTTCATCAATTTAGAGAAATCCCTTGTGAGAAAGTTTCCTCTACCAATGTAAATTGGCAACTACCCTGCAATTTATCGTCTTAGAAAGTTTCCTCAGCCACAGAGAAATGAAGTGACTTGCTTGTTGTCACACAGATAGTGTCAGAGGCAGGATCTGAACCTTGGCATACTCTCTGTCCAGTGAGCTGCATTGCCCTTGACCTTTACCATCTCTTAATTTGCTAACATAGCTACAACAAAGACACACTAGGCAGGCATCACATAAAGTCTTGCATTGTTCCCTCATTACTCACTCTCTCTGTCCATCTTCTCTCCCCAACCAGAACGGAAGCTCTTTGAAGGAAGAGTGTATTTTGTCTCGTGCTACATTTCCCACATCACCTGAGACATAGAGTTGGGCAAATGGCATGGATTCAGCAAACTTTATTTGACTTGAATTGACTTTTGACATTAGTGGGGGAGCAATAATTAGTTATGGGTATGTATCATATTCTCCTACTAGATGGTAAATGTTAAGGAGAGGCATATTAGATTAATATTATTTTTATTAAGGTGCTTAACATAGGGCTCAGTTAGCACACAGATGAGGATTTGGGGGAAATGGAATGTTATCTCCTTAAAGAAAAGAATTGTCTTTCATTCTTTGCATTCCAACCCTTGTGCCTTCCACATAGTAGGCATTTAATAATTTTTCACTGATTTGTCATTACTGTTTAAAAATATTCAGTTGCTATCCATTGTCTACCAAATAAAGTTTATGCTCCTTAACCTGGTAGAATCTCGGAATCAGAAGCAACCTCAGATGTCATATAGTTGACCTAAGCACATCTTGGCTGTACCTACCACACCACTCTTAGCTCACTCTACTCCATGCTTCAAGAAAACTAGACTACTTACCAACCTGTTTAATGGTCCATGCACTTCCACCTGTATGTCTTTTTTCCGCCATGTTACTCCCTGAACCTTGGATGACCATCCCTCTATCCCCTTCTCTGCTTTTTTATTTCCTTTGCATTCATAGGATCATCAGTTTGGAGGTGGAAAAGACCTTAGAGGTCCTCAGATCTAACTTCCTTATTTCACAGATGAGGAAACCAAGGCACAGAGAGCTTAAGTGACTTTCTCAGGTTTAAACTCACACAGCTAGGCTATGTAGAGATATCTGAACCTAGATATCTCAGTCCAGGTTCAGCACTATTACAGAATAATACAGAAATATTATTTTTGGAAGACCTTCCTGATTCCCCCTAATGAGTAATCTTTTCTCATTTAATCCCACAGTGCTTTGCATTCCTCTTATTTGTTTATCATCACCTGCTTATATTACCTTTCTACTCAGTTATTGCCTCCAAAGGAGGTTAAGGAGAACATGATGCACATGATATAATGATGCAAAAAACAGGGAAAACCTTATAATAAAAATTAGAAGAGATAAAAATATAATAAAAAAAGAAACCCCAGTGACGTGGCGATTAGTTTGGCATAAAAGGAATAGAAGTGGAATCTCAAAAAGAAAGAACCAGACTGTATCAACAACTAGAAGCCCAGAAAAGAGAATGATATATACAAAATGATATATGTTAAATGTATCACAGAAGTGTAAACAAAGCTTTTTGTGAAGTCCAGGGGTTGAGAAGTCTTTAATGACTGGAGGAATTAGAGAAACTTTCCTTGATGAGGTGACATTTAACCTGGGCTTTAATTCCGCAGTTGAAAGGGGGCAGGTGGAAGCAAAGCAATGGAGACAGGAAATAATGTTGTCATATAGATGGAGACCAGAGGGTTGTCCAGTTTAGATGAAAGTTTGTAGATCAGAGATGGTATGAAATATAAGGCTGAAAATAAAGGATAGAATCAAAATGGAGTTGGCCTTGAGTGCTAGGTGAGGGAATTAGTATTTTACTTAGTAAGGGATAGGGAGCCATTGCAGAATTTTGAGCCCTGAAGTGACTTCACCTGTAAATGAAGAAGATTATTCTGGTGGTATGATTAAAAATGGACTGGAGGAATTATGGCATGGAGATAAGGAGTACAATTAGGGTGCTGATCATGCCATTCTGTGCTGCCATTGTAAGTGCCTCATTACCACCGTAGGCCACCTTTGTAAGTGTCTCATTACCAGAGTCTTATTACTAGACATTTACAATGGTGACAGTGTAATAGAGAACAGGAGACAAATGGGAGAGATGTTGTACAGCAAAATTGCCAGCACCTGGTAACTGATTATATGTAAGATGTAAGGCTCTTAGAGTAGGCTCTCTTTTCTGGGCTTCTAGATGTTGAAACAGTCTTGTTCTTTCTTTTTGAGACTCCACTTCTATTCCTTTTATCTCATACTAATCACTCATGGTACTGGGGTTCCCTTTTTATTATTTCTATCTTTTTAAATTTTTTATTACAAGGTTTTCCCTGCTTTTTGTCCCACCCCTTGCCTTAGTTTTTTTTATAATTTAGCATACTTGTTGCCATTGTTGCTGATTTGAGATATTAACACAGAACTGATCTAATAAAAACAACCCACTCAGATATATTGCCAGAAGTAAATTATGAGAGAAGAAAGACATAGAAAAGATTTCTCCAAGGTAACCTCACAGTTATAACAAGTGAGATGGTGAATGATAGTACCGCAGACAGAAAGAATGAAGTCAGAAGTAAGAATAGTCTTAGGGAAACATAAAGAACTTTATTTCAGGTAATTTGAGATGTTGAGACATCCAGGTATAGATATCCCATAGGCAGTTGGAGATGTAAGTTTATAACCCAGATTAGAATTTTTTTTGTTTAGTCTTATCAGGGATGTCCAACTCTTTGTGACCCCATTTGGGGTTTTCTTGGCAAAGATACTGGAGAGGTTTGTCATTTCTTTCTCCAGCTCTTTTTACAGACAAGAAAACTAAGATAAATATCACAAAAGATCACACAGCTAGTCAGTGTCTGAGGCTAGGTTTGAACTCAGGAATAAGAGTCTTCCTAAATCCAGACTCAGTACTCTATCCATTGCATCACCTAGATGCCCCAAGGATTTAGTAAGGAAAAACTCATTTTCACAGAAGTTAGAGACATGTGAATAACAGAGGTGACCAAGGGAGAGTGGGGACAGGAACTTGAGGAATACTTACGTGAAGGGGGTTGGGAAGAAGATGAGGAACCAACAAAGGGGACAGATAAATATTAGTATTGGAGTAGGAAGAGAATCAGGAGTATGTAGCATTTCTGAAACCAAGAAAGAGGAGAAAATTTAGGAGTAGGGAATATTCAACTATTTAACAAATTACATATTTTAAGAAAAATGAAGACTGAGGAAAAGTCTGATTTTTTTGTGGTAAGGAGGTTCTTGGTAGCCACAATGGTAGTGGTGGGGAACTATGCAATATTTTTCTCTATCTTCAAATTCCTAGCATGGTTTGCTGTATTGTTTTTTTAATGGGAGCTGGGGTGGAATGTGGTAGGAGCAGTTGTCTTGTTTCTTCAGTATAAGGAACTTGAGTGCAGAAATTCTTTCCACTGATAACAGATCAGCAATTCTTCTGTAACATATAGTCTTGTCATGGTAAAAGGACCACAGTTCCTAAGTCTGAGGTATAGGGCAGATAGAGAAGTTTTATTTTTATTAGAAGCTGTGGAAGGGAAAGATCAATTAATGGACAGCCTTCCTATGTCTGTCTTCTCAATAACAGTCCTGCAGTATCAACTGGATATTGAGCTATCTTGGATAGCTCAAACTTGATATTCCATAGAGATCTCAAACTTCATATATCTAAAACAGAATTAATTATCTTTTCCCCAAAACCCTCCCCTTTTCCCTAATTTCCTGTTACTGTCAAAGAGTACCATTACGTTTCTTGTTATCTAGAACTGTAACCTCATTGTCACCCCCAACTCACTCTTACTCATCCCACATACTCAATCAACTATAAGACCTTGTCGTTTCTTTCTCCACATTTCTTATACATATATACAGCTTTCTCTTCAGTTACTTAAACATTTCTTTTAAATTCACATCATTAGGATGATCATACCATCAGCTCTTACTTTTTGACTTGGGTTAATTGTTCTCCTTATCTCAAGTCTGTATCTATTTTGGTCTATCTTCCCCCCACAGCTGCCAAAATGATTTTTCTAAAGTGTGGGTCTGATCATCTGATCCTACTTCTCAATAAATTTCAATGGTTTCCTATTAGTTCTATGATAAGATCTGTTTTTAAGGCTTGTCAAAACCATACTCCTCTCTCTTTCCTTCATTTCCTCCCTCCCTCCCTCCCTTCCTTCCTTCCTCCCTTCCTCCTTCCTTGGTATAAGGGCAGGAGTTACTAATTTGTCACCAGCTTAGGAAACCCAAGCAAGACACCTTTGTTTTTCTCTGAGGTTAGCATAGAAAGGAATCCCAGGAAAGAGTAGAAACCTAAATGTGAGTAAGGGGAAGGGTAGGTAGACATTACTTCCATGGAATGGGTTCATTTGCAGTTGAAGTCACTCAAGCTGTGAAAGGAGAGATAGATTCTGTCTTCACAACATTATAATATAGATAGAGTTCATGATTATATACCTTGTATGTGTCAGAGGCAGGCCCTGAATGTGGTTTTTCTGACTTCTAAGGTGGATCCCTTATCCACTCTATACCATTGCCACTCCAAATGTTGCACATAATAGGGATGTAATAAATGTTCCCTGAATGTTGGGTGAATCATAGTTCCCAAGGCATCCTAATTGTCACTGTCTCTCCTTTGTAGGTCATGCTTTCAGAAAGAAAAGGCACCGATGAACTCTATGCTGTGAAGATCCTGAAGAAAGATGTCGTGATCCAGGATGATGATGTGGAATGTACAATGGTGGAGAAGAGGGTGCTTGCCCTTGCTGGGAAGCCTCCATTCCTCACACAGCTACACTCCTGTTTCCAGACAATGGTAACTCTTCCACTAATCATCATTCTATTGTAGGCATAATAATGGTTTGCACTTTTCTCATGCTAAAAGATTCCGTAGTGTTGTAGAAAAAGTCATAAATTTGGCGTTATTGGAAATGAGTCTAAATCATAGCTTGGCTGCTTATTAACTGATGAACTTTGGCATTTTCTTCTTTGACCCTCATTTTCCTCAGTTTAAATAATCGTTGCTATGTAGATGAGTTTCCCAATATTTCTACATCCAGTCCTAACCTCTCTCTAGAACCTCAGTACTGCATTACTATCTCTATCTCTGTCTGGATGTTTCTTTATTCTCTTAAATTCAATTCCTCCAAAATAGAACTCATATTTTTCCCTAATTCATTCCTCATCTAAACTTCTCTATTTATATTAATGACACCACTATTCTTTCCATTACATAGTTCACAGCATTCTCCCTGTCCCTACATCCACCATATTTATTCGGTTTCCAAGACTTATGGATTCCAGTACCACAACATTGCTCACCTCTTTCCCCACTTCCTTACTCACCTAGTCACTGCCTGGTTCAGACCCTCATTTTCTCTCACCTACACTATTGTAATAGTCTTCTAATTCATCTCTCCATTCGTCTTCTGCACTCTGGCTTCTTTCTACCTGCACAGGTTTAGTCACATCACTCTTCTTCATTTACTTTGTTTTCCATTCAAATTTGTCTACCAGTTGTCATTTTAAACTTAATTTGCTATCTATTGTCTTTATGTCCCTGGTATAGACTTTTATTCAAGAGTGGACAGCATTCTTGCCTCACCTTCACCTTTTAGAATGCATGGCTTCCTTCAAGGCTCAGCTCAGGTGCTACTTTCTCCATGAAATCGTTTCTCATCTATCCAACCTTTAGTACTTTTTAAAAAATTTACCTGTGCCCCTGTCAGGTCATCCTAGGAGAATAGAAACTTAAAGAAAGATACTATTTCATTTTTCCCTTTTTTATCCATAGCATCTAGTACTTCGTAGTCACTTAATAAATGCTCATTGATTTGAATCTAATCAGTAATACAAGAAAGGTTGACTAAATGATCTCTCAGGTCCCTTTCTACCTCTAGATATTATAGACTCTTTGAAGTAAGAAAAATGTTATGGCCTCTAGTTTATAGATTAAAAAGAAAACTTTAGACTCAGGATACTTTACAATTTGTTCATAGTTACATAGCTAGACTTGATTGGGCCAGGTCATGAATCCAGATCTTCTTACTCTCCATTCATGCCACAACAAAGGACTGGACAAATTCAGTCCTTCTCCCACCATACTTCCATATTAACAACTTGGGATTTTTAAAGAAGTTGCCCCAGGTGACTGTTGCTCCCAACTAGAATCTTGAGCTAATTTATACTAGGCACATAAAACCCATTGGAACTCAAGAAACTATTTGTTTGATGACGGTAATTGTTCATATTTCTACTCTGGCCAAGATTTATCACCATCCTGTGAGGTAGAATGGACAGGTATTATGTTCATTTATTTGATGGATGGGAAACTGAGGCACAGAAAAATGAAATGATTTGCCTTGAGTCACATAGCTAGTGAGAGGCATTGTAACCCAGGTCTCATGGCTTCAAGTCCATTGCTTCCTCTGTACACCACACTGCCTTTCCTGATGCTTACTTAGTTTGTCTTGCCAATGAAAACTTCTGTAAGATCAAGGTGAAAAATATCTCCCAAACAATTGAAAAATGCCTCCCTATGTCAGCAAAATGTTTGTGGCAGCCCAGATTCATCTCTGATTGGGCCATTAATCAAAGGTCAAGAATATCCTCAGATTTCCTTTCTTTTCCTAGGCAGCCACAAATTTATCTCAACCTTTCTGAACCAGTTGTGTTTCGCTTTTATCACCTCCTGAGGCAGAGCTTTCAATAGGTTTACCACCTGCTGTAGGAAAAATGTTCTTCTTTGTCCTTAAAATGACCACTTTCAGGGGGCAGCTGGTCACTCTAGCATTCTGAGCTTTGGTGAACAAGCCCAAATTCCCCTACATTCACACTTCTCAAGATTTTATAAACATTGTTCAGCATCTAGAGAAGGGAGTAAGGTAAACGAGAGAACACTGGTCCTACAGTCAAGTGACCTTGGTTTGATTCCTGGATTAATACTTGTTAGCCATGTGCCCTTGAGCAAGCTGCTGCAGATCTATCAGCCTTAGTTTCTTCAACTTTAAAATGAAGGTAATGTTGCTTTTCCTACCTATTTCAAAAGATGTTAGTGAATAATCAACTATGTAAATATGAGATGTGTATGTACAATACATATACATGCACATGGATATTCATGTATGTAAAATTATACAATTTTGATGTCATCCAATCCCAATCTTGACTACCCAACACACCCATGGCTTCTTAGACAATTTCAACAGCATTTGAGAAATACCTAGAAAATTTTCATGCACAAATTGCTCTTGATTCACTTTTTGGGGGATAAATTAAAGCAGCAGAACATCTTTATCATGTTGGTGTCATGGGATGGGAGCTAGGTTTAACCTTGTTGCCTCCCACCCCTTTGTCCATAGGGATTTATTTCAAAGAACATCTCTTGATCAGTGCTGTACTTAAATCCATGCAATAGTGAGACAAGTTGTAACGAAAGGATGTGATCTGATTTACTCTGGGACCTCTTGAGGAAGAGGGTGTGTATCTAAATCCAGGATAGCTGGGCTCCTTATTTTGAGCATCCTTGTCATCCCAAAACAAACTTCCACCTAGTTTTTTTAAAAAGGAAAACACAGGATAATTTTATTGTTGATGATTGACAAAGACTCACAGTTATTTATAACTTTGACATCTCAAAGTATTTTGCATAATTATGTCATTTGAATCCTACTAAAACCCTGTTGGTAATATTATTCCCAATTTACAGGATGAGGAAACTGAGAATCAGAGAGATTGAAAAACTTTCCCAAAATCACATGGTTGGTTGGTTGTTTTCCTTCATCCTCAAGGAGGACAAAAATGACATTATTGTGTTAGAGCCAAGTTACCATATATCCAACTGTGACTGATCAGACCAATATGAGCTTAGAATGTTCTGCCACAGGTCAGGCACAGAGAGTCCATGTGAACATTTGGAGTGGGTTCTCTAAATTTGCCATCTTGTGTTTCTTTTGAGCTACTTGAATTCTGCTTTGCTTGTCGAGCACAGCGCCTTCTTTGATTCAAGTACACCATGCTGGGCAGTCCTTTGCCATCATCTTCCATGTCATCCAATCAAATTCAAAGTTCTTCAAATTTCTGAGGCAGGATTTGAACCCAGATCTTCCTTAACCCATGTCCAGTACTCTGTTGACTACACCACACTACCTCAGGTGCACAAGAATCAGACTACTGATTAGATTATGGTCATATAGTCTTGTGAATTTTAGAATTAAACCATAGATCACCTTATATCAGAGCTGGAAGGACTATTAGAACACAGAGTATATGAGCTACAAAGACCTTAGAGATATAATCTAGTCTAATTTACTTATTGTAGAGATGAGGACACTGAGACCTAGGGCAATGAGATTAATGTCTGTATCTTATCTATTACTCTGTCCATGCCACTTAACACTGTGCCTTGCACATAGGCAGTACTTAATAAATGTGTGTTGAGTTGAATTGAATTTGTTGAATTGAACTGCCCAAGGTCAGAGTTATACTAGGAAAATGCATATTTAATTCCTGTTCTTATAGCGCAGGCTGTACAGTTACCCTGAAGCAGCACCTTCCAGAGATGATGAAGGAGTTTGAGGCAATTTGTTTTGTGACTTAAATACAAAAAAAGAACAAAGCCTCCCTCTGAAAGAGGAAACAGAGTTTTGGTGGCTCTGGATTGGCCATAACATCATCTGTATTTCACAGAGTAAAATTGATTTAAGAATGGCTATCATCAATGGTCTAGTCCGATTAGAAAAGAAATAGCCTACTTTAAAAACAAAAACAAACCTGTCCTTAGGGGCTGTACACTGGAGCCACTTTAAAAATGATAGTGCCTAGTAATGAGATATTGCCCATATTTAAGTATGGGGTTTCACACTGAACTGACTTCTGCTATAGAGCAAGGAATTGTATGACATGCTAATAAAAAGAGCACTGAACTAGGAGACAGGAAATGAAGGTTCAAGTGCAGGCTCTGCCATTCATGTGCTAAATAACCTTGAACAAATTTCTTCCCCTCTATGGGCTTGTATGTCCTCATCTTTCAAATGAGAGAGTTGAACCAAGTGATCCTTAATGTTCTTTTTAATCTGAACTTTCAATATTCTGTACTTCAGCTCTGATCTTCTATGTTCCAAGAGCTCTTTCTTCTATCTAGAATATTTATTTGTTCTTTTTTTTAAAATACCCTTCTACCATTGAGAATAAGAATGTTATATTCTGTGGATTTCTATCCTTAGTGCCTACCATAGTGTCTGGCACGTAGGATGTGTTCAATAAATGCTTGTTGCTAGATTTATTGCCATTCTACATTCTATGATCTTCAATCTCAAAGCTGTTGATGCAGAAATAGATAGGGGCTATTTATATGAGCTTTACCTTTTTGGGGTCATATTCATCTGATGGAAAAATGCTTAAAATTTCCTCTAACTGACTTCTGTGCTCCCTAATGTACTTGAGTTCCATTTTTCCCCATTTGGGGAGGGAAGGGCAGTTTCTTCTAAATCAGCTTGAACTTGCCTAACCTAGATTTCACATATATCCACCCAACTCAGATGACATTCATTCATTCTACATTATTTATTGAGTAAATATGTAAAGTTCTATGCTGGGTGCTTGGAAGTAGCAAAATATGAATAACATGGACCCTCTCATGAAACTTACGGTCTAGAAAAGGAAATACAATCTATGTAGAAATAGAATGCAAAATAGAATGTGATGAAGGTATACAAGAGTATTATGGCAATTTAAAAGAATTTTAAAAAGCCTTTTTACTAGAAAGATCATAGAAGACTTCATGAAGGAGGTAATATTGGAATTTATCCTTTAAGGATGAATGAGATGTCAACAGTTAGTGATTAGCGAGGTGGAGGGGCCAGCAGGAGTAAAGGTAGAGAAAGGAAATTATTTAATATGTTTGGGAGATGCACAATTGGTCTCATTAAGCTCAGATTATGTGAAGGGGAGTTAGGAAATAAGGCTAGAATGGTAGTCTGAAGCTAGGCTGTAAAACGCTTTGAATGCTAGCCTATAAGGGCTTGGCTTGTTCCATAGGAGTTGCCAAAGAACTGATACTGTCTCATTTTATCCTCATAACAACCCTGGAAGAGAGGTGCTATTCTTACCAAGTCAGGCAGAAGTTAAATGACTTGTTTAGGGTCAAACAGCTAGTGTTTGAGGTTTAATTTGAACTCGGGTCTTCCTGCCTCTAGGTCCAGTGTTCTAGGGGAGTACATTAGGGCACTAGACAGCATTTATAAGGTAAGTCTTAGAGGAGGGACAAGAGTCCAGACAGCAGAAAATGATCATTAAAATTCGAGTAATGAGTATTTGAGGGGCAGCTATATAGGGTAGTGGATAGAAGGTTAGCCCTGGGCTTAGAAAGACCTGAGTTCAAATCCAGCTTTGTGACCCTGAGCAAGTCATTTAACTCTGTTTACCTAAATTTTCTAATCTGTAGAATGAGCTGGAGAAGGAAATGGCAAGCCTCTCCAGTATCTCTGCCAAGAAAACCCCAAATGGGATTACACAGAGTCAGACACAACTGCAATGACTTAACAACAACAATGAATATTTGATCAAGGGTGAGAGTGGAGAGATTTGGGGCATCATCAAAAAGAGTTGCATTCCCAGATAGAGCGCTCCTTACCTTTGAAAGGGACTAGGCCTGGCTTGCTTTATCTTCTGACTGAATTGTACACATATCTTGTGCCTTTTCAGCACATTGGCACAAAGAACGCTAGTCCTTGAGAAGATTACAGCTAGGTATTTTAAGAGTATCTTGCCTTCATTCATGAATTCAGTTCACATCCAAGACACACCCATCCTCCTACAAAAGAGCACTTGAGACAGAAGCCTCTTGGCTGATGCCTTCCAACCAGATTCCTGTCCTGTACCCTCACCTTATGGTGACCTGTCACTAACCCCACTTCTGTCACATCAGAATCTGACTCATTCTGGGACTTAGGGCTACACCCAGGGTTTGTGATGTCTCCAGGCTTACAAAACTGTCAGCTGAGCAGGGGCTCCTGAGAGCCAAGTAGCTCGGGATGCAAATGGCTTTCGGCTCTAAGTAAACAGCATCATCAATTTTTGCAGATCAGAAAGAAAAAAAAAGCCTTTGGGAGAACAGGATCCAGCTGAACAGGATTTTACGTGCAGACTTCAGAACTGCCTAGTATTCTGCTGGCATGTGCACAGGGGAGAAAGGCTTTCCTGAAGGTGACACTGTCCATACTCCAGCAGCTTGATTCCCAGTTGCAGTGAGTGAATTTAAGTGTCTGGAGGAGAATGTGACCAGATTATAGCACAGTAATCAAACTGTGGCATGGGAAATAATTTTTCAAGCCATTTTTTCCTGCCATCTGAAGGGAGGCTGAACAGAATTATTCCTTAGAGACCTGCAGTAGCTTCTCTGTAATCAGGCTTGTAATGTAATCAAAATGTTTAGTAAGGCAGAGAGTGTCCTCCCGTGCAAGTCCAAAAGATAGTGATTTATGTAGCACTGTCCAAGCTTCAATTCCCATTAAAGACTTTAATTTACCAATAACAGACATAGGCTGAGCTTTCTCTTCATAAAATTATACAATGGAAACAGTCCCTCTGCTTTCCTCTCTCCTCCCCTTTCCTTTTTCCCTCCTTTCTCTTCTCTTTTACTCTCCTCTCCAAATAAATTCAATAGAAGTAGCTATTCTCTGTCATGCATGTGTATACATACCATCTATATCTATAGAAACAGCTTTTCTCTCAGTCTCTGATGGATGAAGTGAAACCATGTACCTCCAACAGAAATAAATTTTCTCATTTTTGACATATTCTTCATGTACAGCCTCAGAAACAGTTATTCTCTCTCACACACATGCATACACACATATACATACATACACACACACAACAAAATTAACTAATTCTCTGTATATGTACAGCCTATCACTCATAGTTTAATACACAAGCATTTATTAAGTACCAACTACATACAGGGTACTGTGCTGGACTCTAGGAATGTAAGGAGAAAAACTGAAGTGGTCCCTGCCTTCACAGAGCTGACCTTCTAAAGAATACAACAGAACAGTATAATGAACACTGGTTCTGAAGTCAAGAGGACCTGAGATCAAATTCTACCTGTGATGATTAGTACCTGTGTGACGCATTGGCCAAGTGACTAAACCTCTCTATGTCCCAGTTCATTCATCTTTAAAATGAAGTGGTGTCAGTTTCAGGTCTAGACCTGTGATGCTAGGATGGTATGGTAAATGAATGAAAAGTAATTTTGGGAGGATTGGAAGAGAGAGTGCACTAACACCTGGGGACATCAGGAGAGGACATGTATACAGGCCAGAGTTGTACCTTTAAGAGGCATAGGTGAGAAAGAAGAACATTCCAGATATGGGCAAGGGCACCATATAGGACAGAGGCTTGTTATATGGCGAAAGAACATTGACTATAGAATCACAGGACTGCAGTGAGAAATCTATCTCTGTCACTTACTATCTGTGTAACCTGATACAAGTCCCTTTGCTGGACCTCATTTATTCCAAGGGTTGTGCTAGCTTAAGATCCTTGGTAGCTCTGTATGTATTATCCTATGGTCCTATAAAAAATGGAGAATGCATAAAGACAAATAGTTTGAAATTTCTGGAAAGGTAGGTTGGATCCACACTGTAAAGAACTGTAAATGAAAAGTAGAAAAGTTTGTATTTTATTCTAGAACTTCCTTGAGCAGGAGAGTGGTATGGTCAGGTCTGTGCTGGAAAATGGGTTAGAGAAGGGAGAAAACTGAAAGCCTGGAGACCAATTAAAAATCTACTATAATATTCCGGGTGAGAGGTGATGAGGACATGAACTACAGTGGTGTTATGAAGTTTACAGCATGTCCACATTTTTGGTGCATATGAAATATAAAACCTTAACTTTTTTTTAGCTGACTCTACCCATTCCCAGTTAGAGGTGGTTTATGACTTTGGGGTTAGGGAGAAGAAGGACCTTGATGTAATGGCAGCAGCAATAGCATGGACCCCAAGGTATAAAGATTGAGGTGGGGAATGTAGGGGGAGTTTAGATACCCCTACAAGCAGATGAAGCTGCCTGCCCTACTTTAAGCAGCTGTCAGAAACATTTCAACTCTGAGATTCTGTCTCATGTTTACAAAACTGAACCAGATATGAACCCAATAAATAACCAATGAAAGAAGGGTTGGAACTGCATTGTGAAAGGATTTAGATACCAAAGTAGAGGAGTTTGTGTTTGATCTTTTAGGCAGTAGGGAGTTGCTGAAGCCTCCTAAGGAGAGGAGTGATGATGATTCCCACTTAATCCATGGCTACAGTTTGTCCTGCATCATAAGAGAATCTGGTGACCCTGAGAAAAAGAATAACAGATCCCAGTCAGCCTGCTTCCTCCCTCACAGACCTCTCCCTCACAAGCTGGTCACTTAACTGCTTCTTTAGTTTCCTCATTAGAACAGTGGAGAGATTAATAATAGCAATTCGTCCTCCACCACAGGGCTCAGATGTGAAGGTGTTTTCAAAGTCATAAAACGTTAAATATAAAGAATGAGTATTATCATTCCTATTTGTGAAAGCCAGTGTCTTTTTGGACAGGAAATAAGAGTCCGCTTTTTTCGTGTGTGGGCTGCTTACCTGATTTATTCCTGGGCTATGAATGTGGGAAATAAGATTCTGGAGATGATTGCAGGGCTCCTGCTTGTGTGTCACATGCTTCCACCTTCCCACTAGGAGCCCTTCTAATCTGCTCTCCAGAATCTGCTAGTAGCTGGAATGGACCTTAGAAATCATGAATTCAAACCTCTCATTTTTTGCTAATGAGAAAACAAAGCTCTAAAGAGTTGAAGTGACATGTACAGGGCCACACAGTGAGTAGCAGAACCTGAAAGTTTTCTATACTGCATTTTATAGAATGTGATGTCTCCAGGCTTATGCAATGTAGCGTAAGATCCTCTTAGTGTAAGAGGATCGTATATTCTATAGAACTAGTGACCTTGGGTACTAGGTTTCTTACTGCAGGGAAAACAGAATGATTTGCCTAAGCCACTGCTAAGGGATGAAGTCAAGAACTAGGGCATAGCAAAACAACATAGTTTCTCTGTATAGGCAGAGATCCAGTTCACCAAATAGACCAAACAGGAAGATACTTTTCATCTATGTGTCCTTTTTATATAGTGTAATCCACATACTTCCCCTGCCCTTTCCACTTCTTTCCCTAATAGCCTGACTTCGTATTCCCAGTGTAGCTTTTGTGTGAACTTTGTTCCAGATGAATTATTGTCCATTCTTCTCACTCTGGAGATTGAATTCTTAACACATGCAGTCAGTCACTGCTCACTCTACCAGATCCTCCCTGGGGAGAGTAAGTCATGAGCAGCAGCATTACATGGCAGCCAAAGGAGAACATGCCATTTTGGGTTGAGATGTAAAGTATATTGACTCTATTTCCCTATGCCTTTTGAAAAGGGTGTAATCAAAGCATTGGTGTCCACAATGAAAGAGATGGTGGTGTTGCTGTCCAGGGTGCTGGTCAGACCAAATCTGGGATAGTGTGACAAATTCTGAAGACCACGTTTTAGGAGGAACATCAACAAGCGACCTAGAGGAGGCCACCAGAAAGATGAGGAGGCACAGAGCTATGCCAAGCAAGGACTGATTTATTGAACAGGGATACTTAGACTGGAGAAGAAAAACCATGGGAAGGGGGGGGCGGTCATGTAGAGGCAAGATATGGTAGCTATCTCCAAATATTTTAAGAGCTGTGATACAGAAAAGAGATTAGACATCTCAGATTCATATGAAGTCAATGAGAGAAAGTTATAGGGAAGCAGAATTCACCTTGATATATGGAAAAACTCTCTAATGATCAGGAATACATTATAGTGGAATGGGCTGCCAAGGCAGATAGTGAATTCCTCATTACCCTGAACTGTCAAAGTGAGGTAGGATAATCAATTATTAGGAATTATATAGATGGGGTTCATGTTTTGGTATTGTATATTGTATTAGCTTCTTAGAATCCTTCCAACTATATATTTACATAAATAACAGCTCTACTTGTGTTTCCTAACAAGACTGTCCCAAATTTTTTATCACTCTACAAAAGTACTAGTTCTTGGTTTATATACTCAAATAATGAGTGGCAATACACAGACTTATAGAGATAGTTTTGGAAATCACTTAGTCTAGTGCTTTAATTGTACAGATAAGGAAACTGAGGATCAGAGAGTTTTCCTGATTATAGACCAAAGGATTGTGGTCTTTGTTTTGAGGTTGACTTTTGTAGTGAATCTTAAGAGATCTTTTAATATCATCCATTCAACTCAATCAATAATGGATACAATGACATAAAAATACTGAAAATCAGTTTCCATTAGCTCATTGGTATATGTCTGCTCTGTATCTGTGCATATGACACTCCACAATTTACAGAGCACTTTCCCTTCCAATAGCCCTTTGCTAAAGGAAAACAACAACAAATTCAAGCACACACATACACATATACACATACAGAGTACTATGCAATTGATGGGAGGAGAAGAGGTCAAGCATTTATTAAGCCTTTATTATGAGGTAACATTGTGATATGTGTTTTATTACAATAGTATCTTAGTTGATCTTCACAGCAATCCTGTGATAAAGGTGCTATTAAGATCCCTATTTTACAATTGAGGAAACTGAGGCAAAAAGAGGTTATGACATGCCTAGTCTCATCTGCCTGAGATCAGATTTGAACTCAGATCTCCTGATTCCACATCTTTACTCCATACTCTATCCAGTGGGCCATCTAACTATACTGAGGCAGTTTGAGCTTCAAATTTGCCAGAAACAATTTCAATTTCATTTATTATGAATCTGGGAGCCAAGCCATTTCTAGTTTGGAGAAAAAGATGTCTGAACTAGCATAATCCCATGCCCTTCAATGTGAGTCTACACCAAGATTTCAAGTATCCTTTTATAGGCAACTCCAACAGGAAAAGATATCTTCCTCCTCCCCAAATTTATTAATTTATATATTTTCAGTTTTCAACAATCACTTCCATAGGTTCCAAATTTTCTCCCCATCTCTCCCCTTTCCCTCCACAAGATGGCATGCAATCTTATACGGGCTCTACACAAACATTCTTATTAAACACATTTTCATATTAGTCATGTGGCATAGAAGAATTAATATGAATGGGAGAAACCATGAGAAAAACATAACAAAACATAACAAAAGAGAAAATAGTCTGCTTCATTCTGCATTCCACTTGCATAGTTCTTTCTCTGAATGTGGATGGCATTTTGCATCATGAGTCCTTTGGAAATGTTTTAGGTCCTTGCCATGCTGTGAAGGGCTAAGTCTATCAAAAACAGTCCTCGTACACTGTGGCTGTTACTGTGTATAATGTTCTTCTGGTTCTGCTTGCTTCCCTCAGCATCAGTTCATATAAGTCTAGGAAAAGATATCTTAAAATAAAGTCTTGGGTAACATTCCAGAACTGAGCACCTCAGTTACTCTCTCCCTCCTCCTCAGCTACATTCCTTACCTCTAGAGTTAAATGAAGGAAACGTCTCCCTACAATAGATATCTTATTCCTTTCTCAATGGATGATGGTGCCAATCACTTCAAGTGGAGGCATGGAGAGCTATGAAGTGACCTAGACAAGAGATGCTGTCTTAATATTCTACCTTTAACGCTAGTGATACTCTATCTTTAATCCATTCACCCTGTGAAAGGAGATTTTTGCCTTTTGTCCTGACCTATCATATACCTTTCTAAAGGACTTTTCCTAAGAATCTAGAAAAGG
The DNA here is from genome assembly GCA_028658325.1 of Potorous gilbertii. Lineage (NCBI taxonomy): Eukaryota > Metazoa > Chordata > Mammalia > Diprotodontia > Potoroidae > Potorous > Potorous gilbertii. The sequence goes on along the minus strand of CM053769.1, from coordinate 46,634,607 downwards.
CTTTCAGGAAAACTGTTATTTCTTATTATTTTTTATTTAACTAGAAACGAGGTTTTTAATAGGTTTTCACACAGCATTGTACTGCAAATGTTGTTATCCCAAGTTTACAGATCTGAAGCCCAGGGCAATACAAGGATTTAAGCAACTGGACCTGGGTTCAGTAGACGAGTTCAAATCTTGCTTCAGACACCTAATAGCTGGGTGATCCAAGACAAATCACTTAAAAAAAAAAAATCTCCTCCTGCCTCAGTTTCTTTATCTGTAAAATGGGATATTGATATCACCTACCTTCCAGGGTTGTTGTGAAGCTAGTGAAATAATGTTTGCAAAGTGGTTTGCAAATCTATAGAGCCATATAAATACTGTATTACTGTCACTGTTCACGTAGTGAGGTAGCCCCCAAATGTACATAGGTCTTCTTTCTCCCAGTCTTGCCTGCTTTTCTTTATAACATCTTGTTTCTCTCTGTATTTTAATGAATTTTTTAATCAAGCATAAGTGAACAGGGCTTTTTTTCCTCCCTGAAATTAGATTTTTTAGTTATTTTTGAATCGCTGAGATATCATTTCCTCCTAATTGTTTTGATCCGCTCTCTTGGTAAGGGCTGCTTTCTCTTTAATTCCTGCCTGAATTTCCTGACTGAAAGAGACAACAGATTGTAGTGTGTGTGGACTCTGGATTTCAGATCAGGAAACCTGGATTTTAATTTATCCCTTTAACTACCTCACTAGGTGACCTTCAGCAAATCAAAGAGAATAGTATATGAGAGCGTGGACTGCAGTATTTTCTCTGGATCTCTGTTCGGCCTTACCTATTCTACCCCATATCATATGGATTTTTTTTTTGTCTTAACGTCCTCATTAGATTCTAAGTTCCTTGAGACTCATCATCATCACCATAGCAGCTAGCTTTTACGTGGTGCCTTTAAGTTTGAAAAGCACTTTACAAATATCTGATTTCATCCTCAGAAGAATCCTGTGAGATAGGCATTATTAGTAACCCCATTTTACAGATGAGGAAACTGAGACTGAGAGAGAGTAAGTGAATTGCCAAAAGTCACAAATCTATGAATTACCTGAATCTCTGGATTTGAACTCAGATTTTCCTAGCTCCAAGTTAGCATTCTTAACTTTTTCTACCTTTCATATTGTATTTTTTTCATTTGTCCCACCTTTCCTGTAGCACAGTGCCTCGCCAATAGTTGGTGTTTTATAAATGATTGTTACTTTGAATTGGAAGGAATTTTAAAACACAAAGTATAAAATGTCGGAGATTTTAGAGATTATGAAATCTGATAACTTCTGAGGTCCAGAGCAGTAACTTTGCTAGCCCAGTGTTACACAGCATATTGCAGGCAGAGCCAAGATTTGAACCCAGATCTTCTAACTAAATTTAATAATTTTTATGGTATTTTAAGGTTTTCAAGAAATTATACACATTATCTCTTTTGATCCTTATAGCAGCCCTATGAATAGAGAGGCAGTGTGGCAGAATGGTTATGACAGTGGTCTTGGAATCAGGAAGATTTTGGTTCAAATTCTATATTATCCACCTAATAACTATGTGACTTTGGGCAAGTCACCTAAATTCTCTTTGCCTCAGTTTCCTCATATGTAAAATGAAGAGGTTGGACTCAGTTTCTATGGTTTCTTCTAAATCTGTAATCTTATGATAAGTTGGCAAGGCAAGTATTTTTATCCCCATTTTAATCATGAGAAAAAATAATCTCATAAAGATTAAGTAACTAGCTCAGGGTCACACAACTATTATATTATTAGAGACTCAAACTCAGGCCCTTTAACTGCAAATCCAGTATTATTTCCATTAAATTATGCTGAGAATCAGATGCTGATTATGTGCTGTTAAGCACATGATCCATAATAAAACAGAGGTAAAAAAAAATGGAGATGTAGGAGATAGAACTGGAGATCTTATACCAGCAAAATATGTACTCTGTAACTGAACAAAAGCCTCTGCCTTCTAGACCCTCAGAGTTGGAAGGTAACACAGTTACTGATCTTGATTTGAACAGGAGACATCTATATAATGACTCCAATGAGTATCCGTCCAGCCTCCAGTTAAAGACCTAGACCTCTCTCATTGTGAGCCTTACATCAAGCCAAAATCTGCCATTAAGTAACTTCTACTTAGCATTTCTAATTCTGACTTTTGGAACCCAGGAAAACAAGTCTTATCAGTCCTTCAAATACTTGAACCCAACAGCCATGCTCCACCTAAGGGGCACCTAAGGTTGGGGGTGATTGCATTCTTCAAGTTAAACATTCTTAGCCTCTTCAAATAATCTTCACGTGGTACAACCTTGGGTCTTCTGAACTTCAAAGCAACCCTGTCTTTGTGTGCATTCCAGTTTGTCAATAACCTTGTGAAACTATGACACAGAGAATAATAAGTGGCAAAACACTTTCCAGATAATTGTCACTTTTCACCTTCCAAATGACCTTGCAGAATTCCATATGGTCTCCTTATTCTAAATGTGGTCTAAGTGACATAGATTCTGTGATATGCTTATGGTATACTTCACCATGGAAAAGTATTGTAAGACTCCCACATGTTCTATTGTACATTTATTATTGCATTTTTTATTTTCTTATTGGAATCATGTGTGTTTCTTTTATTAGAGTTTTATTTGTGATGCTCATCCTTTTCCAACCCAATAATAAGAGCCAGCATTCACATAATGTTTTAAGGTTTGCAAAGTACTTTGCAAATATTATTCCACTTTATCCTTAACAACAACCCTGGGAGCGAGATCCTTTTAAAGTGGAGGAAATTGAGGCAAACAGAGGTTAAGTGACTTGCCTAGAGTTGTGCAACTGGCGTATGAGAACCTCCATTTGAATTCAGATCCTCCTGACTCTTAGTCATGCGCTCTATCTGCTACAACACCTAGCTACTTCTTAAGATTCCACTGTAGAACTTAGGCTATGGAGTCCTAAATATTCTACCTAAGAGATCCTTTCTATAAACTCTTAGAAACCTACTTTCTCCAAATGAAATGACCACTTATCCCCCAACTTCCCAACAATTCTACTTCTGCAGCTACATTCACCTTGTGGGTCAGAACCAGATCCAGAATAAAAATTCTAACAAAAGAATTCTCTTGAACTAGACTATACTGAGTCTTAGCTTAACCATTCTCTAAATTTCTTTATCAAATCAATAAACAGCTTTATCTGTAAAATACATAATAAAACCTACTCCCACCTCACCTGTCTCATTGGCTTGTTGTGAGGAAGACAAAGTACATTATAATTATAGAGCATTATATAAATGTGGTATAGTAGTTTTAGTCATCTGACAGTATTTATTAAATATATACCTTTCCATACACTATTTACTGGTAGAGCAAAAGGAGTGAAAAATACCCAGCTTAATTCCAGTGAGCTTATAGCTTTGTTAAAAAAAATATGTGATATTCCTACTTGAATTGAGAAAGAGAAACTTAGATCCAGGAATTTAAGGGCTAAAGCTGAGATATTTAGGAGAGCCACATATAAAAGTCAGAATAAATGATATTGATGAATTTATGCTCAATGGTTTTATAACTTTTGAAGAAAAGAAAAAAAGAAAAAAAGTCCAAGTTAATTCTGGCCCCTGAGGATGATTCATTTGACTTTTAAATGATTACTTAAAAAGTTTAAGTAGTTGTATTGATATTCACTATTAAATTTTCAATAGAATATTTAATTCAAATACTTCATAGAAAGGCATAAACTGAAATGTTTAAACCGTAACATAAAGCAGAAATGCAATTTATTACTTTAGAGATCAAAGACTGTATAGGATGTTAGAATTGAAGAGGACCTTAAATGGCACTGTATTTAACCTATTTTTTAAATTTTTTTATTTTTTTTTTATTTTTGCCTGATAAGCAGAGGCCCAGAGAAGTTGAGACTTGCCTAGGGTTAGATGTCTAGATAGCAAAGCCAGAATTAGAATATGAATGATTCTATTAACAAGTCACGATTTCCCCCTTTATATCACACTGCCTTCTGATCTCAGTGGTTAACTGAAACTGCTCTTGCCAAAGTTACCACTGATCCTTTAATTGCCAGATCTAATGGTGTTTCCTCAATCTTCATCCTTCTTTGCCTCTCTGCAGCCTTTGACACGGTTGACCAATCTCTCCTTCTGACATGACACTGATCTCTCTTGATTTTTCTCCTAAGGCCTTAACTTAAAAGGGCCAATGTCTCCCACTGCTGTTAGGGCCACTTCCAGTCATCCTGATCTATATCTTGCCACTGGACCCCGATAGTTTAGGAGCAGAGAGTGAAGGTGGTGACTTTGCACAGCCCTGCCTCACTTAAATCCAATTCACTTGCAAATCATGACTTGACCTTCCTAATATCATGGTCCTCTTTGAGAAAGAAGGATAAACCAGAAGAAGGAGGAGGAGAGGAGCCATTCCTTCATTGCCTGTCTGATCAACATCCATGTCACACCTATCTGTGGATGTTTCTGAAGGTTCTGCCCCATCTTCTTCTCTCTAAACCCTTTCATTGGATGATCTCATCAACTCCCATGGATTTAATCAGAGTGCTGTTGGGACCAGCTTGAACCAATATGAAAAAGCCCGTGGTCCAATTTTCAATGCGAGCATTTACCCCACAGAAATCAAGAAATGTAGCTAATCGTGTTTTGTTGACTGTTTAGACTTAAGAAATTGGTGAAAAATGTTAATAATGAAGATTAAACTTAAAAACGTCACCATTTTATTTTTATAGAATGAGTTGTTAGACATTGTCAGGACATCCCTCGGTTTAACTACCATGTCTACGCAGATACCGCTTGGATTTATCCATCCAACTCCAATCCCTTTTTCCACTTCCGTTCCTATGTCACGAACTTCAGATTGGACATTTGAACTAGATGTCTCATGTGTCTCAAACTCAACATAACTAAAACATTACTCATTTTTCTTTAAAATCTCTGTTCTCTTTCAATTTTACCTGTTTCTTTTGAGAATACCATCCTTTTTCCTGATTGTGTTCCCCTCTTGCAACTTCTGTCCTACCACTTCTAGAACCTTCTCTTTAAGATTTCTTCCAATTTATATTATATATGTATATGCATGTACATCCGTATGTGATGTGTATACATAGTTGTTTTCATGTTGCCTCCCCCATAAGAATGTGAGCCCTTTGAGAACAGGGACCATGTTTTTGCCCAGCACATAGCAATCTCTTTGTAAACGCTTATTCACTTGACGTGACTTCTAGTCTCTCATGTTCACAAACTTAGTGTTACTTTGATCTTTTAATCTCACTCATCCTACCTCATCCAATATCCAGTTAGTTGCCAAATTTCTCTGTATCTACCCCCAACAAACTCTCTGACTTCTATTGTCTTCTCACTATTCACACAGCTACCACTCTAGTTCAGGTCCTTGTTACTTCTTCCTTCATTTTTTTTTTGATGAGACAGTTGGGGTTAAGTGACTTGCCCAGGGTCATATAACCAATGTCAAGCATCTGAGGTCAGATTTGAATTCAAGTCCTCTTGATGCCAGGATGAGTGCTCTCTCCACTGTGCCACCTAGCTGACCCCAGACCATCATTACTTTTTGCCTAGACTATTAAAGTGATCTTCTAATTGTCCCCCCTGCTTCATATCTCTTTGTACTTTAATCCATCCTCCAAAGAGCTGCCAGTGATTTTCCCAAAGCATAGGTCTTTCCCTCCCCTCCCAACTCATAAGCTTCAGTAACTTCCTGTTACTGCTAAGGAGAAACTCCTATGTTTGGTGTTCAAAGCTCGCCAAAACTCAACCTTTCCAGCCTTCTTGCACATTACCTAATTTCGCCCACTCTGTGGTTCAGCCAAATTCTCCTCGTTGTTTCACATGACAGCCTATCTCCTATCTTTGTGCCTTTGTGCTGACTGTCCCCTCTACTTAGAATGCTCTCCTTCCTCATTTTCACCTCCTTGAAACCACTAGTCTCAGTCATGACTCAGCTCAAACACTGCCTCTTGCTGGAAGACTTTCCCCTTTCCCCTAGATACTAATAATTTGTCCCTTCCATCTCTCTTTTACCTTCTCTCAGACTATTTTCTATCTCCTCTCTATGGGGTTTTTATACACCAGTGTATATGAGTGCTGATCCCTTCCTTAGAATGGCAGCTCTTTGAAGGAAGGGAGTTTTGCTTTTGTCTTTGTATTTCAAGATCTTGGATGGTGCCTGGCACATGGTAGGTGCTTAATTAATATTTGTTGATTAAATATAATGCATCAATATGCTATAGAACTATATAGATGCTATTGACTTCCATATTTTCATACTCAAAGGCCAGGAATACATTTTTTTTTGTATCCCTCACCCTTATTTCTGTGACTGGCGCAGAGTAGTAAGTGCTTAATAAAATTAGTGCTTAATAAATGCTTGTTGACCAACAGAGCATGGAATATGAGCTTTGAATTCTTATTCAGAATTGAAAAATGCCCCTCGAACGTCCTGATCCATGGGTTGGGTTGAGGTTTTCAGAATACCCATGTGAAATCTTTACTTCTATCAACAGCACTCATTTACTTTCTTCTCTTCTTGTGGCAGGTGCCATCTGCTCATTTTAAAAATAATTTTTAAAAGCAAGTGTTTTAGTTTTTCAAAGTGAGGCGAAGACAAGTGGTATTTTTAGTCTTGTTTTCTACCAAATACCCAAAGAATTCTGGGCCAGGAGTCAGAAGAACAGAGTTGTAGTCTCCAATTCTACCTCTAGCATGCTGTGCTGTGACCTCTTGACAAATCATTTATCCTTATGTGACCTGCATTCTGA
>CM053769.1:46613266-46627713 GCA_028658325.1 Potorous gilbertii | reverse complement strand
ACTCTCAATCCTGTGTTCTTTTACTTCTATGACTAGAAAGCTTCTCAAAATAAAGTAATAGAAGACAACTACTGTTTATATGTCTTCTATGGCATTTATCAAACCTTGTCATTTTAGTTATTTTATATACTTTAATCTCTCCTACTACAATGTAAGCTCCTTAGGATGAGTGACTCTCTCTCACTCATTTCTATGTCCCTCACATCTGCACTTTGTATGTTATGGGTGATCAGTACATATTTTTAAATGAATCAATAGATGGATGAATGAATGTGAATATGTGTGAAACATGTTCTTAATCATTTTAGGGGGATAAGTAAAGAAACAATATTTTTATTCCTACCCTTGGGCTTAAATCAAATTGAAGAGACACTACAAACATAAGAAATAAAAACAGTAACTAAAAATCTACAATAAATTCAGTTTAATAAAGTGTAAACTGTGTGAGCTCTAAAAGAGGAGAGTAAGTTATTTGAATTAGGTGGAGTTTAGAGTAAGAAATAAGTTCAGAATAAGATGTAATTGATGAAGAGGAGGTAGGGCAACATTACAGACAAGGTGAGTTTTCTATCCAGAAATACAAGCCAATTAGGAAGTCATCAAACAGGTTTGTAAGATCAAATTTAAGAGTCCATGGGGAAAAGTGAGAAGAAAATAGGGGTGGGTGGAGAAGGTCTTGAAGACCATGATGACACATTGGGTATGACAGCAAGCCTCAGTAGATTTATGACAGTAGAGTTTGAAGGTGATTATATTCTTTGGAGTCTAGTTTGGCATAGGGTGGGGGCAAATTAATGGTGCATGGAACAGGTAAAGGGCTATTTCTGCAGTTTGGGTTTTGAATTGCCATGAAAAAAAAGGAACCAAAAGGACAATTTGAGAAATGAGGTAGCCTTTGGATAGAATAATGAGCACCATTGATTGAAAAAGGATAGTGAGCTCGGAATGATGATTCATTGAAATATTTTTTCCCAATATGTTTTGGATGTAGGTGGGGCACTTAAATGGAGATGTCCTCTTGACCAACTGAGGCATCAGGCTGGAGTGGTAATGAAACGGTTAAACTACCACTTCAGGTTTAAAAGTCTTCTATATATGTCTGACAGGCAAAACCATGAAATTTGTGAGGTGTTCTTAGAAGCAGGAAGAAGGAAGTGGAAGAACAGAGGTTCAAAGATTGAACCGTGGACATCGCTTGTATTTAAAGGAAAGGACAAAAAGGAAATTAGGGGATAGAAACAGCCACAGAGACCAAGAAAGACTGGTAGGAGGCCCTGTTATAGAAATGAAGGGTGACATGATCATAAACTATCAAGGAGGAAGGGAGGAACTTACAACCATCCTGAAAAAGCCAATAGGATGAAGATTGAGAGAAGAACTGAGGAAATGACTGCTGGGCAACTGGCAGGGGATTGAGTAGGGGAAGGTAGTACTTTGTTTTTATTTATTTTTTAAAACTGAGTCAATCTTGCCCAGACTGGAAGTGCAGGGTCTATGCACAGATATAATCTGTCTACTGATCACCATGGAGATTTTACCCTGTACTGGTTCTATCTCAGGTGAGTTCATCTTCAGCAACCTGGAGGCACCCTTCCTCCTGTTCCTGAGCATGCTTACCATTTAATGCCAAACCTAGTGCAACATTCAATTGGCATAGGCCACTGCACTCAGAACCCCTAAGCTCAAGATATCAACTAATCTCAGTTTCTTTGGTAGCTGGGACATGCATCACCATGTTCAGTGAAGTGTTGTTATTGAATGAAGGAATGAAAGAAAGAGTGAATGAATAAAAAAATGTTTACCTGAAAATTACTGGTCATACATCTTGCTGTATGCTCTGTTCTAATTTGAGGAGACAGCACATATAAGAAAGTTGAGCTGCTGGATGGATAAATGGGAAGGTCTTGACATCCTAGGCATGTTTCAGTTGGGCAAATGGAAAATCTCACGGATCCTAAGGGCGTATCTGTAGGTTGAATGGCAATTACCAATGGTATGCAGGGCACGACAGGATAGGTAGTAAGGCCTGGATAACATTAGGACACAGTCTAATGGTAAAGCTTGGAGGTCCTCCATCTCACTGAAAGGATTATAGTTAGTGATTCCCAGGGCACTCAAGTGGTGTGAGCAGCCATGTTGCTCTTCCTACCAGGTCTTATGAGGTCTGAGCTACCCAGGGTTCAGGAGTAAGGGCAATGCTGGCAGTTATTTCTACAATTCCACATAAACCTAAAGTCAAAGGATGTAGTTGTCAGATTGCACTGGGGCTAGGAAAGATGAAATAATTAGATAGAGAGTATTGTTGGAAAAAATGTCACAGGATTAATCAATCAGAATCTTGAAGTTGGACAAGCCTTCATTGGTCATGTAGTCCAAAGCATGAATCCCCTGTGTACAACAGCCCTATCAGTTTTCTTCCAGCTACTACATAAATATCTCCAATGATGAGGGACTCCCTTTCTACCAAAGTTGGTCTTTCTATTTTTATAGCATTAACTGTTCTTCCTATAAATTACCCAGCTAAAGTCCACTCTTCTCCAAGCCAAATGTTTAGGTACCTTCAAGTAATTTGTGTATGTCAAGATTCTTATTCACCTCACCATTCTGGTCACTGTCTTCTGCATGGCCCACCAAAAGTGAACATGAAATTCCAAATGTGTCCTGATCAAGGCTGTTTATAAGAGGATTACAACTTTCCTTGTTCAGGGCTTTATACTTTTGTTAATGCCATGTACAATTGCATTAGTTCTTTTAGCAAGCTACATCATACTCAGAACTCATAGGGAGCTTGCAACTCATTGAAACTCCTTGATCCTTTTCACAAGAGTTATTTTCTAGTCATACTTCCTTTACACTTTACATGTGTAATTGATTTTTTCTCCTTATACTAATTTCAAGACCTACAATATGGCAACATGCTATAAGGTAGAGAGTGTTGGACCTAGCATCAGAGAAGGGCTGAGTTCAAATCCTATTTCTAACACTTAATAGCTGCGTAATGTTGGGCAAGTCAATTGACTTCTCTAGCCTCAGTTTCTCCATTTGTAAAATGGAGATAATTACCATAGTGCCTCTTTCACATGAGTATCAAGTGAGATTATATAAAAATCACTTTATGAATATTAAAATACTATAAGCATGTCTACATTATTGTTATTAAGCTAACTAATTTCAAGTCACTGTTCCAACATATTGAAATCTCTTTGAAATCCCAGTTCTGTCATCTGGGATGTTAGTTTCACCTTCCAACTTGAAGCAAAAATTGTATGACCATTAAAAGAATAGTGTGAGAGGTAACTTATAGTACAAACAGTTTTAGAGAAGCCATTTGAAGTTTCAAATTCCTTCTGTGATGCTTTAGGCCCCTAAGCAAGTCACTGAAAGAAAACGAGACTCAGAAGTTAGCTGCAAAATAGACATAATTCATGTCTCCGGTACCTGCTTTCACAGGGTCTCCATCATTATCTCAAATGGAATAATATAGATAATGTGTTTTGTTAGTATTATAATGGCCTCCCACCTTGAGTCTTCTTTAAAATAAATATTCCTAGCTCCTTCAATTGACTCTTTTACCATATGGTTTTGCATTCCCTCATCATCCCAAACCCTCCTTGGTCTCATGCCAGTTTGATACTCATGTTCTCAGCCATTGATTTGGGTATTTCTATTAGATGATGGCAAATGTTTGCACTCTTTTTCTATTCTGAATCTTCTTGGCTTTCAGTAAATCTTCCTCTATTTTCTATTTAATATTAAAGGAAATAAATTCTACTACGCCTATGTATATAAGAAACAAAGATGAATTTTTCATAAAGAAAATATTCAGTCCATGACATTTTTCGCATGATAAATTTACTAAATGTCTATTAGGGCACATTCAAATAAATATTATTCTCCATTATTTTCAAATATCCCCTGGGGTTATGTGTGGCCCAAATTAAGAACCTTTGAGTAATGAATGTGTCTGCCACGTTCCTGGATTCACCTCAAAACTTTCCTTAACTTTCCATTGCCTAATGAATAAAATATTTGCTCCTATTCCTGCCTGGCATTCAAGACCTCCAAAATCGAACTCCAGCCCACCTTTCCTCCTTTATCTCATATACTCCTCTTCATATATTCTATGTTCTAGCCAAACAAGACTCCTTTCTATCCCCCAGTTCTCATCCTACTCTTTTCTATCTTGAAGCTTTTGTTTATGCTTGGAATAGACTTCTTTCAGCCTCCATCTCCATCTGCTAAAGTCCCTCCCTGCCTTCAAGGCCTGACTTGAGTATTACCTCTTCTAGAAAGGTTAATCTAATTCCCAGGCAGACCTCAAAGGTGAAAGCGATTTCTTTCCCTAAATTTTTTTTTTTCATGGCTTTTTTTTTTCATTTCTTTGCCTGGGCTTCTATGTTGCCCTCCTCTCATATGCTTATCGTGGTTATTTGGGGAAATGTCATTCACCTGTTAGACTGGAAGCTACTTGAGCGGTAGGTCTGTGATCTATCTAGTTTTGTATTCATAGCCCAAATCACAGTGCCCTTCCCATAATATACACTTAATAAATATCTGCTTTATTAAACAGAATGGACATTTGAATGAGTTAACGTTCAAGAAACATTTATTAAGCAGCTACTGTGGTAGACGCTAGGAAATACACAGATTTTAGAAAATAATCATTTACCTGCCCTCTTGGAGCTTATATTCAAGTAGAGGGATACTTTACAGAGAGATAAAAATAATACAAGATCATATACAAGTAAGTAAGAGAGATGCAGTTCTGAGACATGATTTTGTACTTTTACCATCTTTTACTGCCAAGCCCTGGGGCAGGGGGAGCAAGGCATTAATACTCTGCCTCTACGTCTTTACTGCCCGCTTATTTTACCCACTCATTTTTCATTGCATTGCAATCTGGCTTCTCACTCTACCACTCTATTAAAACTGCTTCCCTTTGCGAATGATCTCTTAACAACTAGATTCAATGATGGCCTCCTCTCCATTCCCATCCCTCCTAGAACTCTGCAGCTTTTGAAATATACTCTCTTCTCAGATGTTTTCTTCTCCCTTGACTTCTACTTCCATGTGTTCTTTCCTACCTGTCAAGTCATTTCTCTCCATTCTTCTTTGCTGAGTCGTTATCCATTGAACCAAATCCTGTGGCTCCAAGAAGCTGTAGCAGGTGCCAAGTGTCTACATGGTAGTAAAACTATATCAACAGCAGAGGCTAAATGAGGTGGAGGGTAACTGATGGACCTCAAACCTGTCAATGAGTTAGGAGCTGTCTACCCCAAGCATGTGAAGACTTCCACCTGTGGAATGGGCAGAGGAAAACAATTTGTTCCTAAGACCATGAAGGTGGCTGAAGCAGATGCTATGGAGCTCTTCCAGCTTGGTCAGAATTCAAAGATGTCAAGGTCATCCGTTGTACCCTGAGTCATCGCCAGTGGTCTTGATTTTTGTCTTGCCACTGGACTTTGATGGCTCTAGAAAGAGAGGGTGGTGCTGATGACTTCCAGCAATTCTGCTTAAGTCAAGTCATCACCCTGTGATGTCATTGTTCCTCTTCGAAAATGAAAGTGAACATCAACAATCCATTGAACCCCTATTCATGGATATCTCCTGAGGTTTCTTGCTGGTTCCATCTCTCATTTTTCTCTACCCTTTTTTCCCTTGATAATATCATTACTGTTTTGAGTTCACATAACATCTTTATGCAGATGACAATATAATATATGTATTCAACCCTACCTTTTTTCCTGAATCTCAATCTCTTAGCTCTAACTTCCTGAATGTCACTTCTATCTAGGCATCCCATCGACACCTCAAAGTTAAGATGCCCAAATCCTAACTGTCATTTTCACCCTGCCCACCAAATAAACAAACAAAATCAATTTCCTGCTAACTTTCCTATTTATATAGAAATACAGCATCATTCTTCCAGACACCCAGGGTCTTATCTTCAGAGCCATTCTCCACTCTTCCTTTATCTCCTCCCTCCAGTAATTAGTTGTCAAATCTTGTCAATTCTATTTACACAACATTTCTTCCATATGTGCATTTCTCTCTACTCATATAGCCATTACTCTAATTTTAGCGCTCTCTCTCTCTCTCTCTCTCTCTCTCTCTCTCCCTCTCTGCCTGGACTCTTAACCTCCTAATTGCTCTTTTTGGCTCCAGTTTTTTCCATTTCCCAATTCATCCTCCATTCAGTGGCCAAAATAATTTTATTAAGGGATAGGTGTGACCTGGTCACTCTTCTACTCAAAAGCTACCAGTGACTTCCTATTGCCTGTAGGATAAAAGCTAACACTTTGCCTTTATGTCTATCTACAGTTTGGTTCCTACCCAACTGTCCTGTCTTCCCATTATCTTTCTTTCTGTACTCTGTGTTCCAAAGAAAGTGAAGTACTAGCTCTTCAGGAAACTCAATATTCCATCTTTGGCTTCTGGATTTGCCCAAGCCATAGCCAGTAAAAGTACTACATGGTAGAAAGAGCATGTAATCTGGAACCAGATAACTTGGGCTCAACCTGGCCTTTGATGCTTACTATCTGTGAGACCTTGGGGAAGTCACTTAACTTTCCTCAGCTTCAGTTTCCTCATGTGTAAAATGAAGTTATTGGAATAGATTTCCTCCAAGGGCCTTTCTAGCTGTAAATCCCTGTTTTGTGATCCATCCCTATAATGTATATCTCTCCTTATCTCTACTTTTCAATATATTTATCTTCCTTCAATACTCCCTCATGAATCTTTCACTGAGCATGCTCCTTCTCCCTCCCTCCCTCCCCTCATTTCCCCTGTCTCTCTCTCTTTCTCCCACACTCTCTCCCCTTTTTCTGTCTCCTCCTTCTTTCTCTCTCTCTCCTTTTGTCTCTGTCTCTCCCCACCTTCCGTTTCTCTTCCTCTGTGTGTCTCTTTGTCTCTAGCTCTCTCCCCCTCCTCTCTGTTTTTGTCTCTCTGTCTCTCTCCCTACGCCCCATTAAATAACCTCACAGCATACCTGCTGGGGTGAACAAGTCACTTATCCTTTTAAGGCCTTAGTTTCTTTGTCTACAAAAGTTAGATAGTAATACTTACTCTTCCTATTATATAAATGTGGTTCTTAATTGTTACCAGTATTGTGATCAATTATGACTATTATTGTAACAGAGGCAGCGTGTCACGGCGAATAGAGTGCTGGGCTTGGAGTCAGGAAGTCAGGTCCAGTTATCGACTTAATTTCTTTACCCTGGACAAGTCACTCAGTCCCTGTGTACCTCAAGCCTCTCTCTAGGATTTCTGTATTAAATTGTAGACTGATATTGATTTGTTACTTTGGTAGAAGGAAATCTATACCAGGAGCTCTCAAGAGTGATAGGATCGTAGATTCTTTGTGTATGTGTATATGTTGTTATCATTTCCCTCGTTAGAATATAAGTTCCTTGAGGGAAGGGACTTAAAAAAATATATATCTCTTCCACTGAGCAAACTCTTCGCGTATAGTTGGTAACAAGTATGAGTTGAATGTGATTGAAATATTATTTATTGTGGATGAAGGTAGAAATAAGGGAAAGATTCCTAGAGGAAGTGACATTTAAAATGAATGGGTGGGTGGATGAATGGTTGGAATGATGAAGAATTTGCAGTATCCAAAGCACAATGTTTCAATGGTGTATCCGTAGTCTGACATAGGTGACAAGCCTAGCCAAATTCAAACAGCTCCATGTTCATACTAGCAGCAGAATATTGACTTTTTCAGTAACAGAAACTTTCAAAGATTATATACCAAACTATAGAGAGGCTTGCTCTTCAGGTCATTAGCCAGACACAGCTGAAATCACACATCCCTGATGAAGAAAAGAGTGCATGGGACTATAGGTCATCCAGATAGAGGTAACAGAAGGAGCAAAATGTTATGAAATGAAAGGCTAAGGTTATGTTCAGAGAATAGTATGCAAATTTTTTCACTGGAATCTAGGAAATTTGGGAAAAATCATGGAGAGTTTTAAATGCCAGACTAAGGAATTACAACTATGGAATGGATGACATGAATCTTTTAGCAAGGAAATGGAACAATCAGATTTATGCTTTTGGAAAATTAATCTGTGTGTAGGATGAACTGGAGACAGAGAAGAGTGGAAGTGAGGAAACGAGAACCAGCCCAAGTATGAACGGATGAAGGTCTGAATTAAGGTGATGATGGTGGAGTAGAAAGGAAGGGTTGTTATATGAGATACTGCATATGTAAAATCAGCAGTACTCGGTGACTTATAGCTGGGCAAGGGAGATGGATACAGTCAAGGATGAATCCAAGTTTCTGAGCCTAGGGGCTATGGTGTTCTGAATAGTAATAGGGATGTGAACTGATTCTATTATAGAACTCAAATTACCAAGCCTCTGCAAATCTTCCCAACCCCCAGATAAATCTGAGCATACATTCACATGGGACCTTCTACAGGTCTGGAATGGCCATGCATTAAGTGACCCAGACAGCATGAGTCGTCCATTAAAAGAGGCACAAAAGAGTGGGTATGCATTAGTAAGAGCCTCTAATGAGCACTATATTATCATGGCTAATGACCTGAGAAAAATTCATTAAGGAAACCCAAGTTTTTGGAGTAGAAGACTTTGGACTTCATCCAAGGTTTTGAGGCTGGACAGATGCTAATTTCCATTTAGGTGGTTTCAGTTCAATTTTCTTTAAGCGTCCCTCCTTTGGAGCTGCAAACCCAGACTCTAATGCCCAGATCCAGCCTAAGGTCCCTAGTGACAAGGGGTCTCCTTGACAGCCTTACACTTACCTTAGTTCATCAGGACTGAGAGACTGCATAATATGGAAAGAATGTTGGATGGGGAATCAGGAGTCCTGGGTTCAAGTCTTGACTGAAAAACTTAGTGGTCATGATACTATACCACAGACAAGTTACTTCTTTTCCAAGCCACCATTTTCTCATCTATAAAATGGTCATTGTAATACTTGCCCTTATATTGACTGTGTGGAAATTCAAAACCTTTCCTGAATGTGAGTTGTTATCACAACTGGCCCTTTAGATGGGGCACATCAGTTTCCTCAGTTATACATTTTTCCGGTTTTGAAAATAGTGCTGCCAAAATGACATTAAACTATCCAATCTGTTTTTTTTTCTGGACAAGCTTCTTCCTGCCATGTCCTGGCTACTTCCCAAATAGACTTTTTGGGAACTAGAAAACACAAAATTGTACTTTCCTTATAAGCATTTCCCATTTGAGAAATACAACTGGACAAAATCCTAGAAGCAGAAACAAGAAATAGGTTCTGGGAGGTGCTTAAAATTTAAAAGGCATAGTTAAGGAACTCTAGGTGAATTAAGGGCTAGATAAAACATCCTCTGCATCTTCTCCTCTCCCTTTTCATGGCAACTGGCCTAGTGTAGATGTTCCTTGCTTCTCACATGAACTATTGTAATAGTCTAATTAGCTTCTCTATAGACAGTTTCTCTGTTCTCTAATTCATCTTGCACACTCCTCTTATAATAGTCTTTTAAAAGAGAATATGTATCTACTCAAGAAGTTTCAGTAGCTACCATTGTCTCTACAATAAAATATAAGCTCCTCAACTTGGTACTTAAAATCCTTAAGAATATGGAGTCAGCCTACTCTACCTTTCCAGAGCTATTTTCCATTGATCTTTACATATGCCATGTTCTCTCCATACTAAACCACTAGCTGTTGTCTAAATCAATATAACATCTCATACCCCCATCCCTTTGTGCAACCTGGCTACCAAGCCTACTTTCTTACTTTGCTTCTTGGAATCTTTAGCTATTTTAAAGACTCAGCCCAGGTTCTACCTTTGACAGGACATCTTTTCTATTACTTATATTTGACATGCTAGGTCATAGAAAGCCACAATGCTGTTGAGTTGTTATATTTGTGTCTGACTCCATGACTTCATTTTGAGGCTTTTTGGCAAAGATACTGGAATGCTTTGCCATTTCCTTCTCCAACTCATTTTAACAGATGAGCAACTGAGTTTAAGTGACATGCCCAGGGTTATGCAACTAGTAAGTATCTGAGACTGGGCTTGAACTCAGGAAGATGTTTTTCTGATTCTAGGCACAGTGCTCCACCCACTGCACCACCTAGCTTCCCAGAGCCACACTATTTCTGGGTTACTATAAAAATGAGGTTTGGGGCTGCTAGATGGCACAGTGGATAGAGAACTGTGCCTGAAATCAGGAGGACCTGAGTTCAAATGTGACCTCAGACAACTGATACTTACTAATTAATGTGTGACCTAAATTTCCTTGCAAAAACAACAAAGGAAAAATAAAAACCGAGGTTTGAATGGTTCCCTTTTTCTCACTCAAAGCATAAAATCCCCCAAAAGAATTAATTTTTCTGTTTCTTCCATTATTTTGCCAGGATCGCCTATATTTTGTGATGGAATATGTGAATGGTGGAGATCTCATGTACCAGATCCAGCAGGTTGGACGATTCAAGGAGCCGCATGCTGTGTAAGTTTCCACTGTAATCAGTCTTTTGGATATAGAAGGGAGGGCACTGGGTAGAATGATGTGATGTACCTGGTAAGATGAAATTTATGAGGATAAATGAAAAAAATTGCAACTTCCTAAGTATAGGGTGTGGGAAGGGTTACTAAAGACTAGCTTCTACGGGGGAAAAAACCTAATGGTGTTATGGGATGCAATTCACTAATTAGTGAAATCAATGGTGCCAACCAAAAATCATTTAGTCTTAGGCTTCATTAAGAGGGGATTAGTGTCCAGAATGATAGTCCCACTGGTTTCTGCCCTGATAAGATTGCATTTAATTATGGGTGTCACATATTAAGAAATTAAGTGACAATTTGGCATCTGTCTAGAAGAAGGTGACTGTCTATTCATCTGAAAGAACTAGGGATGTTTAGTCTGGAGAAGACAAGACATGGGCATGATTGTGATAGCTGAATATTTAAAATGTTTGTCACAGAAGTGGATTATACTAGTTCTGCTTGGCCCAGGAGGGCAGAACTGGAGAGAAATGTGGAAGTTGCAGATTTGGTTTGACATAATAAGACTTCTGGGAAAAAAATGGAGCTCATAGGATCATATGTTCAGAGTCAGAAGGAGCCTTAGAAAACATTGAGTCTAACCTCCTTATTGGCTTCCCTACTTTAATTATTTTCTGCTTATCCTATAATATAGCTTGTTTTTTATATACTTGTTTGCATATTGTCTCCCCCATTAGACTGTAATCTCCTTGCAGGCAGGTATTGCCTTTTGCCTTTTTTTGTATCCCTAGAAATTAACACAATGCCTGACACATATTTGTTGTTACTTTTGTTGTCAAATCATTTCAATTATGTCCAACTCTTCATGACCCCATTTGGGGTTTTGTTGGCAGAGATACTGATGAAGTTTGCCATTTCCTTCTCCAGCTCATTTTACAAATGAGGAAAATGAGACAAACTGAGTTAAGTGACTTGCCTAGGGTCACACAGCTAATGTCTGAGGTTAGATTTGAATTCACGAAGATGAGTCTTCCTGATTCCTGGGCTGCCTTCTACCTAACTGCCCTGGCACATAGTAGGAACTTAATAAATGTTTATTGATTCATTGAAAAAAAAACTAAGACAGAGAAGTAAAGTAAAGATTTGCTCAGCATGACAGCTAGTATGAATCTGAGACATGGTTGGAATTTGGGTTTTTCTGACTCCAAACCCAGCATTCTATTTATAATGCTACCTAGCTCCCTCAAGAGTACAGTGAATTCCCATGGGAAAGCATGGGTTCCCCTTTACTAGAGGTATTGAAGTGAAGGCTTGATGTGAAATTTCCAGGGATTCCTGCCCAAACCTGAATTGTACAACATGTCCTCTCATATCCACTCTAACTTTGATCTTCTATGGTTCAGGGAAGGGATTATGGGAAGGCACAATGGATTGAAAACAATGGTAGATAGAAGACAGACAGATGGAATGAAGAAGAAACTAGCAAGCTCTCTATTCTCTGGGAATTTGAGGTTAAAGGAACATATTTTTTTAACTCCTTTATCTCCTGATTCCTCTTCAGTCATTTTCGGTATACTCTTAGCCCATTCATGAGGAATGATCAAAGAACACTGTCTTTACCCTGCCCTACCATCCAACCCTCTAGTTATTGAATTGTATACCCCAATTCCAAATGTGGCCAGGTTGGATTTCGTCCCACTTAAAAACTCTTCAGCCTTGGCTGCCTCTGTTCATTTTCCTGCATCTGACTTGTTCTGACCCATGTCCTCCATTTCTATTTGTATCGCTGTCTTCAAATATTTGAAGGCATGTCATGTGAAAGAGGGATTATACTTGTTCTGCTTGGCTAGAGGGAGCTGAATTTAGAGGAATGGATAGAACTTACAGGAAGATAGATATAAGGGAAAATTTTATAACAATTAAGAGCTGTCTGAAAGTAGAATGGGCTGCCTCGTGTGTCAGTGAGTCCTGCATCAAAGAGAAGCTAGATATATGACCACCTGTCAGGGATGCTGTAAAAAAGAGTCTTATTTTGACCACGTATTGGTTAAATTGCCTTTCAACCTTAGAGGCCTGTATTTTCTTCTTTTTCCCAGCTTCTGCTTTCCCTGTACCTGGCATGTGTAGGCTGAATTGTCCTTTTCATCGTGGTCATTGTTCATTGTAGCGTCTTGGCACACTGAGAGGAACACTGGGTCTGGAATCCGGAAGACTTGAGTTCAAATCTGGTCTCAGATACCAACTAGCTGTGTGACCCTGGGCAAGTCACCTAACCTCTATTTGTCATTCAGTTGTTTCAGTCGTGTCTGACTCTTCGTGACTCCATTTGGGGTTTTCTTGCCAAAGACAATGGAGTGATTTATCATTTTCTTCTCCAGTTCCTTTTACAGATGAGGAGAGTGATAATGACTTGCCCAGGGTCACACAGCTAGTAAGTGTCAGAACTCAAGAAGATGAGTCCTCCTGTTTCCTCGTCTGTAAAATGGGGGGGATAAATAAAATGGGGTTGTTGTGAGGATCCAATAACATTATAATTGTAAAACATTTAGCGTAGTGCCCGGCACATCGAAAGTGCTGTATAAATGTTAGCTATTATTAATACTACTGTTTATATTGTCTACTTGCTGATTCATCAGCTGTCACTGAGGAAGCACATTTACTCAATAATATTTCTCTTTCCCTAACTATCCTTGGACTCCCACTTCAACCTTGAATTCCGCTTTTGTCTTTTGTTCCCAGAGCCAGTGTGTCTCTCCTTGGATGTGTTGTGGGAGAAGGGAGGGGAGGAGGTCAGGGATTGGAGCAGATTCAGGAGCTGTGCTTTTTGCCAGTTACCATTACCAGCTAATGCTAAAGATTTAGCTCCAATAATTAATGTATAACAGACTTCAACATAAATTACACCAAATAGCTATCAAAGGCTGAGTCTCTTGCTATGTCGGAGGAGAAGGGCATTTTCCTTAGAGGTTAAAATGCTCTCTCCTCCCATGCCAGAGCTACAGATGCTATGTAGGTAGGGGATGGAATAGATGGCCTCAGGGATTCCTTCCGACTGTGAGATTCTGTGAAGAAAGTGTTATAAAAATCTAAGAACTGGAGGAGACATCAGAGGCCATCTAATCTAACCTGGACTTAGGAAAAAACCCTTTTCTGCAATATTCCAGCCAAGTCATCATTCAGCCTTGACTACCTTATGGAGACAGGGAACTCACTCTTTCCTAAAGCAGTACACTCTATTTGGGGATGGTTCCTAGTCTTGTCTCTGGTACAAATTAGTTGTGTAACCTTAGATAAGTCGTTTCTTTGCTCTGAGTCTCAGTTGTGTTCATCTGCAAGAGGGGTCAAGGGTTTTCAAAGGTCCCTTTTAGCTGTACCAGTCCCTGTTTCTCTGATTCTCCTAGACCAGCTCAGCAAGTTATCTATGGTTTCAGCTCAATGCTTGAGAATATAAACTCCCACCAGCAGTGGTGGGTATTTTTTGCCTCTGGCATCTATTTCCAGTTGGGCACTTTTTTCTAGTCCAATTGCAGTCCAATGGTGGTGACCCATGGGTTCACCCTATGGGTTCGGATGAATATTTAACATCTGGCACGCTGTTCCTGAGTGGTCCTGGATTTACTTAGGGTTTGGGAGTTGGCCTACAGTTTTCTTAGAGTTCTGATATGGACTAGGAGTGCAGAGATGCTGCCAAGGGCACGCTAAATGAAGCATCATTAGGCAAGATGAGGGCACCCAGACTTTTCCTTTCTTCCTTTATTTTCATTCCACGTCCTAAAGACTCCTGCATTATTCTTTTTTCAAAGGAGGACTGAACTCCTTGCTGTTAGTTAAAATGCTGCCTCTAAATCAATAACTAGCATTCACCTAGCGCTTTAAGCTTTGTGAAGCTGTAGATATCTGATCAAAATTACCGGCTATTATGTGGTTGTCATGTGATCCTCAAAATAACACTTCTATTATGGTTCCCATTTTAGAGATGAGGAACCTG
>CM053769.1:46595488-46612766 GCA_028658325.1 Potorous gilbertii | reverse complement strand
TCTGGATTTAAAGATTTAAAAGATCCTGGGGAAAAGAGTAAGCATGAATCAAAGCTAAATCAGGGTGTTTACAAACCACAAGACAACTCAGCAGACATTTACTTTGTGTCAGACACTAGGTTAAGCACGGGAGATATAAAGAACAGCAAAAACACTTTGACTCAAATGAACGGGTAAACCAGTCGCCACCAAGGGATTCAGAAACAGTGAGTCTGTCTGAGGTTAGAAAGGTAAAATACATGGCATCCTAGAGAACTATTTGTCTGACAGCTTGATTCCTCAAAAGGGGTCTTTTTATTATTGAAGTTGCTTGTATTGCCTATGCCCAACCTGCACACCAATGAGCCTCCATAATCTGGGTAGGCTATGTCAAACCTCCTTCTTGGTGCCTTATCTAGGATTCCCAGGACTTGGTATCAATGAACAGTGGGGTCAAGATGGGAGGTGAGTGTCCCTTCACCCTCCTCCACTATCTTCCTCCTCCTTAAGAGAATACACTTCTCCTTCACCCTTTGCCTCCTCTCAATTCCCAACCCTCTTGGAGGCATGCATGGCAGAGTGGGGAGGAAGCATGCCCCCTCCTTCCAAATATAGTTGCCTGAGGGAAAGACCTGAGACCCCCTACCTCCATTATAGCTCTTCTCCTTCTTATTCAGTTGCCCTGATGTTGCCATGATCACATAGACACAGACAATTGACCTACTCCTTAGCAAAATCCCCAGCTTTCCCCCTTCAGGAGATAGCCTCCAGGCCTTCCAACCTTCTCAGACCACTTCCCACTGATCTACATTGCCTGTTCTTTGGATGCTGCCTTGCCCTTGGGGAAACAGAACAAATACATCTCAGCTATCATCACTTCCTGAACTGGATGATGACTAGGCACTTCTTACTCTCTCTTCTGGGTTAAGTAGAGTAATTCCAATCCTTTTATCTTTCTCCATGAATTCTATTTTTAAGCTTTTAATCATGTCTACTGCTCAACTCTGAAATCTATCTGCCCAAACTATCCCTAACCTCTGTCCACTTTTTGGAATTTATTCTTCCTTTAAATGATAGTAAGATTACCACCTTAAAATTATTTAATTTTTTAAAAAAATTGATTAGATACCTTTTGTTTCTAAAATACTACACTAGGTTCTGGAAATGCAAAGACAAAAATAAAACACCCCTTGTCCTCAAAGAACTTACATTCTACTTGGGAGAGAGGGATACTACACATTCACAAATATAGTTGTACCAGAAAAATTGAAAGAGTATATGGGGGAGGGAGTTCACAGCAGAGATGAAACCTGATGTGATCCTTGAAGAAATCCAAGGATAGAACCATTCAATCCAGGACCTAGGACAGTTCAAGCAGCTGTTCTGAAGTTCAGGGAACATCTAGTAGACCAGATAGGCTAAAAGGCAGAGGACATGAAGTAGAGTAATATGAAATAAAACTAGAAAAGTAGGTGAAAGCTATATTGGGGAGATCATGAAGTTGTGGGTTCAAATCCTGCCCCTACATTACCATCTTTGGACAAGTCATATAACATCTCTAGCCCTGAGTTTCTTCATCTGTCAAATGAGGCACTTGAACTAGATAATTTCCAAGGCCCCACTTAGCTCTTGATCTATGACTCCATGTGTCTACGACCTCATGTTCCTATGATATGTATTCCAAAAAACTGAATAACTAGCTTTGAACCTTACTGGAACTCAGGACTGCCGCTCATAAATTCCCTCTCCTTCCTTTCTTCTGTCAGTGTCCTCCATTTGTGCCTCCTGTCCTTAACCATTGCCCCATCCAAAGAACTCCTACTGCTACCCTACCCTTTGTTGTCATGTTCACCATATTCACTGCACCAAAGTTCTAATGGGAGCTGGCTATAGGAGCTTCTCCAGCTCTTGGGCAACAGAGAAATTATATAGCAAGGTCTGAGCCTCAGTTGACTGAGCTCTTCCTAGGCTACGCCAGTTGCTGGATTTTAGGTCAAAACTACTCTCTCTGTGACCCTATCTGTATGGTTCTATAATCCACCTCCCCACCTTGAATTTTCCCAGCACCTGTTATTGTTTCTACTCTTACTAATCTAGTTGCTTTTCTGTCTGACTACCCAATACCTAAGTCAGCTTGGCTAAGTTTCTCCTCTTCTCCAGTTTTCAAGAATTTCTCTAAAGCAAAAGTGTCAAACACACTGCCCAAACTAGATGAAAACATAATTGGGAAATATTCAACAAAATAAACAAAAATGCAATATGGCATAGATAATGCCAATATGTAGTTTTCTAAGTCAATACACCACCTTCTAATGATCCTTACAGACAGTTTAGTGGCTTCCTCTATTTAGGTTTGATAAGGACCTTCCATGTAGTTTGGATGTATTCATTCTGCCAATTCTCAGTTTCCTAATCTCCAAAGTAGTCTACATTCAAATTATCTTAGTGTGATATATATATACATATATATATACACATTGCTATTTCTATGGTAATGTAGCCTGCCCAAGACCCTCAAGTTACTCTCAAAGACTAATAAATTTATTTTTGAAACATTGCACCCATTGACATTGATCACTGATTACAAAGAATGAATTGCCTGGATCCAAGACTTAAGTGGTAGCCCAGGATGATGGGAGAGCTACTGCCTCTTCTAAGAGTGATCAGTGATCACTATTTGCCTTATACATCCACAAGAGTTGACTGGACAGTCCTAGTGTTGTGGACAGAACATTGCCCTTGAAGACAAGAAGAACTAAGTTTGAATCATACCTTTGGGATTACTACCTATTCTTAAAATCTGAGACACTATTCTCCAAATAATAGTACCTGCCTCACAAGGTTGCTGTGAGACTCAAAAGAGATAGTGTAAACAAAGCACTTTGCTTACTAAAAATTCTAAAAGTTATAATTTTGCCATTGTTTCAGTCATGTCTGACTGTTTGATATCTCATTTAAGGGTTTCTTGCAAAGATACTGAAGTGGTTTGCCATTTCCTTTTCCACCTCATTTTACAGATGAGACAAATGAGGCAAAAAGGCGTGAGCATAAGCAAAGTGGGATTTATTGTTTTTTTTTATCCTGGAGTTTAGTTTCTTAGACTCAGGCTAAATTTTGAACATCTGAAGGATTGACCTCCTTTGAACCTTGTTAATTCGCAGCTGTGCTCAGTCATGTAGGTTTCATTCCTACTGGCTCTGAGCCAATCAGAGGGCTGAGTCTTTGTTATATATTCTGGAAGGCTGGCATTTTGCTTTAAGGGCTCACTCATGAGAAGGATCTTTTGATTCCCTGTATGGGACTCTGAGTAGCCATCTGTTAAGAGCCCCCTGACTACTCAGCTATTGGTGCTCTCTTCATCTGGGAGTGTTTGTAGGGTGTTGTATTACTTTGTTCAGACAGTTGGAGCCCTGCCTGTTGAATCTCTGTGCTAATTTCTCTGCTTATATTTTCTATACTCACTTCTTTCTACTTCTCTGTAATTAAAGTAAGATTGTTGAGCCCTTTGAAACTATCTTTCCTTTAGAAAAGCAGATCAAAGAACTTGTGCTAGCAGGGCATCCTGGATGTCCTAGGGTTCTAACTGATATGAAAGGGCTGAATGACTTACCCAGGGTCACGTAGCTAGTAAATTTCTGAGGCTAGATTTGAACTCAGATCTTCCTGACTCCAGGCCTGGCACTCTATTTACTGTACTATCTAGTTGCTTTCCTATTTTTTGTAAGAGTCCTCATTTAGGTAAATAAAGGAGAGGGAGGGGGCTTGGTGATGGTCAGCGCATTCCTTAACAAGGGAAGAGTCAGGCTTTAGGGAGAAATAAGAGAAATGGACATCGGGAAGGGAGAGAATAATTACAATAATGAAAACACTTCAATAGAGGAGGTCCTTGCTATCTAAGGATAATTGGCACTGAAAAGAAAAAAAACACCACTTAGAATGAATCTACTGGCAAAGAATATAAATAAATAATTCTCGAAAGAATTGTAAATTATTAAGAAGCATGTTAAAGATGGCTCCAAGTCACTAAAAATAAGAGAAATACACATCCAAACAACTTAGATGTTTTACCTCACACCCAGAAAATTGGCAAAGATGACAAAACTAGAAATACCCAGTGTTGGAGGAGCTCCTGAAAGACAGTCACGGTAATATGCTGTTGGTGGAGCTGTGAACTGGTTCAACCATTATGGAAAGTGATTTTGTACTATCCCAAAAAAACACAACTAAAATGTCTACACCATTTGACTCAGAGATCTCACTGTTAAGCATATGTATGCAAGGTAGATTTTAGTGTATGTAAAGTAGATTTTTGCTATTCTTTCTTCGAGTTCAGTTTCCCAGGATCCAGAGCCTTAACAATCTGTTGTTCCCAGGTATTAGATATAAGTTCTCACAATCATGGTCCAAAACATCACCACGATTGTGCAGCATTATGTAATGATAAATTATATAAACATCCACTGCTGTTGTGCAGTGAGATGCAGGGATAGGGTGATGTAAACTTGTGAGGCTATTGCTGGCACTATGCTTTCTTTGTCTGTTGCCCTATAAAGCAGGTGGGCATTGGCCAGTGAATGGGGAAACAGGGTTGAGTGCATAAATGCTGTGTGTGACTTGATCAGCCCCCATCAAGGCTTGGAGGAATCTATGTTTGCCTCAACTGGCCCCCACTGAGGTTTGAGAGGATTTAGAGGAAGCACAAGTTGTGCCTATCTTGACTGACCCTATCAAGATGTAGGGAGAGTTATCTCCCCTTCTCACCAGCCAGCTCCTGCAAGAAAGGTGATTAGGGGATGCTATAAGAGTTTGTCCTCTTATCATCAGCAATTCTCTTCTGAGAAAACTGGACTAGAAAAAAGTAATATTATTAATCCCTTCGAAACTCTCTTTACTGTCTGACCAGATAAAGAGTGAACCTGTCCTAGCAGCCCTTCTGTGTGTGCTGTGTTTATCTGTCTTACATCATATAACTCTAAAGGTCAAAGGAAGAAAGAAAGGTTCTTATATGCACCAGAATATTCATTAAAACCCTTTTTCTGGTTGCAAAGAACTGGAAATAAATTGTATTTATCAATTAAGAAGTGATTAAAGAAATTGAGGCACATAAATGAAATTGAATATCATTTTGCTATAAGAAATAATGAATATAAAGAATTCAGAGGGGCATAAGAAGATTTATATGAACTGATGCAGAGTGAAATGAACACAACCAGGAAAGCAGAATACACTGCCACAGCAATATAAGTGGAAACAACAACCAAAAAGACCTAAAAGTTGTTTTATTAAATACCCCAGAGATGAGAAAGTATACCCTCCTTTCTTCTCAGCCAAGGTAGAGAACTATAAATACAGACCATTCTATATCATGTTAGATTTGGTGGATATGTTGGTTTGTTTTGTAAATTTCTTTCTCCATCTTTTAAAAATTTCTTCAGTTAGAAGAGATGAAAGAAAGAGTGATACATTTGGAAATGACAATGATGGAGAAACATATGATACTAATAAGAATCTAAAAACAAATTTTTTAAGTGAATCCACTTAATACCACACCTCACATTTCACAACAAAAATGAGGGAAATGTTTAATTGGGATTTATCTAAAAACATCAAACAAATTATGTCCATAAAAAAGAGCTAACATTTATTTAGCACTTTAAGGATTGCAAAGAACCATGCAAATATTATCTCATTTTAGTCTCAAAACAACCCTGGAAGGTGGGTGCTTTATTACCCCATTTTACAGAGGAGCAAACTGAGGTAGGAAGAGGCTGAGTGACTTGCCTGGGATCATGCACTAGTAAGTGTCTGAGACCTGATTGAACTCAGGTCTTCCTATCTCCAGGTCCAGAATTCTATCCATTGAGCTCCCTAGCTAAAAATAAAATAAAAATAATAAATTTAATTGTATCTTATGTTTAATAAAATTTAGATTATAATTATTTATAATTGTAATAATTCTTAGCACAAACAAAAACTAATTCAAGCAAGGATTTTGGAATGATCTTGCTGACAAAATTTTATCATAGCATGATATAACAGCCTTCACTTTACATTTGACTTTCTCAGAATGATGATAAAGGCTGTCATTGTAAAAATATTGGACTGTTCGATTTTCCCAGAGGCCTCTATTGATCCTTTGATAGTTAAATTGCCCTCATTTGATGAAGCACCTATCCTCCTTAGTGAGACACTGACCAACAGAGACATAAGGGGATGAGTTGGAATGTTCATCTAATATAGTTAAATGAGTAAAGATGTTTGAATGGTGAACAATTTTTTAAGTGATCACTTGATTAATGAATATTTTTGGTTTATCCCAACTTTTGTTTCACCATTCAGTCTCACAAAGCTGGGGCCTGGTGGTCTTAGAGAACTAGTGTCAAAGTCAAGAAGACCTGAATTCAATGGTGTAACTCATTTAACCACTAAGTGACCTTAGGCCACTAAGGTTATAAGTTCAGAGCAGTTGCTGATCTACATTGGTAGAAGGGTGGACCAAATCGTAGGTCCTGACCAAAATAAAATGCAACTTCATAACTATGAGACCTCAGAGAATAGATCCTCAGATGATTTTTTTTAAAATATGGGATTCCATTGAATATTCCCTCCTTTGATACAGATCAGAACCCAAACATTAATTCTATTCTATATTGATTCTATATTGATGGATTATTTCTCTATTTTCCAAATAACCCAATTGTCCCCTGGCAGATGCCTTTCTAGGCATGCACCTCTCTGTACTTAGCCAAACTGGTCTTCTGACAACAGTCACAGTCCCTTGCCAAGGCCAACCTTGTAGACTTTCCAGCTTGGCTGAACCTGCCTTAGCTTGCACTGGCATAAACCCTGCACTCTTTTCTACAATAAGGCATTGATGAAGGACTTCAATGGAGTAACAAGGATATCTCTCACTTACATTTCACTTTGCAAGGAACTTTCTTCGTACCTTTGCCTATTAAAGTAAGCAGTGCAAGCTTTGTTATCCCAAGCTGAGACTCATGTGGGAGAAATGACCCTTTGGTCACACAAAGCAAAAAGCAGAGCCAGGATCTCAAGCCAGGTCTTTGGGTGCCAAGTCAAATCATCACAGGGTCTCTTGCATAATTAAATGAATTCAACTAACAACTGAAGGTGCTATGCTAGGTTTGGGGGATACAAAGGCAAAAGTGGAAAAACTGTCCTTGCCTTGCAGTACTACAAGAAGGAAAGAGGTAATTTGAAGAGTGAGGTCCTAACAGCCAAGAAGATTGGGAAAGATGTCCCATAGGAGACAGTACCTGAGCTGATCCTTGAAGGAGTTTATGGATTCTAAGGGGTAAAATAAAGGAGGATATACATTCCAGGCATGAAGGCATGTTATGAAAATACACAGTACAAAATAGTGTTATGGTTAGTTGGAAAAGAGTAAATAGGCCAGCCCGGCTGGGACAGAAAGGGAAACAAGTCTAGAAAAGTGAGTAGCAGCAAGATTTTGAGACTTTCAATGACAAACTGAGGAGTTTGTGTTTTATCCAAAGAGCACTAGGGAGCTGCTGAATATTCTTTAGTAGAGAGGTGACATGATCAGACCTATGCTTTAGGAAGATTATTTTGACATAGTAAAAAAAGTTACATTTGAGCTCTAAGATCCATACTAAGAAGTAAATAGGGTCTTAGGATCAGTCAGTCAGTAGATTAGCATTTATTAAGCACCTACGATTGTGCCAGGCACCACACTAAGTTTTGGGAATATAAAAAATAGCAAAGACAATTCCTAATCTCAAGGAGCTCACAGTCTAATAAGGAAGACAACATTCAAATAACTTTGTACAAACAAAATATATACAGAATAAATTAAAGATAGTCAACAGATGGAAGGCACTAGAGCTTAAAGGTGGGATTGGGAAAGGCTTCTTGGAGAAGACAGTACTTTAGCTGAAACTGGAAGGAATCCAGGGGGTGAAAGAAAAGGTTCCAGGCATGTGGGATAGTCAGTAAAAGTAATGAGAGTCGCAAGACAGAGTGTCTCGTTCTCAAGTGTGATGTATGAAAAGTTTAAGAGACATCGTTTCTGGGTAATTAATCATTTGATTAATCATGCTGGCATATAATTAAAGGGGTCAGCGACACTCTCAAATGCTAAAGACCCCTCATGGAATCGACTTGACTCTTAAATGCTCTCAGCAGAGTGGGTGTTCCTGAATGTGGTAATTGACTCTGATTGGTTAACAAGTAATGAGAGAATGAATATTATAATGAGAGGGGGACTCACTCTAATGAGGGTCTGGGAAATATGATTTTGATCACTCCATTTTGATTAAAATTATCTATAACCACATCACCCCTCTGACAAAAGGGAGAATCCACATTTTCCCAGACTGATGTAAAACACAATGGGCCAGAATCCATAAATTCACCTAAACTAAAATTTCTTTTTCCTTTTGAATAGATCTGAGTTTTTCCTCTCAGTAGCTGCCCTGTACTCCAAAGGCTATCCGAATAACTGACAGGGGCCGTTTTCTGTATGAGCAAATAGAAAAGGGGAAGAACCTTGGTTCTAATTCAATAATTAGTTATTAATATAAGAGAAAAATAATCATTTCTCATGAGGAATAACAAGGGGTAAGAGAATGGGAAGGTGTAAGAAGACTGGGAAATTGGGAGGGGTCCAGATACAGAGCCAAACAGAGAAAAAGCTTTAGGGTAGAAGTGCCAAACCCACAAAACTCTTGAGTATAGCCCAAACCAAATTAGAACATAATTGGGAAATGTTTAGCAAAATAAATAAAAATGCAATACAACAGATAATTTTAATTTGTGGTTTCTAAGTCAATAATTGGCTGGCAGGGACTGTTTCTATTTGAGATTGACACCACTGCTTTAGGGTATACAAATGCTTTAGTCTCCTCTGCTGGTGACATTTCCAAAAAAGCACACACTCCAGCCTTCCCCACTAAATCTATATACATGTGAGTTTCCCAGGAATTGGGTAGGTGTACTCTCTACCAACCTACCATGAGTGCCAAACTGGTATAAAGTCCTGTGGGCATTATGAGCATATGAGAGTCAGGAGATGCCAAGCTACTATGAGGACCCACCTATCAGTACCACCTGCCCCCATCTGGAACACAAAAAATATGTCATGACTCAGAAATACTAAAGGTCTGGGATCATCTTTCTCTATTAGAATTTCTATAACAACAAAAAAAAATCTACCAATACTGCCACATAAAATAAAGGCAGGAAAGAAGAAAGAGAAAGAAAGAAAAGAGTTTTCCTAGCAATTAGAGCTGAATTATTCACAACCTGTTAGACGGTTTTTCCCCCTCTGATGCATCAGAATAAATTATCATTTTTCTCAAGTTTTAAATATCTTTTGAAGCAGGTTGGGTTTTGGCTGATGCAGCTGAAACCAAATGTTTTTAAAGGGGAGCTGGGAGTTCTGCTCCACCCTTGGCCTCCTCCTCTGTCCTTGAACTTGCTTCCAGATAATTCATGAGAGTCATATTCCAACAATCTCTATTCCCAATGGATTCTCAAGATTGGCTTCCTTAGATTCTTTCAGACAAGGGTAGAATCAAGCTTTCTGAATAGGTTGCGCCCATTGGGTAAGAATGTAGGTCATTCTCATTTTCCCCACCCCAGAATGATAACAAACATAACAAAACTACAACAACTCATTTCTATAGTACTTTGATATT
The DNA here is from genome assembly GCA_028658325.1 of Potorous gilbertii. Classification (NCBI taxonomy): domain Eukaryota; kingdom Metazoa; phylum Chordata; class Mammalia; order Diprotodontia; family Potoroidae; genus Potorous; species Potorous gilbertii. Next base: position 46,603,107 of record CM053769.1, on the reverse strand, counting down.
TACAAAGAGCTTTCCTTACAAAAATTCCACGAGGAGAATAAGATCATGAGATTTCAAGCTAGAAGAAAACTCAGACCTCATCTAATCTAATCCTCTCAAATTTCCAATGAGAAACCCAAAGCTCAGAGAGATTAAATATTACGATCTTCACTTTGCAGAAAAGGAACCCAAGACAGGAAGAGGTGATCAATTTACCTGATACTTCACAATTCATGTCTTCAGACTCCTAGGCCAAAATTAAGACCTCTATTCCAGGTGCCCAGTGAGATATTGTTACTACCTAAGAGCACATGGCAGTCATCAACATTCAATCCATGAATATCTCTCTTGAAAAAAAAAATCTCTCTCTCCTGGTTAGTTGTTGTCCTTCATTCTCGAAGAGGACCAAAATGACATCACTATGACAAAGTCAAGTTTCAATGTGTCCGACTGTGGTTGATCAGACCAATACAAGCTAACCTTGATGCTGTGTTCATCCTCATTGAAAACACTTGACAACATAGCTGAAAACATCATACTAAAAAGCACAGGAACAAGCACACAGCCCTGTCTCACTCCATTGGTGACTGGGAAGGCACAATATCATTGTCCACTATCCAGAACCCAGGCAAGTATGACATCATGAAATTGACATACAATACTGATGAATTTCTCTGGGCAACCAAATTTTGACATGATTTTCCATAACATGTCATGACTAACAATATCAAAGGCCTTGGTCAGATCTTTTGATGGATTTAATTCCATCAAAAGTGAAGTATAAACAAAGCTTAGAGAGATACAGGATTCTCAGTAAGAAGGCAGATGAAATGCTGTATTACGCTGATAGTAACAATCCAACACAAAGCATTTTATGATTCCCTGAAGGCTATTATTTATGGACCAAAAACCTGTGGTGCATTACAACTACTCAGTGCTGATGGAGCCACGTTGGTTAGTGATAGGGATATGGTCATAGAGAGATGAGATGAGCACTTCTACAGTGTTCTCAACAGACCATCAATCAATGCTGAGGACATTGACCATTTACCACAAGTTGAAGTCAATCCCTCTTTAGTCAAACTTCCAAATGAAGAAGAGGTTTTGAGGGCTGATTCTATTCCAGCTGAGATTTACAAGGTAGGGGGTCCATTGCTCATACAAAAGGTGACTGAAATTTTCCAGGTTATATGGCAGGAGTTATTCCCCCAGGAGTTCAAGGATGCCTCCATTGTCCATCTCTATAAAGGTAAAGGGAAAAGATTGTCCTGTGACAATCACTCTCTTAGTCATTGCTGGCAAGATTCTTGCTAGAGTCCTCCTTGATAGGCTGATCCTTCACTTGGAAGATAGTCATCTACATGAGAGCCAGTGTGGCTTCAGAAAGTGCCAAGGAACAGTAGATGTGGTGTTTGCTGTCCAACAACTCCAGGAGAATTGCCAGCAGCAGAATAGAAGTCTGTACACAATGTTTGTTAATCTGACCAGGATCTTTGATCTCTCCTACACCCAGCATGAGTAAATGTGCTTGGATGGATAGATGAATTAATGGAGAGATGGTTTGATGAATTGATGGGTGGATGGATGATCAATCTCAGGAAATTCTATCACCATCATAAGTACTTATCCTGTGCTGATCAATAGATGATGACATGCCCAATAGGCCCAAGAATCAGGTCAAATTTAGCTGAATCACATATTCAAGGATTTGGTTTAGCCTAGGTTTCTTGGTCTAAGTGTCATAAGCCCTTAAAATCTTTCCCACCTCCTGCAATACTGAAAGGATATGTTAAAAATTATTCATGGACCAGGATGGTCAACTTTATCAGAAGAATATAAGTGACCCGGTGGTATCACGAGTTATCTATCACTGAAAATCTTCAAGCAAAGGAAAGATAACCACCTGTCAGGGGAGTTGTGAAGAAAAGCTATGCTTTGTGTGAAAATTGAACTCTTGAATTTTATCATCATAGAGTTTCAGAACCAGAAGAAACCATAGAACATAAAATATTAAAGCTAGAAGGGAATATATAATCCAGTCCCCTCATTCTATAAACAAAGAAACAGAAGCTAAATGACTTCCCCAAGATAATTCAGTTATTAATCCAGATAAACTTAATTCTTCTCTGGACGTCAAGTGTTATCAAAAACTGGGTATAACTTCTAGAAAGGGTCTAGAGACAACCTTTAATTCCAATCATCTCTGAAATATGGACATATAATAGTGGTAGAGGTAAAGATAACTTATCCCATTTTTCCAGATTCCCCTCGACTGGGAGTCACAATGACTAAAGGTCAGCTATAGATTTCCTGGGCCTGCCTCTATTATAGGTTTCCTGACTCCTAGAGGTATCAATTATAATCACTGGTAAAGAGAAGGCAATAAATAGCTCCTCATGTTAACAAACTCATCATTTGAAAATGCAAATACTCTTGAAAGAGTGAGGTCTATCAGTCACCCACATTTTAGTATCAACCGCTATCAATAAAATAATCAACTCATAATTTAATTGAGATAATCACCCCTCAAGGAATTAGGTCACTTTGGCAGCGGAAATATAGGTAGATCAGGGTAATTTAGGTAGTCACTTTGGGGAAGGAGATGTCAAATACTTTACCTTTTTACTTAAGGCAAAATATTTCTTCAGTAAGTTATCTGTATTTGATTGAGTTGACATCAAACTCCTTCCCCTGATCCAAGTCAGTCTAATCTGCCTTGGTGTCATCTAAACTCTGCTGTTCAGTCCAGTATCCACACCATCCTTTGATTTTCTCCCAAGCTGCTAGTATCTATCCCTCCTCTGTCCTCTCCAAGTTACTTTGTGCTTACTTTGCATATGTTTGATATCTACCGATATCTACTGATGCATCGTTTTATCAGAAAATTTAAGCTCATCAAGGGCAGGAGCAGTTTGATTTTTGTCTTGACATTCCTAATGCCTAACACATAGCAGGTACTTAAAAATTGCTTATAGGTCGTTGATTGTTGCGGCTGCCTCCTAATCTTCCAGTCTCAAATCTGGTACTTCCAAAGTAATTTTCCTTAAGTTCAGATCTGACCATGCAATTCCTCAACTCAATCAACTCTGGTTGACTTCATCTTGTCTCTGGGATGGTGGAATCTTTACCTGGAGATACATTTCATGGGATCTGTGACCATGGGTAGGAAAAAAAATCTGTCTTTATTTTCACTAATCTCTAACTGAAATTTAGCATTTCCTTTGATTATAAATGTAGGCAGTGAAAATTATTCTGAGAAGGGCTTCACCTGACTTTCAAAGTAATCCATGACATACAAATAAAGTTTAAAAACCCCTGCTTTAAGGACAAAATATAATCTCCTCTGAGATTATATTTTTTTCCTTTTTTGATGTCTTTCTAAACCTGACCCAAAACTATCTTGCCATCCTTATTGGACATTACTCCTCACTGGTGCTCTGCAGCTCCATCAAACTGGATTTCTCTCTTTTCTACACATAGGACCCTTCTGTCTCCATGACTTTGAACTGACTTACCAACATGCCTAGAATGCACTCTCCCCTTATCCCTACATCATGGAGTATCTTCCTTTTAAGATGCTGTTGGAGCAGCATTTTCTTCATGAAGTCCATTCTGGTACCCTACCCTCGAAATGCTAATGCTAACATCCTTCCTCCAAAACAGCCTTCTAATTAACTTCTTTGTATATATCTGTATTTCTTCACTTAATATTTATTATATGTACTTATATTACTACATATTATATTATGTAATTATATTATAATACATAACATTATTGATATATTACGTCATTATAAAATAAAATATATTAATATTATAACACATAATTATAATATATGTTATATAATATAAATATTACAATTCATTTATTTTATATATTTATTTATATTATATATAATCTATTTTAAATATATTTATTATAACATATATAATAAATAAATAAAAATATTTGTTATAAATAAATGTATTTATATTATAATATTTATGTATGTTTATTGTCTCCTCCATTGGAATATAAGCTCCTTATGAGTAGATATTGTTTTATTCTCTATATTTAAATCCTCAGTACTTTTAGATCTCTAGTATCTTTGCCAAAAAACCAAATGGTCACGAAGAGTCCAACATGACTGAACAAGAAACCCTATACCTAGCATAGTGCCTGACACATAGAAGGTACTTAATATGTACTGGTTGCTGATTAATAACACTCACTTGGCTTTTTATTGTGCCCTAAGAGTAGTGGTATTGTTTAGTCATTTCAGTAGCGTCAGATTTCATGACACCTTTTCTGGTTTTCTTGGCAAAGATACTAAGGTGGTTTGCCATTTCCTTCTTCAGCTCATTTTACAGATGAGGAAACTGAGGCAAAAAAAAGTCAAGTGATTTGCCCAGGGTCACACAACTAGTGTCTGAGATCATATTTTAACTCAAGAACATGAGACTTCCTGACTCTAGATTCAGCACTAGCCACAGTGCTAGTGCTAGCTGCTCCACTTTAAAAGCACAAAACACTTACTTTCACAGCAACCTTATGAGACTGAGCAAGCGTTATCATCCCCATTTTAGACATGCAGGGAAGTTAAGTGACTGACTTGCCCACGGTTGCCCAACTAATAAGCTTTGGAGACCTGGAACATCAGGACTCCTGACTTCAAGTCCAGAGCTCCATTTAATTGCTTCCCATCCCAAAATAAAAAGAGGAGAGAAGAATGCATACCTGTCACCTGCCCCAGGCTACAATAGATAAGCCTCCTACTCTCACCTCCTCCCTCTACATTAGTGGCATAATATGGTAGTAAGAGGTTTCTCTTCTCAGAATCATGGATTTTTAGAACTGGGAGAGACTTCAGCAATCAACTCATTTAATCCACTCATTTTACAGATAAGGAAACAGATAGTGGTAGAGGCGGCACTGAAGTCCAGGTCTACTCAGTTCTCAAACCAATACTCTTTCCACCACACCATGGTTAAAAGGAAAGCAACACAATGAAACAATCAGCTGTTCAAATTAAAAAAAAGATCCTGGCAACAATGAGTCATCATAGTTGGCATTAGAATGTTATACAATTTAAGAAGGTATTCCCTCTCAATATCACTTTGAGGGAACATAAAAGCAAGGCTCGTAGCAGTAACTTACTTAAGATCCCTTCCATCTCTAAATAGGATAGGGTTTGGAACTCAGTGCTCATTTATCTATGCCATATGGTTCCTATGAATAAAAGTTCTCACCAGATCAGAGATCTAGAGTGGGAGGAGACTTCAAAGGTCATTTAGTCCATCACCACTCCCACTTCACAGATGGAGAAACTGAGTCCCACATAGGTAAAAATGACTTGCCCAAGGTAACATAGGAAAGAGGCAAGATTTAAATCAGATTCTCGTCTCACTTTACCATTCAGCTTCCCTGGTATCATGTGAAAATTCCAAAAATCAAATTATTTTCATCATCAGAAAAGATTCAGGAATTTTGTATTAAAAAAAATTCACAGAAAGAGTAGTTTTAGAGCTACACTAGCTGACTGATGCTTGTTCAAGGACCCTGGCTTACAGACTGAATTAATACTGTATTCGATCTGTCCAACAAAAAATGCTTCTATCTGGTGCCCCAGTTTCAGAAGAAACATGAAGGCAAAGGAAATAGATCTATTAAATGTTCTCAGCCATACTGGTCCATTAGAAAATGAAACAAAAATCAAAGCAACAATTTGATTAGGACATCATTGGGATAAACAACTCCAAAGTGAAAAGTGGTCAGAAAATGTGGAATGTAATTACTTAATTAAAATAGATATTTTTTTCTTTCAAAGAGATTCAAAGTTAGAAGAGACATTAGAACTCATCTATTAAATCCCTACTCCATACAGGAGTCTCTTCAAAAGCCTCCCCAACAGGTGAGCATCCAGCTGCTTGAATATTTCCATTCTCAGGGATCTCACTATCTCCCAAAGTATCCTGTTTCACTGTTGGACAAATTTAACTTTTGAGAAATTTATCTTTATTTTAAATCAAAACCTGCATCCTTCTAGACTTATAGAATAACAGAACCCAGGAGTTACATAACCATCATCAGGGATGCCAAGCCTCTAACAGTGAAGTGAAACACTGAAGAACTTAGGCCACTGGGATGCTAAACTATCACTGGAGATACCTGAGTCTCCCAGAGTCAGAAGTATATAAGGTTCAGTATCCTAGGACAGAACCACTAAAAAAGGAATTAATCACATATTCCACATCCATGATCTCTTCAATTAAGACCCTAGGACCTGATCAACAGAACCCTTGCAGACCTCCCAGCCATAGGAGTCATAGAAAGCTGTATCAGCAAGGACCCCAGCATACACAGGAAAGCCAGCTTTATAGGTTCTTAGATCTGCTTTTCTAAAAGGAAAGCAACTTTTGAGGGATCAACAATCACTGTAATCAAGCACATATATCATTCACTTAGTTCAGAGTGAAAAGTAAGCACCCTGAACTTCAGAGAAAATAGGGAGAAATAAAGATCAATAGACATGATTTCCAACACAGATCAACAGACTTGAGTCTCATCTGGCCAAACAAACACTTCAGTAAGCCCCAAAGTAAAAACCTCACCTCGAGTATTTATACACTTTTCAGAGCTGGAGGGCAGGACCCTTTGACCCTGTGCCTCAATAGAAATTAACAAAAGTTATTTGAGGCCTATCAATGGGTGGGGAAGATCTAATTAGCATTACAAAATTAACATTACAAAAGCCTATTCCGAAAAGGATTTTAAGTCACCTTAGGTCCTGAGACTTTATTTTATTCAACAGTAAAATGAAGGGGTTGGAATAAATTAATTCTGAGATGGCCTTTAGTTCTAACTTTGTGTGCACCAAAGATTAAAGGAGGGTCCTTTGCTTCCAAAGACTCGAAGGTCAGATGCTAAGTGCTTATTCCATATCAGGTCATTTTTTGAATGTGCCTCATTTCTCACCATCTTGGGATAAGGTTCAGGGCAGGCATAGAGTGTGCGTTCAGACAAGTTCCTGCAGACCTAATCTCTAATGTAATTCTTCCTTTGCCACCAGGATCTCAGTACTAAAAAGAGAGGGGCCAGTCTGACTCCGCATTCAGTCATCATAGTACTCTATAGTATGAGGATCCAAATCAACTGGTCTTTCCCCAGGAATGCAGATCCAGAGTCACTGTTAACTGAAATAAAAATTTTCTTTCCTCTTGTCTGTTCTCATATGCTCATCCCTCTCCACTCTAGCCTTACTCCTCTACAATCCATACCTTTATCTTCCTTCTCCCATCCCACTGTGCCTTCTAGAATGCCTGCTCTACTGTTAATAAACTTTCCTTTATCCTAGATGACTTCACTTCATATTTTTTACATCTTCTTGGGATAACAGAAAACTGACTTTTTCTGGTGGCAAAAAATTGGAAATTTAGGAAATGCCTATCAATTGGGGAATAGCCAAACAAGCTGTGATATACAATTGTGACATAATGCTATTGTGCTGTAAGAAATAATGGAGGTGGGGGCGGAGCCAAGATGGCGGAGTAGAAAGACTCACCTAAGCTAGGTCCGAACCCACAGCCCATAGATTTCCTGTAAAAAGAACTCCTGACAAATTCTGGAACAGTGGAAGCCGCGCAGAAACACAGTGAAGGAG
>CM053769.1:46542075-46594988 GCA_028658325.1 Potorous gilbertii | reverse complement strand
GAATGTAAAAAGTTAAATAAATTTATTTTAAAAAAATAAATAAATAAATAAATAAAAAATAAAATAAAATAAAAGTCTTCAAAAGGAAAAAAAAAAAAGAAATAATGGAGGTAATTTCAAAAACATCTGGTATTTGAACTGATGCAGTATGACATAAATAGAACCAGGAGAACATTGTACAGAGTAACAACAACATTGTAATTAACAACAACCAACTGTGAAAGATTTAGTCATGCTGATGTAGAAGTATGTGTGTCAGTTACGAGAAAGGAAAGAAATGTTGCCATGTCATATATCCAAAAAAAGGAAATTGGCTTGCAACAAAGAACTATATTGCCCAAAGCTGGATGTACTATTAGGGAAAATTAATTTTAACATAATAACTTTTAAGCATTCCTATGGAGAAAACTAGAGGCTTTGAAAGGCAAGCATAATGGACAAAAGAAACTTAAAAACAAGCTAATATGAATAACTTTAAAAGGCTAAGAAAAAATCTAGCTATTACATCCTGAAAGGAAGAAATTAAACTGAGGGTTAATGAAGAGATAGAGACAAATTACAAGTTTAGGAGTTTAAAAAGAAAAGTTTTGTACAGTTAATAATTTACATATGAAAAAAATTGAAGCACATTTCTCTGATAAAGGCCTCATTTCTCAAACATATAGAGAACCAAGTCAAATATATAAAAATAAGAGTCATTCCCCAAATGATAAATGATCAAAAGATATGAAGTTTTCAGATGAAGTAATAAATGCTATCTGCAACCACATAAAAATGCTTTAAACCACTATTGATTGGAGAAAGCAAATTAAAACAATCCTGAGGTACTACCTCATACCTATTAGGTTAACTAATAGAACAAAAATGAAAAATGACAGATGTTAGAGGGGATGTGGGAAAAATGAGATGTCAAAGCACTGTAGGCTTTCAAACAGAGAAATTTGGAACTATGTCCAAAGAGCTATGAAACTATGCAAATCCTTTGACCTTACAATACCACTACTAGGTCTCTATCCAAAAAGAAATTTAAAAAAACAAAACAAAACAAAAAGGAAAAGGACATATATGTATAAAAATATTTATAGCAGCTCTACTCTGCTGACAAAGAATTAGAAATTGAAAGGATGTTCATCAATTGGGGAATGGCTGATACAAAGTGAAGTGTACGATGCACAAAGTAGCAGCAATATTGTAAGATGATCAGCTATGAGTGATTTAGCCATTCTCAGCAACATAATGACCTAAGACAACTGTGAAGGACTTATGATGAAAAATGCTATCCATCCCCAGAGAATATACTGGTTTGAATACAGATTGAAGCATACTTTTTTTACTTTCTTGAGTTTTTTCTCTTGGTCTATGTTTTCTTTCACAAGAGAGGGAGGGAGGAAGGAAGGAAGGAAGGAAGGGAGAAAGAGAGAGTGAGGGCAAGAGGAGGAAGGGCAGAGAGAGAGAGAGAATATTAAGTAAGCTGAGATTGGGTTATTTTGTCTGACTATATTAATCTGGTGGGAAGAAGCAGTGATAAATGCAAAAGAAGAAAAAAGAAAAGGGCAGCAAATGAAATATTTTAAAATATACTGAAAATGTCAGAAAGAAATTCAAAAGTGAACCAAAATAAGCAGAGCAGTTTTATTATTATTATGTTAAATTTAGTAGACTTTTTAAAAAAAGATTAGGTGAAAGTTACATAAGTTTACAATTTCATATATAATATTCTTTTTTGTTCTTCCTTATATATTGAAATGTTAGTTTTTATTAGATTGATAACAAAAAAGAATTTTGAAAAAAAAAAGATTGGTAACTCCAGTACTACATAAAACTGAATTTTTTTTAAAATGCATAAATTAATTTTTAAAGACACAGGGATTTCAGCAGACCACAAACTTAATATAAGCTGACAGAGTGATATGACTGACAAAAAAAAAAAGATGTATACATTCTTGGTCCACCCCACTGTTATACACTGGGTACTTATTTTTTTTTTCTAAATTTATTAATTTATTTGTTTTCAGTTTTCAACACTTATTTCCATAAATTCCAAATTTTCTCCCCCTCCCTCCCAAAGACAGCATGCAATCTTATATGGGTTCTACACATACATTCCTATTAAACATATTTTCACATTAAAATGAATGGGAGAAACCATGAGAAAAACATAACAAATGAGAAAATAATCTGCTTCATTCTGCATTGCAGTTCCATAGTTCTTTCTCTGGATGTGGATGGCATTTTGCATCATTGCATTGCTATGAAAGGATAAGTCTATCAAAAACAATCCTCACATACTGTGGCTGTTACCATATATAATGTTCTCCTGGTTCTGTTCACTTCACTCAGCATCAGTTCATATAAGTCTTTCCAGGTTTTTCTGAAGTCTGCCTGTTGATCATTTCTTATAGCACAATAATATTCCATTACATTCATAAACCACAACTTATTCAGCCATTCCCCAATTGATGGGCATCCCTTTGATTTCCAGTTCTTGGTCCCCACAAAAAGAAGTGCTATACATATTTTTGTACATATGGGTCCTTTTCCCATTTTTATGATCTCTGTAGAATACAGTCCTAGAAGCAGTATTGCTGAGTCAAAGGGTATGCACATTTTTATAGCCCTTTAGGCATAGTTTCAAATTACTCTCCAGAATTGGTTGGATCAACTCACAGCTCCACCAACAATGAATGAGTGCTCCAACTCTCCCACATCTTCTCCAACATTTACCATTTTCCTGTTTCGTCAGATTAGCAATTCTGATAGGCGTGATGTGGTACCTCAGAGTTGTTTTGATTCACATCTCTCTAATCAATAGTGATTTAGAGCATTTTTTCATATGAATGTAGAAAGCTTTAATTTCTTCCTCTGAAAACTGTTCGTATAATTTGACCATTTATCAATTGGGGAATGATTTGAATTCTTATAAATTTGACTCAGTTCTCTATATATTTTAGATATAAGGCATTTATCACAGACACTAGTTGCAAAAATCATTTTGCAGTTTCTGCTTCTCTCCTAATCTTGGTTGCATTGGCTAGGTTTGTACAAAAACTTTTCAACTTAACATAATCAACGTTATCCATTTTGCATTTCATAATGTTCTCTATCTCGTTTGGTCATAAATTCCTCCATTCTCCATAAAGCTGACAAACTATTCCTTGCTCTCCTAATTTGTTTATAGTATCAGCCTAGATCGTGTACCCATTTGGACTTTATTCTGCAATACAGTGTCAGGGATTGATCTATGCCCAGTTTCCACCACACTATTTTCCAATTTTCCCAGCAGTTTTCTATATATGTGACTCTTTTTTAGGAAATCAACCCTAAACAGAGCATTAGCCAAGCTATAGATGACCCACAGTTCCTAGAGATCGTTTAATTTTACACAGAATTAAACAAAAGAAACCAGAGTCACTTACAAATGCTCAATTAATTCCTTGTCATCAGGGTCTTCAATCGTGGATATTCATCAGCCACTCCAGTTTCTCCTATCTAAGTAAAGAGAATGGTCCAACTAACCTATATCATTGACCCATATCCTTCTTTGCCTAGCTCCCTGAACAGTCTATTTCATCTCATTCTACCTTGCCTCCTTTCCCATTCCAAATTTGAAGTTTTCTTTCTACCTCCATTCCTCCCTCTTTCCTTCCCTTATCTTTTTTCCCTTCTTCCATTTTGCTCTGGTCACAGAGAAAACTAGTTTTCTTCTGTCTACTCTTACCCTCAGTTCTGGCCAATGTATGTACTAGGAATTTCCCTGACCCCCTGACTGCCAGCACTTTCCTGGTTTCCACAATTTTCTTTTAGCTTCTTCAATCAATCAATTAACAAATATTTATTAAATACTTGCATAGCATTATGCTGGTTTTTAAAGATGAAAAGACAAAAATGCAAAAGTCCATGCTCTCTAGGAGCTTACATCATGCTGGGTGGAAACACACATTCAGAAAGGCAAACACAAAAATCCAGTCACCCCTTCTATATTACAGGGGTTAGGAGAGGCACCCCATGATCTAGAAAGTCTGCATAAAATTTTTTGGCCTTTCCTTCATACCAGAGAAGAAGTCTGAATTATTATGATATTAAAAGATAAAATATGTTGAAATTATACAATACTATGCGTATATTTTATGCATTTCTGAGTTTCTAAAGTTTTTCTGTGTTGTCTGCTGGCTTTCACACGTTGTCTTCAGCTTCGACAAGACTCCCAAGAAATTCCCATTTAATTTCTTGTGCCAACCTACAGCATATCAAAATTGCAATGGAGAAAGTCACTATGCTAAAAAAAATTGGGGGAACATTAGCAGCAGGGAATCATAAAAGGTATCACATATAGGCTGTGGCATTTGAATTGATCTAGAGATTTTAAGAGGCAAAGGTAAGAAGGAAGTGCATTCCAGATGTGGGAGGACAGCTTGGACCAGGGATAGGGATCCTGTGGCCTCCTAGGTCCTTCAGTGCAGCCTTTTGACTGAGTCCAAGTTTTTACAGGATAAATCCTTTTATTAAGGGAATTTGTTCTGTGAAGTTTGGATTCAGTCAAAGGGTAGTACCTGAGGACCTAAAGGACCACATGTGGCCTCAAGGTCATAGGTTCTCCACCTTTGACCTGGACAAAGGCAGAGAGACAGATGATGAAATGTCCTGGGGGACAACAAATTGGTTGGTTTTTCTGTAAATGGAATGTCTAAAGGACAGTTACATGTAATAATCCTGGAGCCAACTTGTGAAGGATTTTAGAGGTAATAGAATGCCACCAGATTATTGAGCAAGGGAATGATCTGCTCAGACCTGTGCTCTATGAGTATCATTTTGTCTCTTGTGTAGGGTTGAAGAGGTAAGAAACTTGAAGTATGAAGATCAGTTAGGAGACTATAGTAATAGTTCAGGTGAAGTGATAAAGATAAAGATAAATTTTGTGAATGGAGAGAAAGAGATGATACAAAAAGTGTTGTGGCAGTAGAATTGGCAAGACCTGGAAATTGATTTAATATTGGGGGTGGGGAAAATGAGGGAGATTGAAAAGTTGTGTATTGAAAAGGGAGGAAAGTGAAACCAACTTAACAGTGGTGACAGGGGTGGGGGGGACTAGAGATCAAGGTGAGGATAAAGAATAGGGTTAGGAAGATTAAGAGAGTAAGGCAGAGGGACAAGGGGTTATGGTCAAATGGAATAATTTTAAAGTTCTTGATCATGGAATTGGAAAAGGTCAAGAAGAAAATATTGCAAGCAGTTAGAAAGAAACAATTCAAGTATTGCAGAAATACAATCAAGATAACACAAGATCTAGTATCTTTTACATTAAGGGATCAAAGGGCAAGGAATATGATATTCCAGAAGTGAAAGGAACTAGGCTTAAAATCAAGAATCACCTACCCAGCAAAACTGAGTATAATACTTCAGGGGAAAAATGGTGATGGTAAGATCATATCCCTTAAGTCATATGACCAAAGTATAATGAAGGTGCTGATCATGGAAGTTGAGGAGAACAATAAACTGGAATGCTAAGGTATTTGAGTAGACATCAATGTATAAATTGAAGTTCTTGAGTATAAGGACAGGGGTTGAGTTGAAAAAGAAGACTACAAGCCAGGAAATGAAATGCTTGAGAAAACAGAAAGAATGACCTGGAAGTTGATAAATACTAGCCACCTAGCTCTGGATGAAACAAACCTCAAAAGAAGATGACAAGGGTATGGGGAAGTTATGGAAATGAAAGTGAGAAGTAAGAAATATGCCAAGTCCTCATCCTGGCCAATCTCAGGGTACATAATAAAAAGATTATTGAGTTATAGTCTTGCTGTATTTAAAAGAAGTTGGCATTAATTTACATGCTGACTTGTCATCTTGCTTTGCTCATTTCTCTTCAATCTTTCTCTTCATCCTCTTCATTAAAAAAATTCTTTGATATTTAGGAAACATTTCCAATGTGCAGAACAGTAAGCTAGACTTGGGGAGTAGATAAGACATGGTCCCCTATCCTCATTAAATTTAAGGTCTTATAGGGAGAAGACACAGATAGTAGGGTACTTCAATGGAATGTACACTGGCTATGGTGTCATCTACTACTACTATTACTACTACTTCTACTACCACCATGACCACCACCACTACCACTACTACAATAATGATAATTGGTAACATTCTTACAGTACATTAAAGTTTGCAAATATTACCTCATTTGACCTTCATAACAACCCTGGGAGGTATTATCCTCCTCATTTTACAAAGGAGCAAAGCTGAGGCTAAGAAAAGCTCAGTGAGGGGGCAGAGCCAAGATGGCGAGTAGAAAGACGCACATACTCTAGCTCTTCCCACACAGTTCATAAAATACCTGTAAAAAAAATGACCCCCAACAAGTTCTAGAGCAGCAGAATGACAGAGTGAAAGAGATTTCCAGCCCAAGGTAATCTGGAAGGCAGGCAGGAATGCTCTATCACACAGAATGGAGCATAGCCTAGCTTTGGCCACGTAGCACTGGAACAGGACTGTAACAGGCCTGGGGGTGGGGGGAGGAATTCCTAGCAACAGTGGCAGTTCTCAAATGCCTCAATCCATAAATGCCAAGGACAACTTCAAAGGTCAGTGAGAGGGCTTTTTCAACTGGGCAAGAAAGGAGCAAGGTCCTCCCCTCGCCCGGCCCCAGGTGGTGGTGGCAGCAGTAGTGGCCTTTGGTGGAGCCCTCAGCCCAAAGTCCCTGGGGGAAATGAGCAGCTGAGCTGGATCTCAGCCCTAAGTGGCAGCCCTGCCCTCCACCTAAAGTCCCTGGGGGAATTGAGTAGCTGACTTGAATCAAGTAAGAGAGGTGGTGGAAAAATTGGGAAGAGAAATGAGAGAGATGCAAGAAAATCATGAAAAGTGAGTCAACAGCTTGCTAAAGGAGATCCAAAAAATGCTGATGAAATAACACCTTTAAAAATGGGGTTAATTCAATTGGAAAAAGAGGTCCAAAAAGTGAATGAGGAGAAGAATGCTCTAAAAAGCAGAATTAGCCAAATGGAAAAGAAGTTCAAAAGCTCACTGAAGAAAATAGCTCTTTAAAAATCAGGATGGAGCAGACGGAAGCTATTGACTTTATGAGAAATCAAGAAATTACAAAACAAAACCAAAAGAATGAAAAAATAGAAGATAATGTGAAATATCTCATTGGAAAAATAACTGACCTGGAAAATAGATCCAGGAGAGATAATTTAAAAATTATGGGACTTTCTGAAAGCCATGATCAAAAAAAGAGCCTAGACATCATCTTTAATGAAATCATCAAGGAAAACTGCTCTAATATTCTAGAACCAGAGGGCAAAAATAAATGTTGAAAGAATTCACTGATCACCTCCTGAAAGTGATCCAAAAAGAGAAACTCCCAAGAGTTACCAGGTCAAGAAGAAAATATTGCAAGCAGCTAGAAAGAAACAATTCCAGTATTACAGAAATACAATCAAGATAACACAAGATCTAGCAGCCTCTACATTAAGGGATCGAAGGGAGTGGAATAGGATATTCCAGAAGTGAAAGGAACTAGGCTTAAAATCAAGAATCACCTACCCAGCAAAACTGAGTATAATACTTCAGGGGAAAAATGGTCATTCAATGAAATAGAGGATTTTCAAGCATTCTTGATGAAAAGGCCAGAGCTGAAAAGAAAATTTGACTTTCAAACACAAGAATCAAGAGAAACATGAAAAGGTAAACAAGAAAGAGAAATCATAAGGGACTTACGAAAGTTGAACTGTTTATATTCCTACATGGAGAGATAATGGTTGTAACTCTTGAATCTTTTTTTAGTACTTGGTTAGTTGGAGGGAATACACACACACACACACACACACACACACACACACACACACACACATACACACACATAGACAGAACACAGGGTGAATTGAATAGGAAGGGATCATATCTAAAAAAATTAAATCAAGAGGTGAGAGGAATATATTGGGAGGAGAAAGGGAGAAATGGAATGGGGCAGGTTATCTCTCATAAAAGAGGCAAGAAAAAGTTTTTTCAATGGAGGGGCAAAGGGGGAGGTAAGAGGGAAAAAGTGAAGCTTACTCTCATCACATTTGGCTTAAGGAGGGAATAACATGCACACTCAATTTGGTATGAAAATCTATCTTACACTACAGGAAAGAAAGCAATAAGTTGGGTGTGGGGTGATGATAGAAGGGAGGGCAAATGGGAGGAGGGAGTAATTAGAAGTAAACACTCTTGGGGAGGGATAAGGTCAAAAGAGTGAATAGAAGAAATGGGAGGCAGGATAAGATGGAGGAAAATATAGTTAGTCTTACACAACATGACAATTATGGAAGTTGTTTGCAAAACTATACATATATAGCTTATATTAAATTGCTTGCCTTCTCAGTGGGGATGGGTGGGGAGGGAGGAAGGGAGAGAAGTTGGAACTCAAAGTTTTAGGGAAAAATGTTGAGAATTGTTTTTGCATGCAACTGGAAAATAAGAAATACAGGTAATGGGATATAGAAATTTATCGTCCCTTATAAGACAAGAGAGGAGAGGAGATGGGAATAAAGGAAGGGAGAAGTGTTAAAAAGGAGGGCAGATTGGTGGAAAGGGTAATTAGAATACCTGGTGTTTTGGGGTGGGGGGAAGGGAGAGATGGGGAGAAAATTTGGAACTCAAAATTTTGTGGAAATAATTGTTGAAAACTAAAAATAAATAAATAAATGCTAAAAAAAATAAAGAAGAGCTAAGTGGTTACACCACTTAGTAGTAATAAATACTACTGGTGTAACCTTAGGCCAGTCACTTGCTCACTCAGTTATTCTACTGATCTCCATTCTGCTGCTGCTTTCATGAAGCTTACACATTAGTACCAGATTCAATACAATAAGGAACACGACTGGTACATGAAATACAAGGTGCTGTGTAAGATCACAGAAGAAACCATCAGATCTTAGAATTGGAAGGCATCAATTCATACATGATATTAGAACCAGAAGTCTTGGATTCTAATCCTACCTCTGATCCTACCTGGGTGTTGCTAGCCAACTCACTTGACCTTTTGGAGTTTCTGCTTCCTCATTTGTAAAATATGGGTGTTTGGCTAGATGACTTCTGAGGCCTTTTTCAGCTCTAAACCTTGAGTCTATTATTATTCATTATTCACTCCCCCTGGAACCTACAGTCTCCAACTTTATTTCTACCCATTGTTGCTGCTCCATTAGCCAATCTAAGCACAGTTTCTTTCTCTCCTATTACCTGTTAGCATCTACAAACACTTTCATTTACATAGACTGCACAGAGGCAGACATTTTATCTTTAGACTACCTGGGCAGCCCATAAACAATAGGAAATTCATAGAATCACAGATAGCTAGAGTTGGAAGGAGCCTTAGAGACTACATATGGCAGCTGCCTCATTTTACAGAGTAGGAAACTGAAGTCCAAATATATGAAATTATTTGTCCAAGATCACACAGCATTTTACAATCCACTTTACGGGTCACACCTTAAATCAAAGGAACCAAATCAAAGTGTTATTCCTCTTGGTAGAATGCCTACAATGGCATCTGCTATGGGGACCAGTGTGCATATTAGGTGGACCATGAGTTGAGCCTGACCTCCAGTGTGCAAGGCAGTGGAAAGAGCCCTGGGTTTGGAATCAAAAGACTTGCATTCAATTCGAAGTCTGCTCCTTACCACCTGACCACAGAAAAGTTATAGTTTTCTTAATGTCGCTTTTGATTCAAAAGCTTATGAAATTATTTATGGATGCATGAGGGAGAGGGAAAGAAAAAGGGGAGAGAAGTTGTTTCCAGAGAAACCCTCAGGGCCCAGGTTGACTAGGGTCTCCTGGGGCCTGTAATGGGTTCAGACACAGGTTTTTCTCCCTGTAACATTCTCTCTTCTGCTGAAGTCCCTCCCACTTGCTGCTTTGAAAGACTTCTCAGTGATCATTCTTTTTCAATTTTATGCCAATTCCCAGATGCACAGAGCCAAAGTTTTCAGAGCAGAGAAGCAAGGAGTGTAGTGAGCTTTGGAGAGGGGGTGGACCAGGCTGGGCATCCCTGAGGCATAGGGGACAGATGCCCTGACCCCCTGACCTGAGGGAGACATGGAGTGCCTGAGAGACTGAGAACCCTAGCGGTGAATGAATCAGGTCCTTACCCTCCCAGACAAAGCTAGAGCTTCCAAGCAGGGTAAAATCATCCTTAATTTGGCTGTTAGATTTAAAAAAAGAAATCAGTCCTCACCATAGCAACCACGGGGGCCCGGAGAGGAAGGAACATCCTCGGAGACTCTAAGCTCAGCTCCCAAGACACTTGCAGAGAGAGGAGAGTACAGAAAAACTTTGCCTGCCTGCTGGATTGCATGAATTCTTTGCTGTATTCAAAGTGCAATCATACCCTACCCAGCAGGGTAGGCAGAGATGTGTATCCCCAGTCTTGTTCAAGAGGCTTTTCCCCAGGGTCATTGCTGGTATTTCCAACACCAGCATTCCTTTATCCTGTTCCCACAGGGCAGAAGCTTAATTAAGCTTAAATTTCCTTGTCCCTAGAAGCCTAATTCATCTCCTGGAATCTTTCAAGTTTTCTCTATGGCTGTCTTCAACATTTTGATCAAAACCTTCCTTCCCACCCACCCCGTCTCATCAGCTCCTCTAACCTATCCTTCCTGGCCTTATTCCACACCATTCCTCCATAAATCATCAATCTACAGCAGGACAGAAGCTGAGAGAACATCTAGTCCAACCTAGTCTCTGTACAGATAAGATAACTGAGGCCCAGAGAGGTTAAGTAATTTGCCACAAATTGCACAGGTAGGAAGTAGCAGATCTGGGCTGTGAACCAAAGTCCTCTGGCTTTGAATCTAGGTTTGTTGGTTGTTCCTTTGTTTCCACCCCATCCCTTTCCTTGTTCTCTAGCTCCTAAATGACCAGAATATTACTCTCCCCTTTGTGCAATCTACAACTTTCTTCATCTGTGTCTTTGTTCATGCTGAGCAGTCTGTCACTCACCAACCCTATTTTCTGAATGTTGAATTCCTACCAGTCCTTCAAAGTGTCCCTCAAATGCCACCTCCTCCAGGATGCCTTTTTTTATGCCTCTCCCAAATAGTTGGAAATGATCTTTCTTTCCCCAGACCTCCAGAGGCACCTCTCAAGTGCATGTATATTCCATTCTGATTTATAGTGATATCTATACCTAAAAATGTGTATAATAATAGTAGCAAGAATTTATATAGCACATTAAGGTTTCAAAGAGCTTTAAAACATCTCATTTAATGCTCACAACAATGCTAGGAGGCAAGTTCCATTATTTATGCCTATTTTGCAAATGAGGAAACTGAGGCAGACAGCAGTTAAGTGACTTGCTCAGGGTCACACAGTTAGGAGGTTGGATTTGAATTGAGGTCCTTTTTGACTCTAAGCCCAGCATTCTATCCACTGTGCTACCCTAGCTGTCATGTGTGTGTGCCTGCATGTGCGTACACATTAGCTATATCATTCTCACTAATTTCTACATTCACTTAGGATAGGAATACTGATATGCTTGAACACCTAGCATAGAGCTCTACCCCAATTAGGTGATTAATACCTTGTTAAATTCTATTGTGATCATAGGACTTAGAAGTGGAAAGATCCTTAGAAGTCATCTAATCCAACATCTCCTTATACAGAAAAAGAAACTGAGTCCTGATGAGGGGAGATTAGCTCAAAAGCGTCAGAGGCAGGATTCATACTGAAAAATAGGAGAAAGGGCATGGTGGCTAGAAGGCTAGATTCTGAGTCAGGAGGACCAAGATTCAAATCTTGCCTCTGATGCCAGCTGGGCTACCATGAGCACAGGTAACTCAACTTTTCTAAGGCTGTTTATTTACATTAGGAATAAAAGCTCACAGTTCTATTATATGATTAGACAAGAGAAGGTATACAAAATTCAAAATCTCTCCTTAAACTTATGCTGAAAAATACTATACCCCTCCAGAGAAAAAAAGTGATAGAGTTGAAACGTTGATCAAAGTATACTATTTTTTACTTAATTTTTTCATGGGTTTTTTTTTGGTCTGTTTTCTTTCATAACATGACAAATAGGGAAATATGTTTTGGATGTATAACCTATATCAAATTGCTTACCATCACAGGGAGAGGGGAGAGGAAGAAGGGAAGGAGAGAATTTGGAACTCAACATTCTTTAAAAGAATATTAAAAATCGCATTTCACAAGTAATTAGGAAAAAATATATTTTTAAAATAAATAAGTAAATTTTTTCTTAAAATGTCATATAATGTCTACTACATTATTTTCCATATCCAATTCACCTATCATGCTCAGGGCCTTCCTCTAGAGCTAATATTACATGCGTACCAGTAAAGCACACAGATTATCAATTTGTTATCCTTCATTCTTGCTACCTGACCAGTCTGCCTCTTTTTATAGTTATATAATATAGCTCTTATCTGTTGTCCTTTACCTCACTTCTTATACAGAGTTTGTCAATGTTAGTATGTTTCAATCAACTTATATGTACCATACATTCCTTCTTTGCCCTTTGGGTAACCTACACTTCAGACTCTTCAGAGACTATAGTACTTCCACCCTTCACAGCCATAAAGCAGTTTCTAGACTCTTTGGGCCTCCCTATTGTGACAAATTTCTGTGCCACTTAAAATTCATTAGGAAATAATGACATCCCATGTCAGTGTCTGTTCCTGTATTCATTTTCCATTATTAGCAAGTTGTTTAAGTGGCATGCTATAGCTTTTTCTCACCTTCCTCCTCCTAATTTAGTGTTTATTTTTATCTACGGTCTAAGAATTTTATGACCTTACTGTCACAATAATAATTTCACAAGAACCTTGAATTTCCTTCAAACTCCAAGATTCTGTGATTTATGTAGACCTTTCATAGTATTTTTCACCTTCTTTACACCTTCATCACATTAACTTAAAAAATTTTTTTGTATGTGTTTTAAGGAAACTAAGACTTACAAAATCAGGATATGAGCCAGGTCTCTGCCTCTGACTCTTTCCATGACAACAAGCTGCCTAATAATAATATCTTCCATTGATTTATCATTTTATAAACATGATCTATGATGCAAGTATTATTACTATTAGACTTACTTCCCAGATGAGAAAAAACTAAGGCTTAGAGAAGTTAGGCAAATGGTCCATGGATGCACAACTAGGAAGTGTAGGAAGCAGGATGTGAACTCATGTCTTGTCTTACTCCAAGACAAGCTATCTTTCCACTACATTGTTCTCTCTCTCTCTGCATATAAGGACCTAACTTAGAAATGACTGATTCAGTCATTCCTGATTCACAATGGTGAATTGTGCTTTCCTGACAAGATAAGGGAGATTTCATTTATTGTGATGTCACTTGCAAAAATGTTCCCATGCCCCAGCAACATTCTGACACTCTTCTTGAAGAAAGAATTCATGATTTACAAACATAAGACTTCTCTTTAGGTGCCAATCCTTTGATTTCTTCATTTCCCACCAACTGAACTCCTTTGGACTCCATTATGGCCACAGGAACCACATCATCCTAGATCACATCAGCCTTGGTACTCACACCTCTCATCAATTACCCTTTGCTCCTCAGACTTCTCTGAGTAGAGAGTGGAACAGACAGCTCCTCCTAGAATTTCTATTTAAGACGGGTACCAAGTTCAACCATCTCTTCATTTCCCTTTGGACATAATCATGACTCCCTCATTTTTTCTCTCTCCTATTTCCTATTTTCATTTTCCTTTTGTGTGTTGTTTCTTCCCCCCCCCCAACACACATACACACAGATCATAAGGTCCTTGAAGGCAGGGACTGTTCTCCTCTTTCATATTTATATCCCAGCACAGTGCCTGGTATAGACTTAACATTTATTGACTAACTGAATGGTTTCTCAAGTCAGCTCATTCCATTGCTACAGAGCTTTAATTGTTGGAAGGTCCTTCCTTATAATGTATGGAAATCAGCCAATCATAATGTGCTATTATAAACATACTTTTCATCACATTTCAGCATATTTCCCTAGGCCCTCTGTTGCACTGAAGTCACTAATTGTTAAAGCGTACATTGATTTAATTTAGAGGATTTTATCAAGTTCTTCATATAATGTCTTTACCTCTGCATCCTTTGCAGCAGATGTTGGACAAGCTGCATTTATCTTCATGGCAGTCTTTTTGCTTAATCTCAATATGAGTACTACAAGGTAAGATGACCAAGTGGTTCATGAAATTATGTTTCTTGTGGCCTTTGACTGTCCAACCCAGCCAACTCTTTTATTTGCCTCTCCAAAGAAAACCCAAGAACCATCCTTCCTTTGATCTGCAATGTTGTTCTAAGTATACTCACAGTGAGACAGTCAATCTTGATGTGATTCAGTTTCTCCAGTAGTATGCTGGCCTGTGGGCCATTGGGTAAGCATCTCACATTTAGAGGGTCAGCAATTAAATTAATATTTATAGATGATCTAAAACTTTTTGATTGCTTTATACCTTCTGCCTCTTTCTTTTTAACCACTCTGTAACCAACATGGAAGCAGTAGAGAGAGATGTGTAGGACTAAGGGTCCATTTGTAATTTTGTGTGTTTCATGAGCTGTCAAAGGCAGTCTACTGGTAAGGAGCCTCTGTGTAGGCTGGTCTTTGGGCAACACACAGTCTTTTCACAGGAACTATGATCAGGACTTTTCCAACATGACCGAACTTGATGAAATCTAAACTCTGCTGGCACAATCTTCTACCTCCACACCATGATGAGGCTTCAGAATAGAACTTTTGTTGGGGCAGATGAGTTTCTTACCTAGAAAAAAAATCCTCTCCAGAATGTCCCTGAACAGGTGCTTAAAGGCCTCCAGTCATGGGAAACTCTCCATCTCTTGCTATGTTATTGCATAGTTCTAATTTTTAGGAGGTTCTTCCTTATGTCACATGGAGATTGGTCTATATATAATATGTGTAAAACACTTTATAGACTGTTAAGTGCCATATAAACATCATTAGTTATAATTGCTATTATTTACTATATTTGACTGTGTCTTTAAGCCATGAATATGGATGGGAAAAAATATCTTTGTTTTCAATAATTTCTAAGTGAAATTTAGCATTTCCTTCAGTTGTCTGAAAAAAAATATATTCTAAGAAAGAAGTACAAAGACTTTATAAGACTACCAAAGCAGCCCATTGTACACATCAAAAAATTGGTTAAGAACCCCTATTCTAAGCTAAAGGATGGGTTCCAGCTGTGGAGATGGTCTGCAATGCCATCCATGCCTTTTGCCCAGTCTACCCTGTGATGAAATAGCCCACATTGGCAAAAGCTGTGAAGCCAGAATTAAGGGTCATTCTGCATCTATAGAACAGAGCAAAGCTAATCATAGCCCTCCAGAGGGATGGTTACATGGCAGTGACCTTATTAGAACCACATTTAAATGGTTCACATACTATAATTGATTCATTGGTCTCGTCTAACATTTCTATCCTCCTCCCACTGCCCTTCTCCCTCTCAATCTCCTAGTGTATTGCACTGTACTATTGAGACAGTAGATATTCAATAAGGGTTTTCTGAATTAATAGGGATATGAACTGGACCTTCAGCTTTTCAATGTAGGAAAAATTTCTAAGTGAGGAAATTCCCATTACCATATCTCAGCTAAATTGCAAACTCCTTGAGATCAAGTACTATTTCAATTGTATCTTAGTTTCTGTTAAGCATAGGGCCTGGCACACAGTAGGCTCTTCATAGGTGTTTGTTAATTAATCATTTGTTGATAGATGGATTCACCACCTTTAGGGGGATAGTCCTATCAATAAACAATCAACCAATTCGCATCTATTAAATATTTCCTACCAGTCAAGTACTGGGTTCAGCACTTAATATACAAATTCATAGGTAAAATAAAGGTCTTTGCCTTCAAGAAACTTGCCATCTAGGCAAGCGATGGAGCATCTACTTAGGTATACAAAAGATACACTAAATAAATTAAAAGTAATTTGAGAGGGAAGATAGTAGTAACTGGAAGAATCAGAGAAAGCTTCATGTAGAAGATGGTGTTTGAGCTCAGTTTTGAAAGAAAATAGGGATGAGGAGGGAGTTTATTCTAGGCTTGAGATGCAGCTCATGAAAGACATCAAGATGAGAGATGAAGCATTGTGAAGAACAGTGACACAACCATTTCTCTGTGGGGCTGATTTGGCAGTGATGCAGCTATCCTTCTTCAGGAAAAGACGTTGACTTGACCATACCAAGCCCAACTGATAAACCTGAATTCACTCTCTGCCCTGAACTACACTAACCTGGTAAAGTATAGGTATTGATGCTATTATGGAGGATTTCTTCATTATCTGGGAGTCTTGCCCAATGGGACTGAGGGGGAGACCGGGTAGAGGAACTCACAGCAGGAGAGATTTGATGCGGGTTTTGGCAAATTTCTCCTTATGTGTTGGGTTTTTTTGAATGTGTGCCCAGAGACTGCAGCACTTGCTCCCTTTTTAGAAATTCCCAAATAAAGGCAGACAGGAAGCCCAAGATTTGCCATAAGGGATGGAAATTCCTCTTCTGATCACTTGAAAGGAAACACATCATGATGAACAAGTTGGAGACTGGATAGGAAAGGTAGTCACAAACCAGCCAGGGGACCTTACACAGATGAATGTTACCATCTCTGCCTTAACTACTCCTTAACAAAGTCTATCTTTTTTCAGGTTAAGACTCCCAAAGAAGGTTACAGAAGACAGAGGATGGTCTAGGGACAAACACCTAGCCCCTCAATAAGAGCAGACTGATTTGAGTCTCTCAAATCTTGGAATTCAGTATTCCCCAGCTATTCCTCCCCTGTGGATAACTTTCTAGCCTCCCAGGGAGTTGCCTTTACTAGTTGCTCTCTAGAAAGTTCAAGATATATTTGTTCCAGTACTGAGACTCAAATTATATCATTAGAACCAACTCTTCATTTCTCTCCCCTCTCCATTCCTCAACCCAACTTTTATCTTATACCAAATCCTATGGATTTTTCTCCAATGAAGTAGAAAGATCACTGATTCCAGTGACCTCCAATATATCCTCACAGGTGCCAAAATCACGTTCCCAAAACTCAGATCTTACTATGTTATTACCTACTCAAAAAGCTTCAATGGTTTCTTACTGCCTCTAAGATCAAAAGGAAAATCCTTGGCCCAATATTAAAGGTCTTCTATGATCTGTCTCCCATCTCCCTTCTCAGTTCTATTTCAAATCACTCCTCTTCGTACACATTCTTTTTCCTTCAAATTGGCCAATCAGCTGTTTCCTATATGTAACATATCATTTCCTACCTCCATGGCTTTGCATATGGTAAACTGCATGTTTGGAATACAACCCTCACTCCCATCTCTGTTTCTTATGCTCTTTAGCTTCCTTCAAAGCACAGCTCAAGTACTACCTACTACACAAGACCCCTGATCCACCCAGTTCTTAGTTCTCTCTTTCTCTTAAAATTACCTTGAATGACCCTTTATATAGTTTCTGTTGACTTTTCTATTTATATAGTATGCCCTCTTTCTCCTTCTAATAGAATGTAAGCTCTTCCAGGGCAGGAGATGTTTTGTTTTTGTCTTTGTATCCTCAGTGCCTAGCACAACGTCTTGCTTAAAGGAGTAGCTTTAAAAAAGTGAATTGAATTCATATGGAATCAGAAAAAAATAAAGGATCAAATCTGAGATTTGACATTTCCTAGCTCTGTGACCATTAGCAAGCTACATCATCTCTCTGAGTCTACAGAATGCATTCACATGGACAGTCCCTCCACTGGTACCTCAAACTCAACATGGCCATGAGAGTTAATTATTTTTTATCACACCCTTACCTTCTGAATTCTTATTTCTGTTAGTAAGACTACCATTCCCTAATGTCTTGTGTTCAAAACCTTGGCATTACTTCTGACTCTTCCAGCTACCTTCTCTCTCACATTCAATCAATCCTCACAGAATCATGGAACGTCCAAGTTAGAAGAGATCACAATGGCCATCCACTCCAACCCAGACCTGAATAAGTATCCTCCTTGCAGCACATCATTACAGCCTTGTCTTTGTGACCTGTAGTGAAGGAAATTGACTACCTACATTTTCAGATATCTCTGATTTATTGTTCAGCCATTCAATCATGTTCAACTCTTCATGACCCTGTGAACATTATCCTATCAATGAGATGTTTTTGGCAAATATAATGGAGTGGTTTGCCATTTTCTTCTCTAGTACATTAAGGTAAACAGAAGTTGAGACTTCCCTGAAGTCTCATAGTTAGTAAATGTCTGAGACCATATTTGACCTCAACTCTTCCTAACTCCAGACCCAGTGATCTATCCACTGAGCCATTAGCTGCCTCATAGCTCTGATTAAGATCTGATTAAGATCAGAGGATCTTAGGTTCAGAACTGGAATGGACTGTAGAGAAAAACTAGTAGAATATTTTCATTTTCCAGAAGAGAAAATTGAGGAACAGAAACATTTCATGATGCAACTAGGGTCACAAAGGTTGTAAGTGACAAGGACAGGGCTGAAAATCAGGTCTTGGAATTCAATTTCTTTACATCAAGTCTAAATTTGCCCCGTGTGACTTTCACCCATAGTTCCTAGTCCAACTCTCTCACCAACTCAAACAAGTCTCATCTCTTCTCCACATGATGGCCTTTCAAGTCCTCAGTGGCAACAATCATGTATCCCTCTTTGTCCTCTCTTCTCCAGACTATATATCCCTAGTCCCTTTCCCCAATATGCTCTGGTTGCCTTCCTCTGGAAGTTTTCCAATCTATCAATATCCTTTCTAAAATGCAGTGCCCAGTACTGACCACAGTATTCCACATGTGATCTGATTAGGATAGAGGACAGCAAAACTATTATTACCTCTTTATTCCAGAGAGGTGTACTTTCTTAATGTAGACTAAAGTGAAAAATAACTTTTCTGTCTGCCATAGTGCACTATTCTTGACTCACATCAAGCTAGCAACTCATTAAAAGCTCCAATCTTTTTAATAAAAACTAACCTAACCATGCCTTTCCCATATTGTATTTGTAATACTGATTTTAAAAAATAAATAAATAAAAGCATTTATTAAATACCATGTGTTATACTAAGCATTTCAGATACAAATCCAAAAACAAAACAGGGGTAAGGACTGTCCTTAAGGAGCTTACATTCAATTGAGATGAAAACTATTTCCACAAATAAGCAATAAATTTATACAGAATACCCCCAAAAGTTTAAGTTCTATCTTAAGACTAATTTAAAACTACAATGCTTTAAAACTAGCTTCAAAAAGCACTGACTTTTTGTGAAATATTATATATGAAAAATATATACAAAGTAATTTCTGGGACCCAGGAATTAGGAAGTAGGGAAGCAAGAAATGTTCTTGTAGGAAGTGGCAACTGAGCCACTTGAGCATTTGAAGGTAGACAGGAATCCTAAGAGGCAAAGATGAAGGAGTTTACATTCCAAACATGGTGGACAACCAGGGAGATGGAATATCATTTTTATTGTTGTTTAATTGTTTCAGTTATGGCCAACTTTTCATGACCCCATTTGGTGCTTTCTTGGCAAAGATACCAGAGTGGTTTGCCATTTCCTTCTCCAGCTTGTTTTACAGATGAGAAAACTAAGGCAAACAGGGTTAAGTGACTTGCTCAGGATCACACAGCTACTAAGTGTCTGAAGGTGGATTTGAACTCTTCCTAACTTCCTTACTCCAGGCTGAGCACTTAATTCACTGCACCACCTATCTGCCCCAATATTAGGTATAGGAAATAGCAAACTGAGTAGACCAGTTTAATTGGAATGTATAGACTGGTTGAAGGGGAATAAGGGCACGATAGGCCTGAGAAGACAGGTTGGGGCCAGCCTCTGGAAGGTTTCAAAAGCCAAATAAAGCCTTTCATATCTTAACTGAGAAGCAATATAGATCCACTAGAGGTTTTTGAGGAGAGGAGTGACATGGTCAGACCTATGCTTCGGCAATATTTCTTGGGCAGCTATGAGGGATGATGAATTAGAGACAGGGAATCCAATTAGAAGTGTACTGAAGTCATGAAGGTAGGGATGGGGGCCTGAACTGGAACTGTGACCAAATAAGCAGAAGGAAGAGGGCCCATGGGATGAGAGTAAGATTTTATATGTAGCTTTCTTCAATTTCATATTATTAAATTCAGCCCATAGTTCTAACCTATCAAGATCTTTTGAGATTCTAATCTATCATCCAGTTTATCAGCTGTCCCTTGTAGCTTTGTGTCATCTGCAAATTTAACAAGACTTCTGTCTATGCCTTTAAGTAAGTCAGGGATGAAAATGTTCAGTGCAGGTTCCTGGGGCGGACAGTCCAATGAGCTCCTATCGGGCTGATTTCAAACTATTTACAACTTTTCTTTGAGTCCTGACATTCACCCAGTTCTGAATTCATCTAATTATACTTTCATTTAGCTCACATTTCAACTTTTCCAAAAGAATAAAGTAAGATATTTTATCACACCCTTCACTAAAAATCTGGTTAACAGCACCTGATCTACCAGTTTAATAATTTTTTCCAACAAAGGGAGGGGGGAATAAAATTAATCTAGAGTGACCTGTTCTTGAAGGTTATGCTTATTTTTTGTGATCACACTTCCTTTTATAAATGATTCACTAGCCCTCTCTTTATCAATCCATTCTAGAATTTTCCAAGAAATTGAAGCCAATGGAGAGTTTCTATTCTCTTTCCTTTTTTTAGGATTGTCAGTATTTGTCCTTTTCTAATCCAAAGGTGCCTCTTTTTTCCTCCAAGATCTATAGAATACTCAGGACTGGGACTCAGGAATCACATCCACCATTCTTCCAAAATTCAAGAATACAATAGTTCATCTGGCCCAGGTTGACTAGAATTCATCAAGAGCAGCTAAGTGCTCTCTCACTATCTCCTTACTTATCTTGGGTGTCAGCTCCCGATTAGTCATGTTTATTTCCTCCTTTGCTATGTACAGACCATTCTCCATGGTTGAAAGAGAATGAAGTAGCTCAATCTCTTTTGCGAGTGATTATCATTGCATCCCCATTGAACAGCAGGCTTACCCCTCCTCATCCCCAATGTAATGGGAGTGTCATCTTAGATAGCAAAGGCCCTCATTACCTTCCTGGGTCACCACCACAAAAACCTACCCTTCCAATAGGCATTTCCATCTCTTCCCCCACCCTCATAACTCATCCATTCTATTGCAGTCAAATATCTTCCCTTTGTATATTTCTCATCTCATCATTCTGCTCAAATCTTTGATGGCTTCCCACTAATTTTTTTACTAGAGTTCAACCTCCTTTACCTAACACTCAAAGGCCCAACACAACCTGATGCTATGCTATTTTTCCAGATTTTTGAGGAGAGGGGAAAGAGCGAGAGAAAGTGGTATCTGGTCTGCGATTTCATTGGTTTAACACCTTCTAGTGGGGAAATTACCTCTGCCAAAGCAGATCAGTGACTGTTCTATAATTTAGACTAGCTCTCTATCCACTACATTAAGCTGCCTCTTCAACTTTTATTGATCCCTTCCCTGTACTCTACATTCCAACCAAACAGGACTACTTGCCATCCCCCAACCTCATCTTCTACTTCCTCCCTCCTTAGATTTGCTTGGGATGGCCTTTATCCCTAGAAGATCCCAACCCCAGCTCTTGGTCTGTTGAATAGTTATCCACTCTTGAGCGTAAAACTCAAATATCATCTTTGCCCTAAAATACTTCCTTAATTCCTCCCACTAAAATACATTCTTTCTCTCTCTCTCTCTCTCTCTCTCTCTCTCTCTCTCTCTCTCTCTCTCTCTCACACACACACACACACACACACACACTCAGTAATGTGCTTTTTCTCCCTCTATATCCCACATAGCATTTTGTTCATACTTTGCTGATGCTCTCATCATGCATTTCTTTCTATTGTAATTATGCATGTGGGCTCTTAAACTGACCTGAAGCCCTACTTCTTTCACTGCTAGAGTAGCCACTATCCCATTTCTTTTAGTCTCTTTATATTTATTTTTACATATTCTTATATGTACGTGTTATATCCCTACATAGGAAGGAAGGAAATAAGCATGTATTAACTACCAGATGCCAGCCATTGTGCTAAAGCCTTTACAAATATGATTTCATTTGATCCTTGCAACAACTCTGGGAGGTAGGAGCTATTATTATTCCTGTTACAGTTGAGGAAACTGAGACAGGTAGAGGTTAAGTGACTTGCCCAGGGTCATGTAGCTAGTGTCTGTGACTAAATTTGAACTCAGATCTTCCTGACTTCAGGTCCAGCACTCTATCCACTGTACCCCATAGCTTCAGGGCCATCTCCAGTCATCCTGATCTATATCTTGCCACTGGACCCATATGACCCCAGAGGAGAGACTAAGGCTGGTGACTTGATGCAGTCCTTCCTCACTTAAATTCAATTCACTTGCAAGTCATGGCATCACCTTCCTGATGTCATGGTCCTCTTTGAGAAGAAAGGACAGGCTACAACCATAACAATCCCATAGCTAATATGTAAGACTATTGAAGGGAAAGACTTTCATTTTTATCTTTGTATCTCCAGTGCCTAGCAAAGTGCTTGACATATAGAGACACTTAATAAATTCTTTTCGATGGATTGATTGGTCTGTATTGTGGGCATATGTGTATATGATACTGTGACCACATTCTTCTAATTCCCCCAAAAGGGGAACTTTTGTTTAAGTGTCAGGAGATCTGATTCCTGCTTGGCTCTCACATTAATTAGATGTTTAGCCA
The DNA here is from genome assembly GCA_028658325.1 of Potorous gilbertii. Taxonomy (NCBI): domain Eukaryota; kingdom Metazoa; phylum Chordata; class Mammalia; order Diprotodontia; family Potoroidae; genus Potorous; species Potorous gilbertii. The sequence continues at coordinate 46,572,253 of CM053769.1, read as the reverse complement.
TGTGTAGGTCACTTCAACTTCTCTGGGCATCACTTTCCTCATTTGTAAAATGCTGATAATAAACCCTGCTTACCTCATAGAGCTTCTGTGAGCACTAAATGAGATCAAGTTAAAAGTACTCGACAAATGTGGGGTATAATTATTGTTAAACCAGGCTTGAGATGTGGCTCTGACCCAAACCCCAAACCAGATGCAAATTTGAGAACCAATTTTCCAGTGCTAATTGATACTCCCAGACCAAATGTGGAGGAGATGCTGACATTCAAATTCCTTTTCTTTCTGCTTTGCACAGTCAGCACTGCCTGCTTGCTTTGGACCAGGTCTGTGTGCCTCCAGATGCCTCTGACTCCAGGCTTTGGAGCACAGACCTTAAGCAGAAACCACTATCGCATTCTGACTTCACTGGAAGCCATTTGGAACCCTAACTAGCATAGGAAAAAAAATTAGTTTCTGACCCAAGAGGGATGGGCCAGGGATGGGCAGAGAAGGCAGCTGCTTCCTCCTCACAGTGACTGCTTTCCCCACCTTGAACCTCAAACTTCCCTGTTTCCTGGATTTCCTTTTCCTGGACTTGCTTTCTTCCCTAACTGCCATGAAGGCACAGGACAGATTTTAAATGGGATGAACCACACTTTTTTTTCCCATGATTACAATAGCCAAGGTCAGACAGTCCTCTACACTCCAGTCTGCTCCATTCTCAAATGAATTTGCCCTAAATGCAAGAATTCCTACCCACAATAGGCAAAGGCAATCAGCACTGAGGAGCTAGAGCAGCTGAACTTTGAGACCAAGGAAGGAACAGTTTTTGCCGATAGTTCTAATGTGGCTGTCAGCTCCTTCTCCCCTCCAAGACCGCATATATCAAGAGGGAGGATCCAGGTTTCTCAAGTTCTTTAAATTGACCTTTAAATTGTGGCTATTAAACTGTAAGTACTAGAGGGAAGGGAAATAAGAGAGTCATGTAAAACCTTATTGTGACAGAACAGTAAGACCTGAGAGGTCTGATTACCTACTTGGGTGATACCACCTATACAGTATTTTGGGTTTCATTTTCTTCCATTTTATGCATTGACCTTTTCTGTGAGCCATTTGATGTCTTAGGCAAGGAGGTGGTACAGTGGATAGAGCACTTGGTTTGGAATCAGGAACACTCCTATTCATGAGCTCAAATCCATCCTTAGACACTTCCTAGCTATGTGATTCTAGGTAAGTCACTTAACCTGCTTTGCCTCAGTTTCCTCATCTGTAAAATGAGCTAGAGAAGGAAATGACAAACCACTCCAGTATCTTTGCCAAATCATACAGGACTGAAGTGATCCAACAACAACAAACACGAAAGAGTTGGGCGATGATGACTTTGTTTCACTCTTGACAACATTAGAGCACTTAATTCCATATTTCCTTGGGTATACCTGTGTCAAAGGTCAAGGGACTCTGATAGCAGTCACCCAGAATTAAGGGATGAACCTATTACTCCCTCCTTGGTCTTAGCTTTATAAACTCCGAGAAATTCATTCAGGAACGCCAACTAACATCCCCTTGATTTCTAAGTGTCAAAAAAACTATTTTCATTATACAGAGGCATAAGAGTTTGAAGGGAATTAAATATAAACCTTGTGCAATCAATGAAAGGCATGTCTACTACAAGGTAACAAGCAACAGGGAAGCTGAAATCAGGGGAACAAACAATAAGTGCAAAGGTGTAGTAGTAACCATTCAGGCAACACAAGTAGCCTCTCTGTGGTTCAATTTCTTCAACTATAAAATAGAAATAAAACTTATTCTAATACTACATCATGGAGTTATTATGAGGAAAGTACTTTGACACCTTAAATCACTATGCAAATATGAGCTGTTAACTAGCATATAGATGCCAGTAGCAGAGATAACCGATGCTGGTGATCTGTTAAACCTGAGACACTTTTCCTTGGGATAGACAGAGCCAAGTACAGGAAGCATGATCGCTATGCAAATTGAATATGTGAGTTTTAAGCAAGGCAACTGCCTTCACTTTGAGTGGCTGCAGAATTCTCAGAATTCTATTCCTTTCTACTCAGTTGTGAGAGTTCATGTCTTCTTGTATTTGAGACCAATGGCCTCAAAACTTTTCCAGTTGTTCATTCTATCATTAAAAATAAAAAAATTTAAGCAAATATTCCCAATATGTGTATATTCTTTATAAGATATATAAACTGTTATGTATAATTTATTTTGTCCAATTTAAGAGTAAGAGTGGGGAGGGGTGAAGCAAAGGGAATTCTCACTCACAGGTCCCTGCCTGAGGGTACAGAGCCTGCAATCCCAGAGATGCCCGACGTAGTCATAAGGTGATCTATGGGCAGCGTAGGAGCATGGGAAGAGAGGGTGATAACTGTCTGTAACACAGATAACACCAACTATGCCGTGTGTCCAACAGGAGACGCAGGAGTTTTGGGGCTCCACTCTTGAACAGGTTCATCCTTGATCCAGGCAGCCAGAAGGACAGGAACAAAGACACAATGAGGGGTTAAATAATTGTTTATTCTTCTCAAGGGGATTCCTGATAATGGGAGCACCAACTCCTACAGTGTCCCCTAATCGTTCTTCTCACAGGGGCTGGTGATAGTATACAAAGTAGGAGCACAACTCCTCATATTCCCTAAATCTAGATGGGAGTCAATCGAGACAAGCACACACATTCACAAATCCCCCTGAGCCCTGATAGGAGTCAATCAAGGCATGCACAGAATTCCAGCTTGTGCATTCCCCACTTAATGACCAGGGATCACTTGGTTTATAGAGAAGCACACAAAGAAAGCAATTTTCCAGCAATATCCTATAAAAGCAAGCACCCTGACATACACAAGAGGGGCTGCTATCATAGGTTCTTTGATCTACTTTTCTAAAAGGAAAGCAACTTTCGAGAGGTCAGCTATCACTTTAATCGAGCATATATATCATTCACTTAGCTCAGGGGAAAAAGTCAGCACCCTGAACTTCAGAGAAAATACAGAGAAATCAGAATCAACAAACATAGCTTCCAACTCTCTGACATAAGCAATGCATACATACATACATATATAGTTACCAGCAAGAGAGGTACCAACATCTAGATTTTCAAAGCTGGGGCAGGGGGAGGAAGGGGCCCCTTAGTGGCTGCCCAGAGTCTCATCTGGCCAAACACTTCCAATCAGTGGGCCCCAACCTTTTTTAGAGCCAGAGGGCATCACAACCCTTGAGAATCAGTGCCTCATTAACAAAAGGTGTGGATCTTCCTACAAATCTTCCCAGATCCATTAATGGGTGGGGAAGATCTTTAATCACGTTTTTTTCCATCAGAGGCACTTGATTATACTAAAGCAAAAACATCAAAAGATTCTACTTTGCTTGTCATTACATATTCTCACAAGTTTGTATTAACTTTAGCAATATCATGATTCATTACAGTGCACATGCAATGGGCATTTATAACTTAAACTCAAATATTTACATTATCTATCCTTATATCTCACTGAGCAAGTATGGTGAGATTGTTTGCAAGTCATGAGCCTGGCAATTAATATCTGTAATCCTGGAAAATATTATCTAAAAAAGAATAACAAAAATCTGCCTTATATACACTGTCCCAAGAGGTAAAAACCTGAGCACAACAGGGAATCTATCACTCACATAACAGTAGGAAGGGGCAGCAAGGTGGCACAATAGATAGAGTGCCAGGTCCTAGAGGCAGGAAGACTCATCTTGAATTTAAATCTGGCCTCAGATACTTACTGACTGTGTGACCCCGGGCAATTCACTTAACCCTATCTGCCTCAGTTTCCTCATCTGTAAAATGGTCTGCAAAAGGAAATGACAAACCACTCCAGTGTCTTTGCCAAGAAAACTCCAAATGAGGTCATGAAGAGTTGGACAGGGACACCAACAATAAGAACTAGAAAAATGGGGAGTGGTAGAGTATGGGGAGATAATGGGTGAAGGGTAGGTGTGGTTGTGTTTGAGATGAACTCCACATCAGGCTATGTTGTGGAGGATTTGACCATCTCTCCCCACCCTCCAATTGGTTGATAGTCAACTCTTGGGATGATGGCATAGCCAGTTTGGGATTAAGCCATGGTTCTCTAACAGGGCCAGATCCTACATGGAGACCGCTGTCCTATACAAGTAAGTATCAAACTCAAAGCACACTGGGGCCACTAATCTATGTGTAAGGATTCCTGTCGGCCACATATTGACTTAGCTTTAAAATATAATATTATTCATGTTTTATTGTATTTTTTTTGTTTGATATTTCCAAATTACATTTTAACTTGGCTCAGTTGTACTCAGGAGTGTTGTGGACAATGTGTTTGACCACTCTGCTTTATATTACCAATGAGACTTGTCTTCTCTACAAGCTCAATACAATGAACATTTACAAAGTTCCTGTGATGTACAAGGCCAAGTACTAGGAAAACAAAGATGAAAAATGACACTATCCCTGCCCTCAAGGTGCAGTCTAGTAGAGAAGTACGACCGATGACTCTAATATGAATGTGATACAAGTGTATTACAAATAACTATAATAAAAATGTGATAAATGTATAGAAGAGAACCATATAGAGTAATATGAAAATTAAATGGAAAAGAGATCACTTAGAGCTGAGGTTATCAGAGTAGGCTCCATAAAAGGAGGTGGTACCTTGAGAAGGGCCTTGAAGGTCAGAGATTCATTAAGGGACACTGTGTGCTAGGACAAAAAGAGTATAAGCAAGTATAATGGTATTAGCTAATGACAAGTAATTTGGTTTGGCAAAAATAAAGTACATGGAGGGAATATATGTCAAAGAAGGATACAAAAGGAGGTTGGTACCATATTTTGAAAGACCTTTGATTTTAAACCAAGAAATGTGTGTTTAATCCTGGGGAGTCCTTGAAATTTTTTTTTATTTTTATTTTAGTGGGAGAATGTGCATTAGAAAAGAATATAGCAGAGATCTATGGGCAAGGAATCCACTGGTCTACATTTGCCTGCAGGTACAGGGAAGCATGGGGTGAGAAGACCCACTTCTGGATCCTATGACCAAAGGCAATCAAAGGAAGAAGTGACCCACTCTGGACTGAATCCCCTGCCCCAGGACTCACCCAGCCTGATCATAAGGGAGAAAGGGAAAGAGGGATAATTAACAATGAAACTGCTAGCTGAGTATAGCACCTAATGAGGGTCTGAGGCTCCCTTCTGTCACTGGTCATCCTTCTTAAGAATCTACACCAAAGAAGTGGGCAGTTCCCTCACTTCAAGTCATCCAGGGCATCCAGTCTTTGAAACTTGGAATGCCTGACTCTATGGAAGACAACAGCAGATGCTGTTTTAAAATAGCCCCCTCAAAAGCCTATCAAACTGGATTGTGTCTTGGCGCTAATTCAACAAATGTTTGCTGTGCTCTCTGTGGGGATAGACAGAGCCTCTGGAGATTATATGTAAGTAAGTGAGACCCAACCTCTGCCCTCCTGGAACTCATAGTCCAGCAAGGGAATGTGGAGACTGATGAGGATGGTGGTTATTAATAACAAATCTATTAGCCCTTGAAGGTTGGCAAAACGCTTCACACATATTATCTCATTTGATTTTCATAGCAAACCTGTGAGGCCAACACTACTACTACCCTCTCAAAATACTACTATCTCCATTTTCCAGATAATGAATGAGACTGAGAAAGGTCAAGATATTCTCCCAGAAACACTGAGCTAGTTAAGCATCTGAGTCAGGATCCAAATTTAAGTGGTTCAAATTCCAAGTCCAGCATTCTCTATGTTGCCAAAGACAAGTACATCTGCGAGGTACAAAAAAGTTCATGTGAGTTCTGCAAGGAAAAGGGATCGTTTCTGACAAGGAGGTGGGGAGGATGGCAGGAATCAAGCAAAGCTTCTTGGAGAAATTGATGTTTCAACAAGATTTTTCAAAAACCAGTTAGGATTTCAAGAGACAAAACTGGAAAGAAGGGAATTCCAGGTACAGATTGAGGAAACTCAGGGAGTGTATTAGGGGCTAGGAAGTAATGTGTGTTGGCCAGGACAAAGAGTCTAACAGTAACATGAAAGATAGATTACCACAGATTAGGCAGCTATTGCAAAAGTCCAGACTGGTGGTTGCAAGTCCTTGTACTAGGGTGGGCCAGTGGAAACAGAGAGAAGGGAGCCAACATGAAAGACTATACAGTCAAGAAAAGTAACTTGTTACGTCGGATTGGGAGACAGAGGACCAGGGATCAGAAGTGAACACTGCAACTTGCTGCAGACAAGTCATTTAACCTCTCCAACCCTCAGTTTCCTCATGTGTAAAATGAGGAGGTTGGGATAGATTATTTCTAAGGTCCTTTTCCACTCTGGATCCTGATTCCGAGGTAATCAGAGAAAGAAAATGAACCTGGACTGAGGTCTCTACAGCAAATAGGCTAAAATATGACTGACAAGGTTCTAGGAATCATCTAGGGCTCTTCAATATCATCAAATCCAATCCTATCATTTTACAGATAAGGAAACTGAGGCTCAGAGGACTTGCCCAGTTTGAACTCAGGATTTCTGACTCTAAATGGAGAGTATCACTAATATTTATTATATACCAGGCACTATGCTAAGTGCTTCACAATTATCTCATTTGATTCTCATGACAACCCTGGGAGATGTGTGATCACCATCCTTGTTTATAAGATGAAAAAACTGAGGCAGAAGTGAAATGACTTGTCCAGAGTTTTAGGTCAGATTTGAACTGACCTTTTCCTGACTCAAGACCCTGAGATCTATCTACTGTACCACCTAGCTAGTTCCATGGCATACTCCTTCCCTATTAACAGCTGATTTCACAACTTTACCTGTGAACCCTAGGACCAAATTTCAAGGAGATAAGGAAGACCTGCATAGTTTTTGAAAAAAGGAAAAAAAAAACCAAGCTGTTTTCCAAAGAGAAGATATATTTCTTCCACTGATTTGCCTTGATTTTTCCTCCTCCCATGCCACCTGGTCCCCTGGGTCTGCACGCAACATTCTGTTTCCCTTTCTCAGATAGACGTTTCCACCTTCGTCCATAGTGTTCTGGTCCACTGGAGTGCAGTCGCGAGACGCCTCCTGAATCAACTTGGGGAGTTTATTTTGATGAAATACAATAATTATCATGCTTAGCAGCTGTTGCTATTTAAAATAAGAAAAACCTGGGCTTGCATCGAAAATGTTTGGTAAACCATGTGCCCCACCAATCTGGTCCAACGAAACCAGCCATTATGAAATCCGAATAATAGCTGGAACTCATTACAGGAAGTTAAATTGCAAATCATATTTTGTTTCCAATGAGCTAGATGAATGCATAATTTTCTGCAAAAGAAATACTTTTTGTCAGGATCCGGTTGCCAAGAGTTGAAGTTATGGGGTTGCAGCTGTTCCCACTGTCTGATTGTCCATTTCAAACTCCAGGGAGTTTTTGTATTCAAAGGAGTGTTTGGAGCACAAGCAGAATGGGAGTCATACATAGAATATTTGAGCTGAAAGAGATCTTAAAGATCATTTAAAGCCAAATTCATCATTTTACAGAAGAGGAAACCGAGGCCTGGAGAGAAACAATTTGCCCAAAGTTATATGGGTAGCTAGCTGCAGAGTCAGGAATCAAACCCAGAGCTTTTGCCTCTGAATCCAGTGTTCTTCCCACTATGTTAAAAGCTAGGATTTTTCAATCAACCTTCTCCCCTCATCCCCCCACCCCATCACACACACACACACACACACACACACACACACACACACACACACACACACATATAATATATATAATATACATATATTATATATACATACATATTCATGCATATGTGTATATGTATATATTATTGTATGCATAGATGCATGCGTGGATGTATGCGTGTGTGTGTGTGGTATGTGTGTATCCTTCACACTGATCTAGCCATGCTACCTCAAACCTCTTGCCACCTGGCCTCTGAAGTTGGAGCTGTAGAGTTAACTACTGAAAGGAAATTAAAATCTCAATATGCTGTGTGACCTTGGATGACTGACTTTACTTCTCTAAGTCTTAGTCCCTCAAGACTTCCCTCCTGACTAGACTGTTAGGGATTCAGGGAATGAGTAGAGAGAGTTCATTTCATAGCCACACCAGTACCTTCTGGGTTGGAATTTGTTTGCTCCAAGTTCTAACCTAAAAATATTCTTCTCTGATATCAAGGACAAAATTTATAAACATGAAAGTGGTTATTATCGTTTAATCACAGGCTTGGTGGTAACGACTCCCGGCATTCTATCCATGATATTAACAAGAGCAACATAAATGTGTCATTTGCTTGGTATTTTTAGACTCTCCCACCACTCCATCCAGCAAAGGAAAACTCCTCCTGCTTGGGATTCTTGTAGTTTCCAGGTCTCCCCCTCACCCCCTAGCCCCAGAAGCAACAACAAATAACGTTTGAGATATAGGGAGCGTGGATGGGGAGTATGGAACTGCCTGTTTCATCCTAAGCAGCACATAGATGTCTTGAGGAGAAGCACTAGATCCCAAGTAAGAGCCCCTCTCCCAACAAGGTCTGAATAATTCCTAACCATTCATTGCCATGTTCCCCAACCAGAGTCTCATGCCTATAGTCAACGATCATACATTAGCAAGGATGTTGGCAGGTAGCACATGTCCAGGACGATGAGAGGCCTCAAAACCATCCAAAGGGGGCTGAGATGGTTTAACCTGGAGAACAGGAAGACCTGGGGGAACATAATCACTCTCTTCAAGTATCTAAAGTATTGTCATATGGAAGAGGGATGTGATTTATTCTGCTTGGCCCTAGGGGAGAGGCAGAAGTCACAGGGGGGAAGGTTTCAGTTTAACATAAGGAAGAACCTCCTAACAAATTAGAGCTGTCCAAAAGTGGAATGGGCTGCCTCAAGACATAACAGTGTTCCTACCAACTGGAGATGTTTAATCACAGACTAGATGACAACTTGTCAGGATATTGAAAAGAGAATGACTTCCCTCCATCTGCACCTATTAAAGACTAATACATCCTGCAAGGCCTAGCTCAAATGAAACTTTATTCTATCCCACTCTGTCTCCCACCCTCCCACCACCACCCTTTGCAAGTTAAAGATGATCTTTTCCTTCCAACAATATTGCCTAGTGCATTATTTGTATCTTTCCTATACACTTGGTTTTATTTTCTATTATGATTATTTCTGTATAAAACCAAAGACACCACATCTCACACATGGACCCATCCCCAAAAAAACTAACACAAGACCAAGGTCCCTATCCATTCATGACTATAGTTCATGAGCCCCTACCAATGAATTCATTTTGACTAGTTAGAAGATATAATTAGTTCAAATAAAAGGCATTTAACGAAATAGCATAGTAAGGAAAATAGAATTAGAACATGTCTCAACCCCACCCCCTCCCAAAAAAAGACTAGGGCCAATTCTCCCATGATAACACACACTATCCACAGGAAAGGTTGATATGCTTAGGAATCTTGTATGGGGACAAAAGCCAAAGCCGGGTCACCAAGTTATAGGACCTACCCTCAACCTTTGAGTCAACTGAGACCAAGAACTAGGAATTAGCTAGGTGAGGCAGATCACACACATATAATTAGCTTCAATCAAACAAGCCCAAACCCCAAATATCATTTTCCTACAGAAATGTGACCTAAATTAAAGTCTTTTCAAAAAATAGCTCAGTTTGGTTCCTGAAGTGTTGTTTTTGTTTAAATTTTAAATTGTTTTAATTTTAAAATCCTCCTGTAAATAATTGAAATATTGGCCAATGCAGAAATAGCTAAGGGATGGTTTGAGCAATGAGCATAAACGCATCCTTTGGATATATTCAAGGATGGTCTTATTTGACCTGTGGACATATTCGAGGGTAACCTTACTCATATAATAATGAAGAACTCTCTTTCCCATTAATACAATGTTTTAATCTGCTCAGAGTATCCTCAGATCCTAATCTAATGCTTCTGTAAGATAGGTAGGGCAAAGATTACAGGTCAGGAAACTGACCCAGAGAGATCCAAGCATTTACCAGGAGGCTTACAGAGTATTAGTGACAGAGCCAGACCTAGGACTTTAGCCTCCTAACTCCTACTCCAGTGTTTTTTCTATTATGTGAATTCCCCAGGAAACTAGGATGTGGACTAAGGAGGTATGTGTTTCCTAATTATATTTCTGTTTACTCTCTATTAAAGGTGGAAGCTCAGATAATTGTGCCTCAAGCAGAAGTCTGTAAGCTATAGCTGTAGGGAGAGTAGGCTTGTAGGTGGTAGGAAGGCTAAATAAAGACCAGAAATTTTGTTGCTTGCAGGTATGACACAATAAACACAAGAACGTAGAACAAACTTAGAGGCTGATAAGTCCTTGCTGGCTTCACTTCTCCCTTTGTCCTTACTCCCAGGAGCTTGCCCCCAGTTTGCTTGCCAACCAGGAGCATTATGGGAGGTGATGAGAGCTTCAACACTCCATCCACATAGCTCTTATGGATACTCATTGGACTTAGCAGTAATCAGAGATTTAATAGGAATTCAAAAGAAATTTTCTAACCCCAAGTCAAATAGTTAACATGGGCCAGATACCTCAGATTGGCACCAGGAGAATATTAGCCTGGATCATTCTTCTGGTTTCTGTTACCTATGTGGCTGGGTGTGATGACTCACAGACCTCAAATATCTTGTAAAAAAAAAAAAAAGAAAGAAAAACCTTAGCTCATTCTTGCCAAGTAGAGTCTTATTAGTTACTACACTCCCAGCAGATAGTGACAAAGAAGGATATATGACCCTAAAGAGACTGATGACTAGTAAATGGTAGTAGAGAAACAACTCTAGTAGAAATATTTCTCTTTATTCTTAAAAAAACACTAATAACCCAGTAGATAACAGAGATACCACATCCTACCAAGCTGACAAAAGAGATTGCCCAGTTGTAATGCTCTTTTTAGATGGACAGAGAGTAGCACAATGTGTGTCCCGTTCCACGCCCCGTCCCCCCACAAGGAAAACTAGAAGCTCTGGTACATTAGACATATAAATTGCCCCAGCTATGTAAATACTCTGGCTACATATGTAGTTAGGTTGCTACAGATGGTGTAGAAACCTGTGGGAGAGGATACCCAATGTGTTGGGGTGGGGAAGAGGAACTTTTCTTGCCCCTCAACTTGTTATTTTGGTTAATTAAATTTCTTTTGCTTTGAACCAAAAAAATTAAACCTTTTACAGTGAGATCATGAGCTATAGCTTTGCATGGATGCTGACTTATGTTCACAATCTACCTTGCACCTAACTTTGGGAGTAGTCATGAAAGCTACACATGAGGAGAAGCCTTGGGTATTATATAGCCACCAAAAAACCACCACAGAGGGTCTGCTTACTGAAAATTGCATCCAAGAATGTATTGATAAATGTTTAACAATCAGATCTCAAAGAAATACATGCATGACATGTCTTTATGTATTCCTAGAATTTTCTTGATCATTTTAAAAACCTAAACAATCAACAAAACAATAAATCCAGTCCTGATTTAGATCATTTGCTGACTTCTGAGGAGTGAATGCTCACAACGAAAATTTAAAAATCAGATCTCGTGACCTGTTTCAAGCAGGTTGTAGAATATCCCTGACTATATCCCTAAAAACCAGAATTCCTAAATAACAGTCCTTACAGTAGTATGGTATGCTACTCTCAAAGAAATAAAAATATTAATATCATAGTCTTAAATAAGTAACTATAGTCCCTGGCCTGGGGCAGCATTCTGTTAGGTAATGTGATTCAACTTAAAGCTTTCCAAGAGGATTATTAAACCAGGACTTAAGAACTTCAGGGAACTGAGACAGCTTGGTTCATAGAAGTCATTGCCAAGAATGGACAGGAGTCACATGCTGATTTTTATAGTACCTCTCTATAGGGATGTGGGTGGTATTGCTCCATTCTAGCACTTCCGACAAGCTGAAGCTACATTGTCAGCATCCCTGTTTGGAAACACTTGACACCATCCACGTTCCCATGACAACCAGGTACCTGGATGAACTTAGAGAATGGGTATAATTCTGTTGAGCTAAGCATGTAAACCGATGGCAAGTAAACCCCTGCAACCCATCTAGAAGGAAAAGCAGAGTATCTCCAGTGTAAACCCTAGTCTGGCCAGGAAGATCCCTGACAAGTACAGTAGAGGAAGAGGGAAGAGTGAAGGTCCCAAGGAGGGAAAAGAATCAGCATTTCAAAGGTCAAGCCAGAATCCTTGCCACAATTTGATCTATACAGCACAGGAGTGGAAAACATAGGCATAAATTGATGAGAGAATCAAACCAGAATTAATCACCAGCTTTCCAAACTAGGGCCAAATAACGACCCGAGACCAAATGAATTAAAGGGAAGTGTACAGAATGACAACAACCATAGAGAATACATGTTTGCCCACAGATTCCTGTGAGCCAACTGTTTTTCCATTCCCCAACCCATGCAGAGGACTACGGGGGCCAGGTGATGTTAGCATCTAACTGTGAAGGAAACAGGATCAGGTCCAGGTGACTGCAGGGTTTGAGGCCAGGATGGATAGGCATCGATTGCTAGGTTGGGAAAGTTTGGGGAAGGGAATGTGTGGGAATTGGAAATTATAATCTCTTATCTCATTACATTGGCAAATGAAGATTATATAAAAGCAAAGATGTCAATAAAAATGTTTTTGCTAAAGTACAGCCATATAAAATAAAATGACAGCAGGAAGGAAACAAACATTTCGATAGTCCCTACTATGTGCCAGGCACTATCTTAAGCACTTTACCAAAATGACCTCATTTGATCATCACATGGGAGGCAGATGCTATAATTGTCCATATTTTATAAGCAAGCAAAAAGTTAAGTAACTTGCCCAGGGTCACACAGCTAATAAGTGTCTGGGGCTGGATTTGAATTCAGGTCTTCCTAACTCCAGGCTCAGCATTCTATCCACTATATCACCTTAAATGGAAAACACAATAAAACCATCAAAACTGAGTGCTGCAAAACTGAATACTGATTAAGCTTAGCCTCAAAGAAGAGATATGAAAAGGCAACTCCCCTCCTTTGTAGATAGGTAGAGTATGGATTCTCAGATTTTTTTCAATACATTTGTTAGTTTGCCTGAACTTTCCTCCCTCAGTTTTTGTCATAAGGGACTGCTTTTGGGGATAGGGTGAGGGAGGGATGGAGTATGGGTAATATAAAAACAAAAGATATTAATAAAAACCACAGCAACAAAATCTGATCAGTACACAGAAGAAGGGCAGCAAAGTGGCACATGGAGAGATTGCCAGGACTAGAGTCAGGAAGACCTGAGTTCAAATTCAGCCTCAGACACTTACTAGTTTCATATGACCCTGGGCCAATCACTTAAACTTATTTGCCTCCATTCCTCATCTGTAAGATGAGATGGAGAAGGAAATACCAAACCTCTCCAGTATCTTTGCCAAGAAAACCCCAAATGGGGTCACAAAGAGTCAGATATCACTGAAACAACTGAACAACAAAATGGCAGAAGGAAAGGAGAATAGAAGGATACATATCAGATAATAAGATGTTATTGATGTAATTATTTTGCTAGCTTACATATGTTTCTTTTTGAAAATCAACTAAATATTTTAAAGTTTATGTTTTCATATGGTTTATTTTGTTTATTTCAATGTATCTGTTGACAATTATTAACTATGTATATTTAAATTATTTTTAAAAAGAAAATATGTTAGAAGCTTTGATAGTCTAGTTTACAAAGATACAGAGTAACTCCTTCATTTAACACTTTATAGATCTATGTTGGGGGCATGGCCAAGGTCTCTCTTCTTTAAGATTTTCCTTACCTCTCCCCAACAGATACATGTCAGAAGTGGGATTCGAACTAACGCCTCTGTATGGAGACCAGATGACTACTGAAAACAGGGAAAGCTCACATTTGAGTCTGATGCCTTAGACTACTCTGTTTCAAAGAGCATGACTCCAATGGGCTAGCCACATTGTTCAAATGCAAAATGACTATTGCCAAAAAGACTATTTTATGGAGGGCATACACAGGGCAAGCATTCACATGGTGGTCAGAAGAAGCTATATAAGCACACCCTCAAGGTCTCTCTTAAGAAATTTGGAATTAATTGTGTGACATGAGAGATACTGGCACAGCACCACCCAGCATGGCATGCCTACATCAGAGAAGGTGCTGCGTTCTATGAGCAAAGCAGAATAGAAAGGGCTCAAAGGAAACACAAGATGCACAGATTTAAAATATTCACCCCAAATGTTCACAAGGACTATTTGTGCCTGACCTGTGGTAGAGCATTCCAAGCTCATATCAGTCTGATCAGTCACAATGGGACATATTGAAACTTGACTCTCGTATAGTGATGTTATCTTGGTCCTCTTTGAGAAGGAAGGACAGCAACCAACCAACCTCTCCCCAACAGACAGGAGAATCCAGAGAAAAGCTGGAATCAATCACCGAAGCCTCTCTCCATCCCCCCCTCAGTAAAACAATGACAGTATAGGCATTCATAGGTCTGGAGATCCATTCTACTCCCATTTCCTTCTTAGGGACTCTGCTTATCAAATGGTCTCGCCAACAACAGAATCATCTTTGGGGCAAGAGATGAAGAGAGAGAAAAATACAAAGTAATGTTCACATTGGAAAAGACTGGACCATAGATTGTTGGAATGGGAAGAGACAAGGCCTTCCAGGGCCTCAAATCCCACTTCCTGTTGCTAGAGCCACATCAACACTGGGTCTACTACAAACACATTTAATGTGATCTCCATGGAGCCTTAACTGCTACATGGTACTCCTTTTATTCTTTGCCCTTTTGTTTCTTTATCACAATATTCCCCTAATAGCTTTTTAAAAACCTTATCTCTTCTCAGGTTTCCTATGCTATCCCTTTGTTCTTCCTGTTAAGGAAAGCAAAGTCTCTTCTCATGATCCCATAAAGGAGCTTAAAAAGCAGCTCCATATCTAGATGCTTCCTTTTGGAGGCTTAAGGTTCCTTTGACTTCTGATCTCTCACAAGAGGACTCACAGGGATCCAGGTTTATATCATTGCCTCACAATTTCTGAGTCCAGTAATGGATAGAGTCCAAGCTAATGTCCTTTCTTTCCCCATGCTTGGGTGATATATACCAAAGAGTTTAGTGGTTTATCATAGCCCTTATTTTCCCTCCAATTGTCCCTTTAGGCTATAAGAATCACTCTAGTGCCAACCAACCAAAGATACTCAAATTACCTAGGGTTCTTCACCATATGAAATTTTTCTATCACCCACTATTCATTTTCTAATGTCACTTCTAGCTCTCTGACAACAATTCAATGTTTACTAAGTTTCTACTATGGTCAGGATGCTGTACCAGGTACTGGACATATAAATACACAATTTCTTTAACTTACCTTAAATGTGACAATAAGAATGTTCTACTGGAAATTTAGACAAAGAACTAAGAAATACCATCTACTGGGAGCAAAGGAGACCTGTAGGCAGAGCTATGGGGAGAACAAACAGGCATTAAACTGGGAAAGGCTAGTGGTTATCTATCAGAGGACTTCAGAATGGCAAGAAAATTCTGACAGAAAGCAGATATGGGAAATAATGAGCATGTCATCTGCTGGGAGGCATGGAGGCCTACAAACAGATCAGTGAATGGCATTTCCCAAGACTGCCAGACTACTATGTGTGTGTGTGTGTGTGTGTGTGTGTGTGTGTGTGTGTGTGTGTATATATATGTATATATCAGAATACTAACAAAGAACAGCCATGGGACACTAAGTAGCAGACACATACCATGGAGCCATGTTAGAGATAGCACCTCCCAGGAGCCTGCCTAGAGCAATGACAGTAAGTGACTGGAATTATACATGATTTTGGGTAGAGTGTTTGTCAGTGACTATCATTTTCCAGGAGCTCTAGGGAAGTCCTATTTTTTTTTAAATCTATAAATAAACTTGTTCATTCTTTGAGCCTTGTGAACTATGTGCTTTTAAGGGGTGCTAACACACAGGGTGGTATCAGTGAAATTCCCAGACTGTGACTTAAGAACAACAAGCCTGAGAAATCAAAGTGTCATGTGAGGCCCTCCTTCACAAGGGTTGTATATAAACATCAGAGAGAGATGGAAGGGATCATAGAGCATGGAACTTCAGAGCTGGAAAGGATCAGCTTTATGATCCCCTCACAATCCATACGCTAAAACAGAAGCACAGTGAAAGTGAGTGATGTAACTCCCAGGCCTTTACTTCACTGCATTAGATCCACTCTCTGAACTCCATCCCCCACACCCACTCAGCTACTGAGGAAGATTCATGATTCCTCCAAAGGAAACAAGAAACAGACAGAAGGGGAAGCAAGAAAACTTTCCCAACACAGGAACAATTCCATAGATCAGAAACTCCCCTTCACCATATGCTCTCGCTAGCTGCCAGAACATCTAGATTGCATAGTCAACTTTTTTTTTAGAGTTTAACAACAATTTCTTTGAAAACTGGCGTTCCTTCCAGCTCTACTCGCGGGAGATCCCATCTTTCGGAGGTCCCCCCGCAGCAGGAAGCTGGTACATCCTGGAAACTGTAGCGATCACACCGAATTCAGGCCTGGCTTTGGAGACATTGACACAGCAGATTGGAAAGCAGGTTCTCCATCCAGGAGGGAATCCTTATAGTCACAAAATTACAGTATTTCAGAGGTGGAAAAGAGCCTTTGAGATAGCATAAGCTGATCAACTCATTTTCTAAATAAGGAAACTGAGTCCCAGCAGGAGGATTGACTTGACTGATGTCACAGAGGGGGTGAGTAACAATAGTTAGTCATGGCTTTCTTAACTTATAGTTCAGGGTCCTATCAATTGCACCACCCCTCAGTTCTAATCATTCCTACCACCTTAAACTAGAATAAATGACTTTGGGTCAGTCCAAATTTACTTATCTACAAGCAGGGTGACAGATTATAGATTTGCAGGTTCAGAACTAGAAGGATCCTCAAAGATCATCTCATCCAGATCCTTCATTTAATCAATGAGGAAATGGAAGCCCCAAGAAGAGAACCAGGTTGAGGTCATACAATTAGTACAGGGTGGAACCAGACCTTTTAAAATCAGATCTTCTGTCTCCAAGTCCAGTGCCATGATGCCCTTGAAGACTCTTTTTACTGACCATCTCTACTGCTGCCTATGAAGAAAGATCAATTTATGTCACCAATGGTTAGAATTGTACCTGAGGTCTATTTCAGCAATGTCACAGAGCTGCAAGTCAGGAAACATAACAGTCTTCAAAGGACTGAAAATGAGTTTCACCCAAAGGGCAATGGAAAGGCACATGGTGTCTTACATGAGTAAGCTGTGACACATTACAAACAGGGAATTACTAAGAGGCAGCAGAAAAAAGGAAACCATCAAAGAAATATATCTACAAAAAAGAAAATAGGGAAGTAGTCAAGTGTCTAGAATGATGGACAGAGACCCTTTAGCTTCATCAGTATACTCATAATTTGAGGAGAAAGTGAGGGTGACCCTTAGAATGTTGAAGAGGCCCAACATTGATGGTGAATTTATGGAAATACATGACAAAAGTCACTTTGGATAGACAGAGCCCAAATGGTTTCCATCTGTGCAATTGGACAGAACCTTCCCCCTCCCCCCATCATTGAGATCACAGACTCATTCGTGTGTTTGATTATCAGGTATACAAGCCCCCTGTGCAAAAAATGTCATATGAATGTGTTATTGTTTTGATGATCATGGATGGGAAAGTTGCTGCTGCTGAACTTTCTTAGTTTGTGGTGGGGAGAGGAGAAAAGAACAGAGGGAGTTCATGAAAATCAGACTCAGTTATCAGGGAAAGAGTCTATGTTAATATGAAAAGACTGATGATGCTTGAAATAATTAAGTTCAGAAGCTGGTGAGACAGATCAGAGAAGACACCAGCTTTGAAACAAAAAGCAGTGGGATTGGATGGGATAAAGTCAAGGAAAGGCATAAAAAGAGTCTTCTCTTGAGGCAGTAAACCAATGACTATTGTTTTGGTAGTTAAACCAAAATCTCTGATGTAGTAATAGGGCTAGTTAGCCCAAAAAGCTACGCTAGATTATATGGCTAAATTAGGATAAGATTTCCAAGCTCTGTGACATAGCAATTATGTTCAAGATTGTTTTTATAACATCTCCATATTTATCTTTGCATCTTCCCCAGTGTCTGCAGAGTGTTCTGCTTATGATAGACATTTAATAAATATTAATTGAATTTCTCTAAGGTGCTAGTAGAATTATCCTATGACAGTAACCTCTAATTCTGTTGAGCTAAGGAAAGAGAGAGTCTAAGCTGAGCCTTGGCATAGAGACTGATGACAACATAGGTCAGATACAGCTGGCATCATGACCCTAGCAACAAGGGATGCTAGATAGTGAAGGTTTCATGAGATGGGGGATGGGCGGGGAAAGAGAATGCCATCATTGGGCTAGAATGGGGTAAGATCATGTTTGGAGCTCATATTTTCTTGACCCCCAACAGGTGCACTAGCATAGTCCTCAAGAATCCAGGGTCAACTGAGTCAATAACCCTTCTAAAATATGGTAACCAGAACTGGACATAATACTCTAGATGTGATGTGACCAGCGCAAAAGACAGAGTAACTTTTACTTCCCTCCATCGACTATACATTAAGTAGAAATAATGATAAGACAAATCAAGAAATAAGTAGAACTTGTCTCTGCCAAAGAAGAAAACTTCCTGGAGCATGGACTCTCTTTTTTTTTTCTCCTATCCCCAGTGACTAGCACTTAATAAATACTTCCGGATTTATGTTAAGTCTTAGCACCAGTGCCGAGTGCAAAAGATAGCTATGAGAGGAAGTTGGAAGTTGAGGAAGAGGAGTGAATTCAGGCTGGCTGAACAAAAAAAAAAAGGAAGAGGAAAGGAAAGAGAGAGTTCCAGGGCTGGGTAACACTTAATAAATACCTGCTGACTAACCCAAAGGAAATCAGAACTGATCTTGCCGAGCTTTTTAAAGAATCAACTCTTCCGATTGAAATTGATTTTTAAAAAACACATCTGTTGAACGTCTCTCATGTATAAAATACAGAATTGGCCCATTCTCTACCTCAAATTTACAGTCTAGCTTGGGGCAAGGGGAGAGGAAGAGAAGGGGCTAATGGAGAATGAGGCTAAGGGCACAGGAGCTCAAGCAAATGAGTCTGAGAAATTCAAGTAGATGCCTTCAAATTGAATGGAATTAGGGAAAGCTTAATAGCGAAAGGGAAAAGGAATTAACTTTTCTATAGCACATACTATGTACAGGCACCATGTTAAACACATTACAAATATTATCTCATTTGATTCTCACAACCATACGTGAGGTAGGTGCTGTCATTATCCTCATTTGACAGTTGAGGAAACTGAGGCAGACAGGTTAAATGATTTGCTGAGCGTCATACAGCTAGTAAAGGTCTGAGATCAGATTTGAACTTGAGTCTTCCTAACTCCAGGCCCAGTGCTCTAATCATGTACCATCAGCTGCGTATCTAATCTGTCCTTGAAGAAAGGAAAGCTTGGCAGGATTGGGAATGGTTTGTTGTCCATTCCAGTGGAGTGTAGCTTGACCAGTGAGTAGTAATGTGAAATAAAGTTGGAAAGGTAACTTGTAACCAGTTTTCAAATGCCAAGCAAAGCGTTTGCATTTTATTCTGTAACTGTTAGGAATGAAAGGGCCCTTAGAGATTATCAAAAGTACAAAATCCTTCATTTTACAGGTGGGGAAATGGAGGCCCTGCCTTCAATTTCTTGCTAGAAAAAAGAGGCAGCCAGGAACCCTTTAACCCAGACCCCTAACTTCATAGCTTCCAAAATATACCTTTCAGACAACTGCCTCCCCTCCTCCCACGCATCAGGCCTGTTCTGTTTATGAATCTTCTTAAGCCGTTTCACTCAGATAAGTACTGTCTACCCACCAAGACTGGGAAGCTCGTCTTCCATGTCTGTTATCTCTTTGCAGCACCTGGTACATTGTTCTGCAGACAGTAGGCACTCAATAAATATTGTTGGCTCTCTCTCTCTCTCTCTTTCACACACACACACACACACACACACACACACACGTATGCACGCACGCACACACACAATGTTAACTTGGCTGAGAATAAACAACGGATGCTGTACCTACTTAATACCTTTTCGGAAAAAGGAAGGGAAATATTGAGCTCAGTTAGAAACCTTTCTGTCCTCCAAGGGTCACCTAGTTCTCCATAAGAAAAGCCCTCTGAACACCACAGCCCACACACCTCCATGCCCTGTGACAAATCCTGCCTACTCAGGTTCACTTTGAACTCTCTGGTTTGGAATGTCACTGTAAAATCTAATTCACACATTCCTACTTTGCTGAGGGATACAGGAAGTTACTATGAGCCCCACATAAATGGACTCAGGATAGATGGACCTGGGGGAGGGGGAAAGGACAGTTAGAGATGTGAGCAATAGCCGAAGACTGAACTAAGATTGTGGGAGGAGGAGGAGAGAGACAGGAAGACAGGGCAGATACCCAACATTCTGTGATTCAGTGCATGTGTAAGAGAGGGAGGGAGGAGAGAAAGAAAAGGAGGAGGAATAGAGGAGGAGGAAATGGAGAGGAGAAACAAGAGGAAGGAAGAAGAGGGAGGTAGAGAAGAAAGAGGGAAAGAGTGAACCAGGGAGCCTTGGGGTATATCTGCTTATGACTGGTCTAAGTACAAGGGTAAATAGGCAATTTGTTTGTATATTTAGTTGGGCAAATGGAAAAGTGTGCTCTCAAAGATTTTGAAAATGTATGTGTGAAGGTTCCTGGCTCACCACGGGCATCAACATGAGAGGAATGAGGGAGAAAATCCTATCTAAAAAAAGTCTTCAGCGCTCGGGATACGATTCTCTTGGAAAAGATTCTGTTTCAAATGGCATGTACTGATAGCCTGTTTATTTCTCTCCACTTTCTCATGTGTGGTGCATGTGTATTTAGCAATTTTCCTGTGACCCCTTTGCCCTACTGATAAAAACCAGGTTCAGGCATTGATGAAGTCTCTCTAACAAGGCATGAAGTTGTTTTAACAAGATTAAATCCTTGACAAAATATGAATTCCTGTTCTATGTTGGCACATCAAAATCACATGCATTAATCAATCAACAAGCTTTTATAAAAGGATTGCTTAGACCCAAACACCATGCTAGGAACCTAGATGCCAGGTGGGCAAATAAGAGACTATTGCAGTAGTTGGGCCAAAGGTGATGAAGGTCTGAATTAATGTAGTTGTATGAATGGAGGGGAGACATGAGACAAATATCAGTGACATTGTGGAGGTAGAACTATAGAGACTTGGAAACTGATTGGATCCTAGGGTAAGGGGTGAGAGAGAATAAAAAAAATTCAAGGATGACTTGAGAAACTGCATGACTAGAAGAATGAGGGAAATAGGGAAATTGGTAGAAGTGAGATTACAGGGGAAAATAATGAGTTCAGTTAGGGATGTGTTGTTTTAAGATGCCTATGGGATGTCCAGTTTGAGATATTCAGCAGGCAATTAGAGATAACAGGCCTGGAACACAGGAAAGAGATGAAGGCTGGATGTAGAGATTTGGAAATCATCTGCGAAAAGATGATACTTGAATCAAAGAAGCTGATGAAACCACCTACAGAGAAAACACAGAGATAAGAGAAGGCAATCCAGAAATAGGGCCCTGGAGGACACAATGTATAGGAAGAAAACATCAGAAATTAGAGCCAGGAATCATCAAGAGACAGTCACAATGTAGAAAAAAAAACCTCAAACTTGCCCTTCATTGACATTGTAGATTATATGGACTATGTATGTCTGGGGAAGGATTTCAACCCTTCAGAACCTTGGGTGATTTCTCTCTCTAAAGGGAACCTTAAGCCCAGTTCAATACTGTAAGTTAATAAGACTTTAGTAAGTCTCTTGGGAAAATGAGGCTCACCAGAGAGGGAAAGATAAATGTCTTCTTGACTGTTTATGGGATCAGGTAGAAGTCCTTTACATTTTCATTTGGGTTAAATAAAGCTTGTCTTATATTCAGTATCTTGTAAGCCTGAGTGCTTCCATAGGATCGGAGGTCTCTTTCTCTTCTGATGTAGAAACCTAGTTGTCATTCAGTCATTTCAGTCATGTGCAACTCATTATGACCCCATGTGAGGTTTTCTTGGCAAAGATACTAGAGTGATTTGCCATTTCATTCTCTAGATCATTTTACAGATGAGGAAACTGAGGTAAACAGGGTGAAGTGACTTTCCCAGGTTCACACAGCTAGAAAGTATCTGAGGCTGAATTTGAACTCAGATCTTCCTGACTCCAGACCCAGTATTCTGTCTACTGTGCCACAGCCTCACAGAGACAAGTCAAATTTGGATGTTCTCAAGGAAAACTCAAAGCTAAATTCTGATGTTCTCAAGTGAAACAAGCCAAAGAATACAATTTTTGAAAAGCCCTTGCAACTGAATATAATCCAAGAAATCCCAGAGTCTTAGTTCTGGGCCACAGATTATATTTGAATAGAAGATACTTCAGTATTATTCTCTCAAACAAGACCCAAATTGGCCTCTCAAACAAGTTTCAAATTGCCTAGTCTGCAGTCAAATCTCTTTAACAATGACTATGCCTCATAATTTGACTGGCTCAGGTCAGCTCCTGAGATTTTCTCCTGCTATATGCAAATAAACACAAGCAGGTTACCCATCAGATATTCTTGTGTTCCCAAAAGCCCAAGGATAAGATTTAGCTCCTAAATGAGCAGGAGCCAGGGAGAAACAAGGAATAAGTTATACACCTGTACAAGCTGACTCCTAAAAATGCGAGCAGGAAGGTTTCTGGGAATATTCCAACTATGAAGCAAAACAATGTCTTCCACCATTCAATTACCCCAAATGAGAAAAGGCCAACAGTCAAATAAAATCACCAGCATCAGGATATATCTGCTGCTAGTTCTTACAGTTTACTGCTTTTTCAGAACAGGAAAATCATCATCTCAGGTGAGAAACAGTTCCAGCTACTTCTTGCCTTCCCCACCTCACCCCCATTTTGCAAAAGTACACTTGTGATCTTTCTGTCCTGGCGTGTTTGACGGACCCATCCTTCACATTTTCTTACATGACAATCACAACAGGGAGCTTTTGCCAAGCACACACAGTTAAATTAACTATCTTTCAAATAAATGCCTAAGGGCCATTATGGAGGAGGGGAGGGAGTCATGTTGTACATTCATCAGTGGCAACCACGTACAAAGCCCCCAGTGAGGTGGTTTCAGGCCAGCTGAGATCAAATCATTTGAAAATTAAGTCCTACTCACTGAACCAGACTTCATGACCTAATTGTTTTTTCTTTAACTCATTCAAATCTTGTCACTTTGGAGGAACATGAAATAAGCAGTTCTTTTGCAAGTATTAAAGGAAGGCATATTCTCCAACAGTTAAATAAATGGTGCAACCTCTCTGAGCTCTGGGAATGGACAGGAGCTTTACAGACAATGGTAACTGTGTCACTGAGTTTGGGATTAAAATTCAAACAAATGATGTTAGCGGTAATCAAGAGAAAGTAACTGGAAAAAAAAGATAAAGAATGTTCTATAACCTTAAAAAGTTGCCTAGGGCCTCAGATGCATTTTTCATGGGAAAGCCCCTGTGTTAATGAAGAGAACAGACAATTTTCTCTCATTTCCAACTTGTAATTAGCATGCTTTATACTAGTCATGGGGATCGGTGCTGCTAATTACGGCCATCATCATTAACCAGCCCTGGTGTTTCCCTCTCCAAGAATAGGCATCTCGGACTTTGTAATTCCTAGGCCTCCTAATGTCATGGGAGATAGGATGTTAGACCCAGAAAAGACTTTTATGCCACAGCTGGAAGAGACTATGGAGACTGTATGGGAGAACCCCCTCCTTCTGCGAAGGAAACTAAAGCTCAGAGGAATTAGGTGACTTTCCCAAGATCATACAGTAGTTAGCGACCACGTTAGGACTAGAAATTAGCCTCGGCTGCTAAACAAGTGCTGTCTAATTGACCAGCTAGTGGGAGACCTGGAGTCACCTCTGTCTTTCCATATGGCTACCAAGCTAGTGATATATTCTAGAGGAACACATAGACCAATGGGCATCTGTTAAAGGGAAGAGAAAAGAAGAGTTTCCTTCTTCAATAGCCTACAGCATGTTTGGGAGGGCTAGAGTCACAAACCTCCCAAAAGCCATAGTATGTCTTACCAAACAAGCAAGATGCTCCCTACATGGAAGGAAGGGTTATGAATGCTGGCTAAAAAACTCGCTGAACAAATTTCCTTCAGCTTTAGTAGGCAGAGATAAGAGAAGAATATGGAGTTATTCTAAGACCTCATTGGCCAATAGCTCTATAATCACTGGCCAATCTAGTTGGCACAATAAGGTCCATCATGGTAGGTGTTCAAGCAGAAATGGATGACTATAGACAAGGATATTGTAGAGGGGATTCAGTCTTCTAACAGGGGTTAGACTGGATGATGTCAGAGCTTCTTTCCAGCTCTGAAATTTTAGAACTGGATCCCAAAACGTTAGCCCTGGAAGTAACATCATCATCGTAGCACTTCAAGGTTTACCAATTACTTTACAAATATCTCATTTTGTCTTCATGACACCCCTGGAAGGTAGATGTTATTGTTATCTCTACTTTACAGATGGGAAAATTGAGGCAGAAAGAGGTCAAGTGACTTGCACAGGGTCACAAAATGTAAATGTCTAAGATAGTATTTGAAGTCAGATCTTCCTGATTCCAGGTCCAATGCTTCATCTACTGCACCACCATCCTAGATAATGTTAGAAACCATCTAGTATAGGGTTATTTATTTGGGATCTATGACCTAAGATTCGTAGATAGATTTCAGGAGGGGGAAATATATCTTTATTTTCCCTAACCTTTCCTTTTCCTCATAATCTTCAGCATTTTATGAGTTTAAAAACATCATTCTGAGAAAAGATCCACAGACTTCACCAATGGAGGTGCCCATGGAACAAAAATGGTTAAGAACTCCTGATACATTCTAACATCTTCATATTTCAAAAAAGGAAACTGCATCTCAGGGACAGAAAGTGAAATACCTAAAGTCATTCAGTTAACTAAGATCACAGCCAGAATTAAAACTCAGAACTCCTAAATCCTAGTTTGCCATTCTTTCCAGTCTATCATGTAATAACAAACCAAGAGCAGGAGTGGGGAACCTATGGCCTTGAGGCCATATGTGGCCCTCTAAGTCCTCAAGTAACCCTTTGACTGAATCCAAACTTCACAGAACAAATCCCTTAGAAGTCCAACTTTTCTAACAATAAGGACAATGAACATGACAAGAACAGAAAACAAGGACTTAGGTCAACTGATGCAAAGTAGAGTAGAACCAGAAAAATCACATGCAGAATGACAAGATAAATGGAGAGAACAAGCCTACAAAAGCTCATGACTCAACAATCTGTCAAAACTGAATGTTGCAAAATTATAGAGAACAAACAGCCTCCAAGAAGAGATATGAGATGATATATCCCCTAAGTCCTTTGCTTAGCTCTTCCAATGCATGTGAAGTATTTCATACAGTATCTGCCTTTTCCAAAGTCTTAGTCAGTTTTACAGATTTGTTTTCCTCTTACAATTCTTTTTTTAATGCTTTGTTACGAGGAATAGCTCTCTGAGAGAGGGAAAGGGAAAGCTCGAGCTACCAATTTTTCTAAAATCTGGGTTTTTTGCTTGTTTGGTTTTTTTAAGAGTAGGACTGTTAGAGGTATGTTCAGATATGCGAGCCAGTTCTACCTTTTCTTTTAATTAAATTATTATATTTGTTTTCAGTGTTCTACAATCACTTCCATATATCTTAGATTTTTTTCCCTCCCTCTCCTGCCCTCCCTGAGACAGCATACAATTTTATATAGGTTCTACACATACATTCCTATTAAATACATTTTCACTTTAGTCATGTTGCATAGAAGAATTAAAATGAATGGGAGAAATCACAAAACAAAACAGAACATAATACAAAAGAAAATGGTCTGCTTCATTATGCAGCTCTACCTTATGAGAACTACTCCAGCAGGTTTTGCCTCCCACCCCCTGGTGCCCACAGTGACTCCTGAACAACAAGTCCAACATCTGATCAGTGCTGCCTCTTCATCCTCTAAAGAGTCAGTGAAATACAGGGGACAGAGCCCTAAGTTTGAACTCATGAGACCTGGCACTGAAACTCAACCCTGTCATTAACTGACTATGGAACCACTGTCAAGGACTTCTGCTTTGCAAACTTTAAAGCGCTATCAATGCCAGCATTGTGTTTATTATTACGGCTTCTACCTACTTTATAAGGTTAACATAAACAAAATACTTTGCAAATTGTAAAGCTATATAGGAATGACCTACTCATCATAAAAAAATAGCTCTATCTGTGTTCAGAACCAGGCAGGCAGCCAGTTTTAGAAAGAAGATAATCGACATCTGGGTGACTTTTGACCAGTGAGTGAAGAGAATGAAAACATCTGGTTCACACATGCCAACATGCCTTCAGTACATAGCCGTCCCTAAAGTGGGTTAGTGAGAAGAACAGAACTTTGCACAAGTAACAGAAAACTGCCAGGGGAGTTTGCTGAGCTCCTTGAGCTTCTATAGGAAACAACAATATAACTGTGTGACCTATCCTGGCGTCTGTGTCTGATAGCAGCACCAAGCCGCAGAGAAATGACTTTTATTCAATTACAGAATTTCCGTTGGAAAGGACCTCCATGACCCTCTGGTCCAATCCATACCTGAAAAAGAGTCTCTTCCACAATATGCCCAACAAGCACTTAACTTTGACATATAGTAGGCACTTAATAAAATGCTTGTTGACTTGACTTAACAGCCAGCCTTTGCTTGGAGAACTCCAAGAAGGGGGAGCCTTCAACTGTGAGACAGCAATAATTGTCAGGCAATCTTTCCTTTCATCAAGCTGAACTATGGCTCTTCGCCACTCCCATGAATTGTTCTTAGGTCTTTCCCCACTGGAGCCAAGAAGAAATCCAAGAGAGAATAGTGAGGTGATGCAGTGGGCAGCTAGGGGGCACAGTAGATAAAACACTGGGCATGAGCTCAGTAGACCTGAGTCTAAATTTGGCCTCAACTACTTAGCAGCTGTGTGACTTTGAGCAAGTCACTTCATCTCTTAGTTTTCTCTTCTGTAAAATAGAAATAATAATGAAACCCACCTCCAAGAGCTGTTGTGAGAATCAAATGAGATAATTATTGCAAAAGGACTTATCATACTTCCTGGCACATAGTAGGTACTATGTAAACGGTGTTATTAATATTACTAGCACTAATATTATCCTCTATGTAAGAGTCTTTTAAATACTTCAATTCAACTCTCATGCCCTCTCTCAAACCCTCTAGTCTTTTCTTCTCCTGGCTAAACAACTCCAGGTTCTTAAGCGATCCTCATATGGCATGAAATTGAGGTACTTCAACTTCCTAGTTACTCTCCTTTGAAATTCTCTAGCTTAATCAGTGTCCTTCCTAAAATGTGATACCTAGAATTAGACACACTACACCAGATGTGGTCTGACCAAGGTATACTATACCAGGATTATTTCCTTATTCCTGGAAACTGTGCATCTCAACGCAGCCTAAAATCAACTTAGCTTTCTTGAGTAGAGGCAGCTAGGTGGATAAAGTGCTGAATTTAGAGTCAAAAGGATCTGAATTTTAATCTCTCCTCACATACTTATCAGCTGTGAAACTCTGGACAAGTCATGTAATCTCTCAGCCTCAATTTCCCCATCTGTAAAGTGGGGCAAAAATATCACCTACCTCCCAGGTAATTATGAGGACCAAATGGTTAGAGATCATGAGAAGCTGAAGGGAAGAAGTGTTGATTTTTGTGTGATTACAGAGAAGGGGGAACTATGAGGAGGAGTAATCTGCAAGATTTTGAAACTGAATGAGATTTGGCTGTAAGGTGGAGAAAGTGATGAATCAGAGATGACAATGAGATTGTGAAAACCTGAGTGACTACCAGAATGGTGGTAACCTTGACAGCAAAAGGAAATTTGGAAGATGAGTAAGTTTGAGCAGAAAGATCATGCAAAAATGTCTGATCCAGATTCACAATCCATGGATGTCTTTTTGTCTTTTGTGGTTTGCTCTACTCCACCCAAAGAAAGAGGGTTCAGACAGGGTTCTTACAGCTCACTGACCCCCAAGTGCAGAACTCATCCCCCCAAGGGACAAAATTTTCCCAATGGCTGTTGTGAATTTACTGTGTGTGGTAGCCAGTTTAAGTTAAAACTTCCCTGAGAAGCAGATACCCTATTTAAAAGGAAGAAGGCTGAGAGCTAGCCCATCATAGGAAAAAGAGGATTGAGGAAGTGGACTCATAATAAGCTTTCAGATCACTAAATTCTCCAAATCTTGTTCAAACAGATTGTTATCACACTTTTCCCATCTTGCTCTTTCAACATTGATTTTTAGAATTCATTAAATGTAATATTATTAGATTTGGCCTCATGTTCTAGCCTGTCAATTTTTTTTTAATCCTGTCTTCCACTGAGTTAACTATCTTTCCTAATTTTGTGTCATTTTCAAATCTGGTAAGTATGCCATCTCTAACATCCAAATTACTGATAAAAATTAAATAGTACAAGGCCAAAAACAGATCCCTGGGGCATTCTAATAGAGACTTTCTTTGAAACTGAAAATGAACTATCACTGATTACTCTTTGAGTCTTGCATTTCTAACTCTTTAATAGTACCGATTAGGTCCCAAGACCCAAGAGGGCAGTTGCTTACATAGGTTCTGTACAAATTCTATATCTATCACTCATGAGCCCCTACCAGTGTGCTTCCCATCAGCAGTCAGCCAGAGAAAACAATTATCCCTTAGCAAAGACATCAAAAAGCATAATAACTAAGAAGCCTAATAACTAAGAATAGCTACAAAATAGCCCTCATTGTCCTAGGGTATACTGTACCATAAATATGAACAGTATCTAAGAGAATCAGAGGTACAATCTTCAAGGATGATGGTAGTGAGGCTTACATGGAGGGAACAAGGCAACTCACAACTCCAGGACCACAGGATTCACTCATAAGGTTCAATTCTCAGTTGCTAATGCTAGCTTGAGTCTGTAATCAACTCTTTTCCCTGCTGTAAGGGTCATGCTTCTGAAAACTATGTGTGACTTCTATGACTACCTAGCTATATTCATGTCTTTTTTGGAGACTATGTATCTCTTCTTGCTGATACATATCTGCTATGCCTCTAACTCTTTCAAACTAATGAATACTCCAACTGCTGGATGGATTTTCTCCTACTAGGCAAATAACTCTCATACTAAACACCATGGCTTAGGTGAATAAATGAAAGAAAATCTCCTCCTCTCCTCCCTGCCAGGGTCACACTTTACAACTGCTCTGAACCTAGACTCACCTAACCTATCATCATTCTCTAGTACTCTGTTTTTAATGCCCTTGCTCATTCAAAGACATTGCTCCCTTCCAGCTCGGAAAAAGGTGTTCATGCTTCATAAAAGAATCACTAGGTGTTAATATTATGTTAGGACATTAACAACATCTGTGGCTACATCAATTGAGCTTAAAGGAGAAAGCCAAATCCCTCTCCTTTATAATACACTTTAGAATTTTTCCAGGAATCAAAGTCAAGATAATTGACCTATAGTTTACATACTTTATCTTTGCTTTAAAAGTGGGAGGGGGGAGAATGCTCTTTTCCAGTTTTGTGATTCCTCTCCCATTCTCCACAATCTTTCAGAGGTCACTGACAGTGACTCAATAATTTTTCTGCCAGTTATTTCACTACTGGAGCACATCATTCATCTGAGCTGGGTGACTTGAACTCATCAGTGACAGCTAGGTGTTCTCCTACTATGTCCATGTCTATCTTGGATATCAACTCCATGCTTTCCATTTTTCCTCTTTCCCATTGAGAGACCATCCTCCTTGGCAGATAAAAGAAGCAAAATAACAGTTGAGTAGTTATGCTTTCTCTGTCATCACTTAGTATCATAGCAAATACTCTGAGAAGCAGGCAGTTCCCTTCCTTGTCCTCTTCTTTTCCCCAATTTCTTTAAAAAGAAAATAAAAATATCTATATTGTCATCCTTAACTTTCCTTATTATCCTCAAGGTCCATTATGAATTTTGGGATATCTAATGCTGGGGTG
>CM053769.1:46495050-46541575 GCA_028658325.1 Potorous gilbertii | reverse complement strand
GGGGCGAAGTGGGAAGACAATAGGGCAGCTGGGATCACTATCCCCTGAGCTTACATTTGCTTCAGTTCAGCTGAGGAGATCTCCTGTGACCAGACCACTCCTCCCCCACACTTAACAAGCTAACCGCAGGGCTGATTGGGGAAACACAAAACAAAAACCTGCTTTCAGCTTTTTCTCATGAGTTGGCTCAACACCAAGTTCTGCAGCTTCTAACTGAAAGAACCAGAAGCCACAACACACAATCAACATCATGAATAAAAAAAAGCAAAATAAGCACAAAAAACCATAGAATCTTTCTATGGGGATAAGGACCAAAACACAAATACCAAAAAGGTCAGTACTGAGACTGTACTTCCATCTTCAGAAGGGACTATGAACTGCTAGCATGCACAAACAACTCTCCTGGAACAGCTGAAGAAGGAAATAGAAGAAAAACTGGCCAGTGATTTTAAAATTATAAAAAAAGAATTCATTGATGAGAACATCTCTTTGAAAAGGAAAATTGAACAAATAGAAAAAGAAATACAAAAATTAACTGGAGAAAATAACTCCCTGAAAGGAACAGTTGGTCAAATGGAAAAGGAAACACAAAACCTAACTGAGAAAATTGGACAAACGGAAAAGGAAGTACAAAAATTAACTGGAGAAAATAACTCCTTAAAAGGAAAAATTGGACAGATGGAAAAAGAGATGCAAAAGTTAACTGAAGAAAACAATTTGATAAAGATTAGAATTGGGCAAGTAGAAACTAATGACTTAAGGAGACAGTAAGAATCAGTCAAACAAAATCTAAAGAATGAAAAGATAGAAGAAAATGTAAAATATCTAATTGGAAAAACAACTGACCTGGAAAATAGATCCAGGAGAGAAAATTTAAGAATTATTGGCCTGCCAGAAAGCCATGATGAAAGAAAGAGTCTGGACAATATCTTCCAGGAAATTATCAAGGAAAACTGCCCAGAATTGCTAGATCCAGAGGGCAAAATAGTTATCAAAAGAATTCACCATTCACCTCCCAAAAGGGATCCCAAACTCAAAATCACAAGAAATATCATTGCCAAATTCCAGAACTGTCCATTGAAGGAGAAAATACTACAGGCAGCCAGAAAGAAATAATTCAAATATCGAGGAACTACAGTCAGGATCACACAGGGATATCTAATGCTGCTCCTAGAGAATTATGCCACATTTTTATATTCATTCTTGGTTAGCTGCTTCTGCTTACATTTTCTATATGTGTCTTTATAAAAATCTAACTTGGTTTGTGAATTTCCTGTACATCCACATCACTCTGTCTAGACAAGTCCTCTTTTACTCTCTCCTTGGAATTGTTTCCTTTCATATCTTCAGAATTTCATTTCTGAGAACTTGGCAGTCCTGTGCTAACCTCCTAGAATTTAGTTCATGGATTCCTGCCTTTCCTCTGAAGGCTTTGCAATTTGCAAATTGTCCTGCCCCCACACTGGACTTGGAACAAGTCCAGAAATTAGACTCCAATCTTTACTCTATCACAAATTCATTGTGCACCCTGGCCAAATCAAATATTGACTCTGAACTTCAGTTTCCTCTTCAAAATATGAGATTATTGGACTAGATGATCTCTAAGCACTCTTCTAGCTTTGATATGATATATTCTAAGATCCTTTCTATGATTTTTCCAAATACCAGTTCCCTGGAGTTCATAGACCTTCATCTTTCATTTGCTTCCTTTCCAGAGAAGCAGGACACTTTAGTATCCGGCCACTGTGTCTACCCCTTCTGGTAGAAATCCCTTCTTCCACCTACAGAACTATATACAGACTTTGTCCCATGGTGCCTACTTCCAAAGGTCATTATTCTTCCCCATGAGAACAGTCTTCTCCACACCTTTCCTTGCAAACAATAGACAAGCATGTATTAAATGCTTGCTACAAGCCAGATACTTTTCTAAACAGTCCTGTGCCAGCCCAGGCGGCTACCCCCAGGTCTTATTCCATATTCCTCCTCCCACAAGGTTGGGCTTTCTGAGCAATGAAGCTTCTCCTTGGTGCTAATGCACCCATGGTTTGACTACATTCTGCACTGCTGCTTCCCTCATTCAAAGTGTCTTGGCCCCAAATGAACAAAGTCCTAGTTATGCCTCTGGCCCCCTAAATCCCAGCCCTCTAATTTCTTCTCTATTTTCTCTCTCTGGATTTGGCTTTATAAGTAGGCACCTTTTTAGTTCTCCACAATAAATAATAACTTACCTTCTCTAATGAGAGACAATTTGATGTAGTAGCTAGAGGACTGCCCTTGGAGTTAGGAAGACCTGCATTCAACTCCTGTCTCTGACTTATACTAACCATATGACAAATGGCAAGTCATTTAACCTTACAGCACCTTGAACAATGCCTATGTTACAAATTACTTGCCAGATGCATTGATACAGAAAGTTTTCACACTGGGGATTCCCTACATTGACCACAGGATCATATTTTTTTTTAATGAAAGGGGCCTTGGAGGCATCTAGTTCAATTCCCAACTCTAGTGCCAACTTCCAGGAAACTGAGGCTTATAGAGGTTAACTGACTTGCCTAAAGGTCACACAGGCAGGAAGTCATGAAACCAAGATTTGAACTCATGTCTTCTAACACCAAATCCATTATTTTTTCCACTGTGCCAACCTATTTCTCAAGCAAGGCAAAAAGCACTCATTAAGTACCTGTTAGGTCTTTAGGTGGCTAATGAATGATATCGAGATTGTCATTCACCAAAACATCTGCCTCTTTTTCAGATAAACTTCTGTCTAACCATGCCTCTTCCATCTTATATTTACAAAGCTGATTTTTGAGCTAACATATGACTTCATATTTATCCTTATGAAATTTCATTTTATTAGATTCAACCTCATGTTCTCAACTGTCAAGATCTTTTTAAATCTCTCATCCAAGAAGTCAGTCCTCCCACCTATCTTTGTGTCTTCTGTAATTTGATAAGCATGCTGGGTAAATCTTCAAACCCCAGATTACTGGAACTCTCTGACTGTTGTATTCGAAACAGTTTCACAATACACTTAATCTGCCTAGTTCTAAGATAAATCCCTCCACCTCCCAAAGAATTCCTGTCCATCTCTCTTGCCTCAAGGCAATTGGCCATGTTGTCTAATCAAGCCCTGGGCCATAAGTCATGACATCCCTCCCTACAGACTCTCCCGGGAACTCATGATCCTTCTTCCTGCCTAGATCCTCCACTGTGGGTTAACTCTAACAAGTTTAAGCCTCTTGGGTGTTAGCCTGTTTATTATCACTGCATTGGTTTGGGTTGGTTCTTGTTCATGCCACCCCCCTTTAAATGTTGCAGAAAAGCAGCTGAAACATAGGTTAATAGGCCATTACCAGGCATGCAATGACTCAGGGTACAATATACAACTCGACCACCAGAGGGTGCTCTACTCAAGTTCTCCTTAATGGCAGAGGGTCTATTTTTGCCCACCAGGTTCAGTCAGATAGTCAATAAACATTTATTGAGCCCCTAGTATGGACATTAGACTAAGCCACAAAATGGTTTTCACACACTGCTGCTTTCTGAGCATGAAGTCTAGAATTGAGTAATAAAATATAGAAATTGCTACAATTATCTTGGTTTCATCCACACCCCTGAGAGGAGTTGTCTCTTAATTTCTCTCCCTTTGTGCTCAGTAGGTTCAGACACACAATGTATAGATTTTAATATATGTGACTAGAGAGGGATAGGAACTGCTTGTGATTTCACTAGTACAGGGAACTCCCAGGTGAGGAAAGTCCCCCTTAGCCATACCCATTGGCTCCTTCTCTGCTTTAGAGAAGAAATTCTTGACCTAGAATCCATGAAATTTGTGAACTGCTTTCAATATTTGGATAAAAATTTCAACCTGATTTGTTTCCTTTGTAATCCCATGTATTTTATTTATTTAAAAATATTACTCTGAGAAGGGTTCGTAGACTCCACCAGACTTCCAAAGGTGTCTATGGCACACAGAAAAAGGTTAAGGACCCCTGACTTAGATAGTTACCTAGAGCAATGAGTTATTAAGTGATGGCTAAACTCACAGGAACAGAGCTCTGTATCAGAGCCAGGACCTGAACTCACACTGTCCTAGCTTTAAGGTCAGCTCTCATCTGCTATGCAACTTAAAATTAAACATACCAAATCTCCTACTCCCACTAAGATAGGCACTGTGATTTATTTCTTGTCTTCTTCCACCCACTGCAGTACTGGGGAAGTCCTCGTGCTCTCCTACAGTAACAAAGAATGGGAGAAGGAAAGGGCCCTCATAGCATCTTTCAATGACAAAGCAAAGTAAGGAAGCAAATCCAACCCCATCCCTCACCCAGTCCAATCACTTATCAGGATCTGTAGGAGCTCAAGGGTCACAGCTTCTAGTGATGTTGAG
The DNA here is from genome assembly GCA_028658325.1 of Potorous gilbertii. Classification (NCBI taxonomy): domain Eukaryota; kingdom Metazoa; phylum Chordata; class Mammalia; order Diprotodontia; family Potoroidae; genus Potorous; species Potorous gilbertii. Next base: position 46,537,182 of record CM053769.1, on the reverse strand, counting down.
CAAATGATAACATCTCCTCTTGTAATCAGATTTGACCCTATATGACCCCAATGTTACTCCTTCTTGCCCTGCTAGTGGTCTCTTGGCTCCATCCCAAAATTCCAAAATCAAAGACTGTAATTTATAACCATACGCATTTTATTGCTTCCTTTGTCACAGAAAGAATTAGCATCGCCCCAGGTTCCCAAAACCTTCTCTGTTCTGCCCTGCCACCAAATCACTGGTACCTATGAGAAATTGAAAAGGTTAAGGTAGCAAAATAAAAGTTCCCCTGGGTTCTACCAATCAATCAGTAAACATGTATTAAGCACCTACTATGTGCCAGGCACTTTATTAATCACTGAGGATACAAAAAAAAAAAAGGCAAAAGACAGTCTGCTCTCAAGAAGCTTGTAATCCAATGTGGGAGACAACATACAAACAAATATTTACAAAGTAAGCTGAATACAAGATAAATAGAAAACAATTTACAGAGGAAAGAGATTTAGGAGGGATTGGGGAAGGCTTCCTATAGAAGGTGTGGTTTCAGTTGAGACTTAAAGAAAACCAGGGAGGTCAGCAGTCAGAATGGTGGAGAATGCTCTGGGCATGGAAGACAAGCCAGAGAGAATGGTCAGAGCCAAGAGATGGAGAGTTTTGTTCATGGAACGGCCATCAGACCAATATCATAGTTGGAACAGTACCTGTTGAGAAAACTGAAAAGATAGGAGGGGGTAGGTTATGAAGGGCTTTGAATGCCACAAAGAGCATTTCATACATAATCCCGGAGGCAATAGGGAGCCACTAGAGTTTACTTGAGTAGTGGTCAGTGGAAAGGTGACGTCATTGGACCTGGGCTTGGGGAAAAGTACCTTAATGGCTGAGTGGAGGATGGATTGGAGTGGGGAAAGACTTGAAGAAAGCAGACCCACAAGCAAGCTATTGTAATAACACAGGCATGAGGTAATAAGGGCACTGGCATGGTGTCAGTACCAAAGGAGAAAAGGGGACATATTTGAGAGATGTTGCAAAAGTGAAGTTCACAGGCCTTGGCAACAAATCATATGTGGGAGGGGAAAGATAGGAAAAAATCCAAGATGTCTCTTATATTGCAAGCCTTAGGGCCTGGGAAGGTGATGTTGTCCTCTGTACTACTAGGTAAGGGAAGGGAAGAGGAGGAGAGATGTTAGGGATGGAAATAAGTTCCATTTTGGACATTCTGCGTTTGAGGTGTCTATTGGACATCCAGTTTGATATGTATGAAGGCAGTTGAGATTCAAGTTTGGAGATCAGCAGAGTATGGGGTAGGAGAGGCACTAGGAAATAAGCCAACAGACAGACAGTAATTGAAAATAAGTGAAAGAGCGGGTGAGGGAAGGGCAAGGAAATCTGTTTGAGGATACAGGGTAGAATGGGATTGCTTGGACAAGTAGAAGGGCTAGCCTCAGTAAGGAGCAAGACTACTTCATCATATGATAAAAGGTGAAGTAGAATAAAGTGGCAGTAAGCACCTGAGTGATGGAAGATGAGGAAGAAGAGGTTTGTAGTAAGGGGTCTCAATTTTTTCTGTAAATATGAGGCAAGATTCTCTGCTAAGAGAGTATTAGAAGGAAGAGCCTTGGAGATTTGAGGAGGAATGAAAAGGTTTGAAAGCACCACTACACAGAGTGGAATAGTGATAAGGGAGGTATAGTAGGATTGCCTAGCAGCAGTGAGGCCCCAGTCAAGGTTATGTAACATAAATTTATATTGGACCCAGTCAAAATGATTGCATGATTTCCTCCATCTTTGTTTAGCAGCATATGTATAGGAGTGAAGGCAACTAGTTTAAACACCAGTTTTAAATTCCACACTCAGAAAGTTACACTGATGCTGGACTGGTATAGGCCTTCTTCCCATAGGCATAGGCTATCACTTACCTATACTTAACCCATGTCACTTTCCACCAATCACACACACACACACACACACACACACCCATAATTTTCATCACCTAAACTTGGGAAAGTCCATATAGACACTCATTCTACCTAAGAGCAGAGTTGAAACAACCCCACTCCGTTTTTATCCTGTATAGTTTAACTAGAAGAAAACATGTCACAATGACCCATCACTCATAGGCCTTAGGCTAAGTACTAAAGGTCTTCTATCCTATTTGGATAGACTGAGGAAATGTGGTCACACCCCAGGGATCGTGTAAAAATTATTAAGCAAGTTAAGAAGGGATCGAGTCCAGAAATTGGAGCAAACTAGAAGTGCTGGAGAAGCCTTTGTTTTAGTCTTGATTAGGAATTCTTCTCCCAGCTCCACCTTTGACCAGACAAGACTTCGTGAGCATGAAAGTGTCCAGAGGGTGTTTGACTTTCCATGTAGCCATTGATGTCCTAGCACCATCACTTTGAACTTGCAAGGGTCCTATCTTCCCATCAACATCAACCAACAGCAGTGTCTGTATCAAAAGCAAAGGACAGATGGACACAGGCTCACTATGTTTAAAGGGAGAAGTGGACTTCCAACCCCAGAAGTTGAGTTGGCCTCTGTGCCATTGTATTCTTTAAGCCTGAACTCAGTTTTCCCTGGATTCCGTATGTGTGTGTTTGTGTGTGTGTGAGTGTGTGTGTGTGTGTGTGTGTGTGTGTGTGTGTCTGGGAGGGACTGTTTTACACCGATTGTTCTTAATTTGCCACCTTAGTAAATTCACCTTCTAAGAAGTACTGAAGGCTGACTGACTAAATAATTCTCAAGCACACCAGTGGGGACACCAATCTCTGGTAATAGAAAATTACCTATGATTCCTCAAGGCTACACCTAGAACCCTAAGGGAGAGATGTAACCAAGCCTTGGATACCCAACTCACCAGTGGGAATGAGTGGGAATTGGGATATAGACCCTAGAGTTTACACATACATTTACAATTTTTTTTACTAAAAGGCAGGGTGGGGTACAGGGGAGGGGACAACATTTTTCTGGCATCATTCACACCACACTGTACAGGAGGCGACTTCTTAAACCTAAGGTCAAACCTACTTATGCCACATACAGCTCTATCCATAAATTGTCACTGTTTGTGTTCTGCAGGGCTTCATTACCAAAGAGCTAGCTACCCAGGAAATCTCTGTCTAGGAGACAGAGAGAAAGAGAGAGAGAGAGGGGTTGCCAGCTAGAAACACATTAACACCCCTCTAACTCTGTTCCCTGACTGCCCAAATCTATTTCTCCATTTGTCACTCTCAGATCTCAAGAGGTGACAACCTTAAGAAAGTCTGACAGCTTTGCCACCTTTCTTGCTATTGGAAAGCACCCAAGAGGTTAAGGACGAGTGGCCTGGGACCGAGGATATGATGGGGGCCTCCTTAGCTGCATTTCCATTAAGCCTTAAAAGCTGCAGCTGTTCAGTCTCTTTCTGAGCTGGCTGAAGACTGTGGAGGTAATTTGCAATTAAAATGCGTTCAGCTAAAAAAAAAAATCTGACAGTTACACTGTTGATATACAGCCTTTGATTTCATAGCCTCTGTTTTACATGTTACCTTATCCTGCAACCCATAAAAAAATAAACCTGGTTAAACCCACAGTAGATTTGGAATCACATTTTATTCATCATAGCTAACTTACACAATGCTCTTTCCTATAACAAAATGTAATTCAAAGAGGTTAAGATGAAACTAATTTCTAATATGTACACTACCCACACTCCAACCAAACTAAACTACTCTACATGTACTCTACATATACATTTCACACATTCCTCCCTGTGATATTTGCTCACACAATTCCTTACACCTGGGATGCCCTCTCACCCATTACTCCCATCTACAAGACTCATCCTCCCCTCAGTATTTGTTGAAGCCTACCCCATCACCCTGCTTTTTGACTGCCTCCTTAGATACTGCATCTCAGATTTTAAAGAGCCACCAGAGGGTCAACTGATCCTTTGCCAATAGATAGCTAACCTCCCTCTAATTCCTTCAGTTTTGACCTGGAAAATTTCTTCACTCCTTATCCAGAGGTAACAAAATGAAAATCCCTTCTTTAAACTTTAATATCTTAACCTTTTTCGTCTCTATTATCAGTATTTTATCTGTTGTTGTTTCATCGACTGGGCTAGGTTAGATTCAGCTGATCCTTTCTAACCCTAAAGGAACAACTAAAAATTAATTGAAACAATAAATTTACCCAAGTTGCAGGACATAAAATCAATCCATGTAAATCACTGACATTTCTGTATATTGCCACAAAAAAAGCACAGAAAAAGACAGCAAGAGAAATTCCATTCAAAGCAGAATATATAAAATATTTGGGAGTCTATCCACCAAGGCATTCACAGAAACTATATGAATTCAATTACAAAATGCTCTTTATAGAAATAAAGGCAGACAAATAATTGGAGAAATATTAATTACTCATGGGCAAGCTGTGCAAATATAATAAAAATGATGATACTACCTAAATTAATTTACTTATTCAGTGCCATACTTACCAAACTACCAGAGGATTATTTTTACAGAACTGGGAAAAATAGTAATAAAATTCCTGTAGAAGATCAAAAAGTGAAAAATATCAAGGGAGATAATAGGCCTCTTTAATTCTCAAAAAATCTTTATTGACCTTGTTGTACCTCTCAAACTACAGTAGTGTATCTCTTCTCCCTTTCCCAGGCAAATTCTTAATACTTTATATGTTTCCAGTTCCTAACTCCCCACTCACTGCTCAATAGCTTACAGTCTTGTGACCTTGTCACTGCCTTTAAGGTTACCAACAATCTGTTAAATGCTGAATTTTCTCACTTCTCCATGCAGGTTTTGACACTGTTGACCATGTCTTCCCTCCACTTCCATGATGCAAATCTCTTCTGGTTGTCCTCCTATGTATCTGACGAATCCTTTTTAGTACCTTTGGCTGGATTGTAATCCATATCCTACTCCTTAAGAATAGATGTCCCCCAAGACTTGCTTCTTCTCCCTTTCTTTCTCTCTGGACTCTCCTTTTTTGGTGATGTTCTCATTTCAAAGTCTTCATTTTATGTAGAAGATTCCCAAATCTATACATCCAGCCCATTCTCTCCCCTGAACTTTAATTCCCCTATCACCAATTGCTGCTGGACTTCTCTACTTGGGTGTGTCATAGATATCCCAAATTCAACATTCCAACACCAAACATTATATTTCTCATTAAGCCCTTCACTTCTCCAAATATCTACATTGACACTGAAAGTCCTATACCCTTCCATTTACCCAGCTTCCCATCCTTGGTCATGCCAAACTCTTCTTTATCTATTATCCATAATTAGGATTGCCATGTTTTGTAAAATTGCCAAGAGCTTACACACATTCTTCTCTCTCCACTCCCAGAGACATCACCCTAATTCAGGCCTCAACACCACCCACCTAGGCTGTTGCAAAGACCTCCAAGCTGGTCTCCCCACTGACAGACTGTCCTCTCTCCAATCTGCTCTCTACCCAGATGACAAAATAACCTTTCTTAAATATGGTGTTATTATGTCCCTTCCTGTTTAAAAAGCTTTATCAGCTCCCTATTGCCTCTAAAATATAAACTATATGTATAAATATATACATAATATAATTATATATATGCATGTGTATATAATATATATACGTATATGTATATACTCCTTCATTGTGCGTTTAATATGGTTCCGGGCTCCCTTTCACATTACTGCCCTTCACACGCTCCATGTCCTGGCCAAAATGGCCTATTACCTGGCCCCAAAGTGAGAACTCTCTTTCTCACCTCCATGTTATTTTTTTTTGAGACTGAGGCTGTCTCTCTATCTCACCCAAACTGTAAGTACGGTGGCCAGTCATGGGTCCTCTTCCCCTACTGATGGGCATAGGAGCTTTGACCTACTCCGTTTCTGACCTGGTCTGGTTCACTTGTCCTCAGTAACTTAGTGAGCTACCCTGCCATTCCCTGCGGGGCTTTACCAGATTTGTGCCAGACTTAGTTTGAGCATTCCATTAATTTTAACCTACTATAGCTCAGAACTTCCAAAGTCAAACAATCCACAAGCATCAGCTCCTCCCAGTAGATGGGAAGACGTACCCTACCATCCTTTTCACAGAATGTCCCCACACTCCTCCATTGGATTTCCTTCTCACCTTTTCCTCTCAAAATCTTTAGTTTCCTTCAAGACTCAATTCAGGTGCCATCTTCTACAGGAAACCTTTTTTGCCCCTCCCTTTAGTTCTTTCTTCCTATTCAAAATGACTTTTCATTTACTTATCTGTACAAATGTTATATTCCCACCCCAATCCCAGTAGAACATAAGCTCCCCAAGGGCAGGAATTTTTTTTTCCATTATATCTTTGTATTCTCAGCATTTGGCACAGTGTCTTGCACATAATAAATAATAGACACTTGTTGAGTTGAATTATATCTTCGATGACCCAATTTAAATGTTTTCCTTCCTTTATCCTCTTAGCAGCAAGTAAACTTTCATATATTACAGTCTACATGGTTGCACTGGAAAGAGAACTATCTCTAGAATCAAAGCGCCTGCATTCAAATCCTGGTTCTGATGTTTACTACCTGTGTGACTTTGGACAAATTACCCTCCCTAAGTCTCTGTTTCCCCAACTATAAAATGAAAAGAACATATTAGGATCTAGTATTAGATAAATAGATCTAGTAATCCTTGGTCTGGATCTATAAGCCTGTGGCTTCTTCACTTTTGCTTACATCTTGTTTATGTAATTAACTCTTTTGTCCTTTGTATCATCACAATTTGCTTGCATGTCATATTCCCCCTGCAAGACTGTAAGCTGCATGTCTTATTTCACCTTTGTATTTCCTGCAGCACCTAACGCTCTGTACCAACTAGCTGCCCCCAATAATAACAATAGATAACATTTATATGGGGCAGCTAGGTGGTACAATGAATAGAGTGCCAGACCTGGAGCCATGAAGACTAATGTAACTGAGTTCGAATCTGGCCTCAGATGCTTACTAGCTATGTGACCTTGGGCAAATCAGTAAACTTGTTTGCCTCAGTTTTCTTATCTGGAAAATGAGTCAGAGAAGGAAATGGCAAACCACTCTGGTACTTCTGCCAAGAAAACCCCAAAGTGGGATCACAGAGAGTTGGACACAGCTGAAAATGACTAAACAACCATAAAAAGCTTTATGATTATTTATATCTGGAAGGGATCCTAGAGGTCATCCAATCTAATCCCCTCCTTTTATATAAGAGGAAACTGAAGTTTGGAGATGCTTTGACCAAGGACACTCTGTGATGGGAGCAGGATTTGAAAACAAGTTCTCTTATTAAAAACACAGTGGTTTTTTTCCATTGTACTACACATCAAACTATTGACCCCAGTGCCCTTCCTACTCTGTTATCTTTAAGTACCCTGGATGAAAGGCCATAGCTCTCAATGGCTCCTGCCTCCTGGGGCAGAGGTTATTCCCCCCAGAGCTCTATCTGGCACTGCCTCCTCCCCTTGATGCCTCCAATCTGCAGCACCCCAATTTTCTGGCGACAGGTAGTACAGGTACTAATAGCTACATTTTATAGATGAGGAAGCTGATGAGTAGAGGGGAATGGTGACTTACTCAAGGTCATACAGCTTGTGTGCCAGGTCGAAGACTTGGATCTAGGTCCTCTCTTTATTAAATTGAACTCTTTTATTCAATTGTTCTGTTTGTTCAATTGAATTGAATAAATTCCAGGGTTCTGTTTATTAAATTGAGTTGAACTGAATGAAATTGAATGTCTACGCTGTTCTCTGTATCTCAAGCAGGCAGTGAATAGAGCTGATTGCACTATCCAGCTACTGAATGTTCCCTTTGGGAGACTAAATGAGGAAAAGACCAGGCAGCAAGGTATCAGCAACCACAGCAGCTTTTCCCACCCACTCCCCCACCCCCCACCTTCCACAGCTCTCCTAATTCTGAGTTTCTCTCTTTGAGCCCCACCACACTGCTCCATGCACAGAATGAGTCCCACTGCTGCCACCTTGTGTAAGGGAGCACCCCACATTAACTGCTAAACTCTTGGCAGTAAGGATATTTACTATTATGAGATCTACAGCTTAGGGCTAGCCTTATTCATAGGCAAAATTTCCCCCTTGCCCTACACTTTGATTTGAGGGGGCTCTTTCATCCCAATATATCTGACTCTGTCCCAGGTCCTGAAACTTCCCACTTTGAGTAAGATTTAATATCTAACATTTATAAAGTTCTATAATGTTTGCAAAACATTTCATAGACATTACTTTATTGGATGCTCATTACAATCCTGCTTAGGAGGTGATATAACTATCTTTATCTTGCCAAAGAGAAAACTTGAAGGTCAGAGTTTAATGAAACACCCAGCTAAGTTTGCTAAGGAAGAATTGTCTTTTACCCCATCTGCATCTTATCCAAGAGGAGGAACATATTGAGTAATCAATTTATAACATTATACTTTGGAGATGAAGGGTGATATACACTGGAAAGAAAGTGGGAAATGAAACAACTGAGTTCAAACCCTGGGCTAGCTTACCTATATCCCTTGGTCAATCAATCAATCAAAAATAATTTATTTAATGTTTTCTCAGTGCCAGGCATAGCATTAATCACTGGGAATGCACAAAGAGGCAAAAGATAGTCCTTACTTTCAAGAAGCTTACAATCTCATGCATACAACATGCAAACAAATACATACAAAGCAAGTAATACATGGAATAAATAAGAAGTAATTAACAGAAGGAAGGCACTAGAATTTAAAGAAGTTAGAGTAGACTTCCAAAAAAAAGATGAGGTTTTAGTTAAGATTTAAAGGAAATCAGGTGGATTGAAGGAGGGAGAGCATTCCAGGCATTGAGGATAACCAGAGAAAATGTCCAGAACCAAAAAGTGGAGTGTTTTCTTCATGCAACAGTCAAGAGGTCAATATCACTGGATCAAAGAGTATCTATCTGTCCAGGTGTAAGGTATAAGAAGACTTGAAAGGTAGAAGTTTGATAAGTTATGAAGGGCTTTGAATGCCAAACAGAGCATTTTATTTGATCCTGGAGGCAATAGGGAGACACTGGAATTTATGGAGGTGGGGGGGGAGAATGGGGGTAACATAATCAGACATATGCTTTAGGAAAATCATTTGAGTGTCTGAATGAAGGATGGACTGGAATGGGGAGAGACTTGAGGCAGACATACCCACCAGAAGGCTATTACATTTATGATTTCTTAAAATATAGCTCTGAAAAAAAAACAGGCTTTTAAAAAGCCCATTGTGTTTTAAATAGAGCTGCTTAACTATGCTTTTAAATCCAAATCACGCTGGCCCTCAGTGAATAGCCCCCAACCCTCTATGGATAATTGTTTATATTTTGATGGCTTAGAATGAATGTAAATGACAAATGTTTTCTGTTCTAGCTGGAAACTCCAAGGGTCTTCCCCTCTCAAACAGATAGTTTTATGATGGTAAATTGAACTATCTTTTGTCTCCATTCTTACCTAGCCCTTAGTCATTGATTGGGCATTGCCTCAAACAAACTGAGACTTGGAAAAGACTTAATTTAGAAAGGCCATGGTCATCCACTGCTTCCTGGGCCATCGCCAATCATCTTGACTTTTGCCATTGGGCTTAATGACTCTGGAGGATTGTTGTTGGTTGCCCTTGGTACTTGAAGAGGGCCATGACATCAGGAAGATGATGCCATGACTTGCAAATGAATTTAATTGGAGAGAGGGAGAGCTGTGCAAAGTCATCCCCTTCACCATCTCCTCTAGAACCATCTGGGTCCAATGGCAAGATAGAGATCTGGACGACTAGAGATGGCCCCTGTCTCTGGAGGAGAGTATGAAGCTGGTGACCTTGTGCAGTTCTGCCTCACTTAAGTCCAATTTGTCCTTCTCAAGAAGGAAGGGTAGACAACAATAACAGTAACAGGCATGAGGTGATAAAGGATGGCAGCATCAGAGGAGACAAAGGGGCATATAAGAGAGATACTGTAAAGGAGAAATTCACAGGTCTTGGCAAGAGATTAGATATGACAGGAGGTGCGGGATGAGAGACAGTGAGGAGCTGAAGACAACGTCCAGATTGCTAGTCTGAAGGACTGAAAGGATGATATTTCCATCTACAGTAATAAAGAAGGTAGGAGTAGGGGAAGGATTGGGGGAAAGATAATGAGTTCTATTCTGGGCATGTTGAATGGAAGATGTCTACTGAACATCCAATACAAGATTTCCGAAAGGCAGTTGGAGACGAAAGATTAGAGGTCAGTAGAGTTTGGGGCAGATATGTGAATTTAAGAATCATTGGAGATGGTAATTAAAACCATGGGAACTTATCCATGGGAGATTCACCCAGTGAAGTAGTATAGAAGATGGAAAGAAGCAGGACCAAGACTGAACCTTGGCAGACACTCCATCTCTGAGCCTTAGTGCTCTCAATGAAATTAGTAATACTTGTACTGCCTATGTTGCAGGATGGGGGTGAGAAATGTAGTTTGTAAAATATAAAGTGTTGTGGAAGTGTGAGCTACAACTTTTATTATTTTATTAACTAAGGCCTTGGAGGAGTTTCAGCACCTGAGGTGATTGTTACAAGAACAGTAGCTTTGTTTAAGTAAATGGAAAATGTGATCCTAGAAAGGGCATAGAAAAAGGAAAGAGAGGGAGGAAGGTGAGAAGAGGGTAAGAGAGAGGAGAGGGGAAAGATGGAGAGAGAGAGAAGGGTAAAGGGACAGAGATGAAGAAAAGGAGAGAAAGAGATGGGGAAGAGACAGAGGGAGGGAGAAAGAAAAAGAAAGAGAGGAAGAGAGGGAGGGAGGAGGAGGGGGAGAAGAGAGAGAGAGGTAAAAAGGGGGTGAGATGAAGAGGGGAAGAGTGGAAGAGAGGAAAGGAGGACAGGGAGAGAGGGGGAGAGAGTATCTAGATAGTGAAGAGAGAGGGAAAGAAAATGAGAGATGTAGAGAAAGAGAGACATAGAGAGGAGAAAGGAGGGAGAAGGCAAGAGTGGGCGAGGAATAGGGAGAGGGAGGCAAGAGAATAGAAAGGAAGAGAGAGTAAAGAAAAAAGGAGACAGGAGGGAGTAGAGGAGAAGAGAATGAGGAGAAAGAGAGGAGGGAGGAGGGCAGAGAGAAGAGGTAGAGAAAGAAACAGGTGAAGAGAGAGAAAGGAGGGAGGGAGAAAGAAAAAGAGAGGGGGAGGGAGATGGAGGAAGCAGAGAGTGACAGACAAAAAGCATTCTTGTCCTAAGGTTCAAAAGAGTGACTGGGAAAGGAAAAAGGAGAATGGAAAGGCTAAAGCTGGTAGTGACTTTTCAAAAAAAGCTGAGTCATTTAAACATACATAATTCATTCCTGCATTTTCCCACACACTGGCATAAGAAGAGAGCAGCTCCTGAATCTCCAAGACCTGGAGACTCCTAGAAACTGTCCTCACAGGAGCCTTGAGTCCTGTACCTGCTGCCACCATCCCTAAGGGACCACTTGCACCCACTACTCCCTCACTCCTACCTCCAACTCCCAAATTTGGCTTTTGACTAGCAAGAAGAAGGCAGGAACAGGCCTGGGAGTGGGGTGGAGTGGTAGGAGGTAAAAATATCAAGCCCACTGTGGTGTCTGCAGTGTCTGCCATCAACAAGGCCACCTCTGCTTCGGCTATCCCCCAATTTTCGGTGAAGCACTGGAGCTTTAATGCCAGGAGGGAAATACAGTTAGGGTTATTCTGGGCTAGAGCGAGGTTGAAAATGACATCACTATCCAATTTGCATGTTTTGGTGGAAAAAGCACTGGACTCAAGGATCAAAAGACGTAGGTTAACATTCCAGCTCTGAGGCTTATTAGTTGTGCGACCCTTGGGTAAGTGGCTTCTCCTCTCTGAGAGTCTTCTCATCTACATGAGAACAGGATGTTCTTTCCCTCTCTACCTCAATAATTACAGCAGAGTCCAGACTTATTATTCAATTGATCAACCAGGGAGATGAACTGGTATGAACAAAGCCTAGAAATCTCTGCTGAAATAACTGATCAAAGGAATTTAAAAAGGAATATACCCCAAGTGGGGTCATAAAGAGTCAGACATGACTAATTAACAATAACAAAAAAAAATACAGGGATGGGTTGAGGGGACTGAGACATTCTCAATGGGACTTGGTCAAGGCAGTTCAGATTCTACCTTTTTAAGGGCAAGCCAGGACACAGCAGTTCCAACCATGCCTCTGAGAATGAATGACTTAGGGGAGCGGGAGAGAAACTTCTGCCCTCTATCCCTGATCGACAGACTTTGCAAACTTCAGAAGTTCTGGAAGGTTTGGACTTCCTGTTAGTTTCTTAAGTGTCCCCAAAAGGCCAGTGACCAGTAACTGTGATTACTGCTATGGAAGACTGAGGGCAGATTGGAAACATTAAGGAAGGGCAGTTTCAGGACTCTAAAAGAAGTCCAGAAGAAATTTGGACCACATCTATGGGGAACATCTTGAGAACCCAGCAAAATTCCATGGCAATTACCTTTTTCACTGGATATTCTCCATGCCTGAAAGGCTCTTCTCGTTACCTTTACCCACAGTTTCTCTGGACTCAGTCTAATCTTCTCTTATTAATCAATTCTGTGTCCAGCTCATTACCCATCTGCAATATTCTGCCACATATTGAAAGACTAAATCAATGAGTTTCCCTTCTCAAAGCATGGGCAACAGGCATTTATATCCACTTTGTTTTTCAGATGTAGATGGCTAGAACAATCTCTTTCATGTGACTGTGGATTTCGTTGAGAAGGCTTTGTATTTTGCCAGGAATCAATGCAATTATCACACTAACAGTGAATAGGAGTTTTTGAAGATCTACATCAATAGAGAATCCTTTTTTGCTTGTTGTTTTGAGTCTGCACATGGTATCTTCCATGACACTAATTAACAGCCTAGATAAAGATTATAAATTGATAGTATTTTTTACACTGAGCAACCATTTTCACTGTATTTTGTAATAAATTTACCACCTTTTCTTGGTCTTTTTTCAGTTCGCATCCTTCTCAGTTTATCTGCTACATTTAGCATTGCTGGCCCCCAAACACTCTCCTCTCTGGACTTTTGTAATATTACTATCTCCTGATTCTCTTCCTAACTAACTGCACCTTCTCAGTCTTTGCTACTTGATCATCCAGATCATGCCCCATAATGATGAGTCTTTCTTCAGATTCTGTGCTAGATCTTTCCTTCTTTTTTCTTCTCTTGTATTCCCTTCCCTCCCCCTGCCCATAAACCTAACTACCAAATCTATGTAAATAAATCCTAGACATAAACACATACACATTCAATACAATACAAATCCTATACATAAAAATACATATATACAGTATGTATATGTGTGTATAGCCCCATTTGATCTCCTATGCTTCAATACTGCAGCACCAGTTTACCTAATGGACATTTCAAACTGGACGTCCCAAAGACATTCAAACTCAAAATGTCCAAAACAAAACTCATTATCTTTCCCAAAAAAACTTCCCTTCTTCCAAAATTTCCCATTTTTGCCTAAGGTATTACCATTCTTCTAGTCTCTCGGGTTCATAAACTTGATGCTTTTTTCTAATTCTCACTCTCCCTGACCCCACATATCCAAGCAGTTGCTGAATGTTGGCATTTCTACCTCTAAAACATTTTTTGCATCTTATTTCTCTACTCATCCAGCTCCCTCCTTAATTCAGGTCTCTTACCTAGATTACTGCCATAGCCTCCCAACTGATGTCCTTGTCTCAAGTCTCTTCCCACTTTAACCCATCCTCCATACTGCTGCCAAGTGTAGATCTGACCTTGTTTACTCCTCTACTCAATCAATTCCAGCAGCTTCCCATTGCCTTTAGAATCAATTATAAATTCAAAATTAAAGTCAAATATAAATTAAAACCTGTCTAGGTTTTAAAGTCCTTTACAACATTGCCCCCGACCTATCTTCTTGGCTTCACTGGATATTTTCTCCTCCTAACACTCTAAAATCCAGGCCAATTGGTTTCATGATCCCATCATGCCTGGAATGCACTCATCCCCTAGAATCTCATAGAATCTTTAAGGCATATCTTAAGATTCAGGCCTTCAACTGCAATACCCTCCCTCTCGAAATACTTTATATTTAATGACTTTGTAATTATTTTATAATTATTGTCTTTATACTTTTTGTATACATTTACGTATGTCCTTATTGTCTCCTCACTGCAATGTAAGCTCCTTATGAGTAGAGATTATGTATTTATTGTATTTGGATTCCCATTACCTTACACAGTCCCTGGAAAATGCAAAGCACTTAATAAATGCTTGTTGGTTGATTAGTTTAATGATTTGCTTTGCCAATATTCAATAGGCTGTAAGATACAGTGGAAAAATCACTACACTTGAAAACCAAAGAGATCTGTGTTTAGATCCTGCCTTGTAGGATCTTAAAATTAGAGGGGTCCCTTTATAGTATTACCAAAAAGCATCTTATCAGTTGTATGACCCTGTGTAAGCCATCAAATCTATATGAGCCTCCATTTTCCATTTACAAAATTTGGATAAATATATCACATTGCCCTCCCTCACATATGTTCTTTCAGAAAACTACTGTAAGTGTGAGGTCCTTTTAAAATCAGCATCCTTTCAAAATCACAGCTAAAAAGCCCCCAACAGTGTATTTACTTTTACTAGGCCAAGGAGAAGATGCATTATTCCAAAGCAAAGGACATTTAATTAAAATACAGAGCAAAAGAAGTGACAAGAAAGATTTGCTCCATATACACAAGGGTATAATCTTCCACAGGCTAACACTCCACCAGCAGAAGAGAAGATCCACACAGAAATATTTAAAATAGAGAAAACATATAGAGAAGTACGTATTTAGGAAACACGTATAGCCAAGAAATACACAAGGCTGGGCAACTCACTTATTCAATGCTGCAGAGAAACCAGTGTCTACTAAGTGATAGCATAGCTCAACCCTTTCCTCTTCTCTGCTGGTAATCTTCGTTGAACTGCTGCTCTCTGCCACCATCTCTTGACTATGATGTAACTTCTTAGATAGAGGAATGGTCTAACAGCTCTTTAGCTTATAGTCCCAGGAGCTATCTAACTCCATTGTAATGTAGGTCCCAGCCAGCCACACTTCACAAACTATATATAAAAAAAAACCTTTCAGCATATTTAGTTGTCTCCTTTACACATGGAAAATAGATCCAGGAGAGTTAATTTAGGAATCACTGGACTACCTGAAAACTATGATCAAAAAAAAAATAGTGTAGACATCACCTTTCAAAAAATTATCAAGGAAAACTGCCTTAATATCCTAGAACCAAATAGTAAAATAGAAATTGAAAGAATCCATCATTCACCTCCTGAAAGAGATCCCAAAATGAAGACTCCCAGAAATATGATAACCAAACTCCAGAACTCCCAGATCATGGAGAAAATATTGCAAGCAGCCAGAAAAAACAATTCAAATGTCATGGAGCCACAGTCAGGATAAAACAAGATGTAGCGGCTTCTACATTAAAGGATCAAAGATGATATTCTGGATGGCTAAAAAAAAGCTAAGATTACAACCAAGAATCACCTCCCCTGCGAAACTGAGTATAATCTTTGGGAGGGAGGGAGGGGAGGAATGTAGATATTTAATGAAATGGAAGCATTTCTGATAAAAAGACCAGAGATAAATAGAAAATTTACTTTCAAATATGACTTTTAAAAAAGCACAAAAAGGTAAATGGGAAAGAGAAACCAAAAGTAACTCAATAAGGTTAAACTGTTTGTATTCCTAACCGGGACGATGGCGCTTTTAGCTCTTAAGAACATAATCGTTATTGGGACAATTAGAATGAATATACACAGACAGAGGACAGTTGGCTATGATTTAGATGATACCCAAATTAAGGGGTGAGAAACAGGGATGCACTGGGAGAAGGGAAGGAAGAGACAAAATAGGGCAAATTATCTCACATAAAAGAGATGTAAAAGATGTTTTACAGTTGAGTGGAAGATGGGGCAGGGGAGACCACTTGAACCTTATTCTTATAAGAATTGACACAAAGAGGGAATAACATACACATTCAATTGAGTAGAGTATCTTACCCTACAGGAAAGTAGGAGGGGAAGGGCCTAAGAGAAGGAGAGGTGGGCACTGATAGAAGGGAGGGCAGATTAGGGGAGGCAGTGTGTTCGTCCTTCGTTGCCAAAGAAGACCATGCCATCAGAGAAATGATGACACGACTTGCACTTGACTTTGTTTTGAGTGAGGGAGAGCTGTGCAGGTCACCAGCCTCACTTCTCCTCCAAAGCCATCTGAATCCAGTGACCAGATATTCATCAGGATGACTGGAGATGACCCAGGATGAGGCAATTGGGGAGGCAGTAGTCAAAAACAAAATACTTTTGAGGATGGACAGGGTAAAAGGAGAGAGAGAATAAGATAAATAGGGAGGAAATCAGATGGAGGGAAATATAGTTAGTAATCACAACTGTAAAAAAAATTTACAGCAATTATCTCTGATAAAGAGCTCATTTCTCAAAAATATAGAGAACTGAGTCCAATTTATAAGAATATGCATCATTCCCCAATTGATAAATGATCTAAGAATATGAACAGGCAATTTTCAGATGAATAAATCAAAAGCTATCTGCATTCATATGAAAGAATGTTCTAAATCACTATTGATTAGAGAAATGCAAATTAAAATAACTCTCATGTACCTATCAGTTTGGCTTATATAACAGAAAAGAAAGGGCAAATGTAGAAGGGAACATGAGAAAATTGGAATAATAATACATGGTCAGTGGAATTGTGAACTGATCTAACCATTCTATAGAGCAATTTGGAACTATGTCCAAAGGGCTATAAACCTGTGCATGCCCTTTGACTTAGCCATACCACTACTAGATCTGCATCCCAGAGATATCTAAGAAAAAGGAAAAGGATCTAAAAGCATAAAAATATTTATAGCCATTCTTTTTGTGGTAGCACAATATTGGGAATTGAGAGGATGTCCATCACTTGGGGAATAGCTAAACAAATTGTGGGATATGATTGTGATATAATACTATTGTGCTATAAGAAATGACAAGCAAGATGGTTTCAAAAAAAACCCAGAAAGACCTACATGAACTGATGCAAAATGAAGTGAGCAGAATCAGAATGGTATATACACTAATAGCAGTATCATATGATGATCAGTTGTCAATTACTTAGCCATTCTCAGCAATACAATAATGCAAGATAATTCTAAAGGACTTCATAAAAAAAAAAATGCCATCCACCTCCAGAGAAGGAACTGTTGGAATCTTAATGCATATTAAAACAAATGTTTTTCCTTTATTTTTCTTGGGTTTTTTGTCTGTGTTTTCTTTCACAACATGAATAAAATAACATGGAAATACATTTTACATGTCTGCACATATATAAAATATATCAATTTGCTTGCCTTCTCGGTGAAAGAGGAGGGGAGGAAGAAGGGAAAATTTGGAACTCAAAACTTTAATGAAGAATATTAAAAATTATTTTTGCAGTTTTGTAGCAGTTTTGAACTGTAAAGAATAAAATATTACTAAGTAAGATCTCCAATTAAGACCCTACTACCTCTCTTGGCAACACATTACTCTTTGGGTCATCTCTAATATTTGGGAAGTTTTCCTTGTTTTGAATTCAAATCTGTTTAAAACTAAAATCTTTCCCTCTGAAATTTCCACACATTTCTTACAGGTCTACTTTCTGAAGTCAAAAAAAGCAAGTCAAATTCTTCCAGATAACAACTCTTAAAATATATGGTAACTATCAAAACCCCACCTAAGTTCCCTCTCCTCTAGATAAATAAGATTAATTCCTTCTACAGTACCACTTATCATCTGTTCTCTAGTTACTTCACCTTCTTCAATACCAATCTTGTAGACACACTACAGTTAGTCAATGTCCATTCTAAAATATGGCACTCAAAACTAAACATGATATAGAAGATATGATCATTCTGCATGATACATGAAAACTAGCACTTCCCTCTTTACAATCCCATACCTTTCTTACAGTAGCCTGAGATTGTTGCCTTTTTTAACTACCTTGTCACCCTATCGGCTTATATGGGTTTATATTCCACTGAACCCCACCCCCATCCACCAAGCTGTGTGTCTTCTATCCACATACATGCCTAGCTGAGAATAGACAAATCCATCACCAGAAGGCTGGCTGCCAAGTTATGAATTATTTTGGTCACATCCACACATAAAACTATGCACTAAGGCATAGAAAGGTTGTGATCTGTGCTGGAGGGAGTATCCACACTGATGAAGTCATGAATCTTTTGAAGTCAGAGACAACAAAGGATATTCATTTAATCTGGGATTATTTTAAATTGCTGGGAACAAAAAAGAAAATGTGCTACTAGTGTTCTGGAAAAAGGAGCTCTAAAACTGAAAGGCAGCTTAGGTCAACGAGAAGAGCATTGCATTAAGATGTGCAGAAGTCCTGCATTGCCAACCTTTGCCCACTTCCTCTGCTCAAAAGCATTAACTGGGCACCACCCCCAAAGAGTCAGTACTGACCTTGGCAGATTACAAAGAATTCAGAGAAAGCTTAGGTAGGACCACAGACCAAAATGCTTCAGGACAAACAAGACCCCAAGGGATGGGAAGCTCTCAAGAATGAAATTCTGAGGACACAAATTGACGCATTGTTGATGAGGAGGGAGAAGGAGGAATTGTCTAAAGAGACTGAAGTAAGCTACAGGAACTCATCAACCAGTCTGAATTTTAGTTCTTTAAAAAAAAGTGTCAGGCATGCTGACCTGAATCCAGCAAAGATAGAAAGGGCCAGCCAAAAAGAATTTGCTCGGATTTTGTTTTACTATATATTAGTGGGGGACAAGGGAAGAAAGATCAAAGATGGGATAGGAGAGTGGCTGATGGTGAATGGGAAAGATAACTGATGACCTAGAGAAAGTAGAGCTGCTTAACTCTTACTTTTCTTCTGTTTTCTCTGTCAAGAGGAATGACCTTTGCACTGGAAAAGCCAACACATTTTCATGTGGAAGGCAACATGAAAACAACTATATGTAAATAAGAGATATACAGGATAAATTGGAGTTAATCAATAGAGAGAAGGCATCATAGCAGATCAGGAAAAACTTCTCATAGAAGATGGGATTTTAGCTGAGACTTGATGGAGGCCAGAGCCACTGGTCACATTGGGAATTGCCTTTTCTTTCCAAGTGTCCCACTCAGAACAGTACTCTACAATGTCCCCCCACCACTCCCTCTTTAGTTCCTGGGTACTTCATGTCCATTTTTTATAGTCTTGCCCTGGGGTCCTCATGCCTAGGCTAAAAGATGGAAATGCAGAAGGTTCTACTCTCATGATAAGAGCTACAAGAGAGTACAAAACCCAAGATTAACAAGGAGATAGTAAGAGACCATCTCATTGCTCTTGATGAGTTCAAGTCAGCAGGTCCAGGTGAACTATATCCCAGAGAACTGAAGTAATGAATGAGGAAGAAATATAGTGCAGGATTTCAGCCACAGAAAAATTAGGTTCAAATGCTAGTTGAGTAACCTTGGGCAAGTCACTTAATCTGCCTCAGTTTCCTCATAAACCTCAATAGCATGCCCACTAGCTGAGGGTGTATCCCAAGGCTCCATCTTGGACCCTCTTAGCTTTTATCTTTATTCTCTGTGAATATGAATCAGATGTATATATGCATGTGTGTATGTGTGTACAGGATATATGCATGTATCTCCAGTCTCAGACTTCTGGGTGAGCTCCAATACAACTCCTCTAATTCACTATTCAGCATTTAGAAGGGGATATCTTATAGGCATCTGTAATTCAACATATATAATACAGAACTCATTAATTCCCCCTCCCACCCCTTTCTTCTAAAGTTCCAATGACTATTGAGGACACCACCATCTTTCCATCTACTCAGGTTGTCAACTTTGATACAGTCATGAACTCCTCACTCTCCCTCACACTACACACACACACTACACACACACACACACACACACACACACACACAATCAGTTGCCAAATCTTGCCATTTCTTTCTCCACATCTCTAAAATATAGTCCCTTCTTTCCACTCACTCAGCCACCTTCTCCATGACTTCTCATCTGGACTATTTTAACACCCTCCTAAATGGTTTACCAGCTTCAAATCTTTCCCCAAACCCAGTCCATCCTTTACACAGCCACCAAAGTGGTTTTCCTAAAATGTAGATTTAACAATTCCACCATGAATATAGGTAATATAGGATCCTCTGTTTGGAATTTAAAGCCCTCTAAAACTGGTATCTTTCTATCTTTCCTATCTTCTTACACATTACTACCTTGTACTCAAAGAGGACCAATGATATCATGATGTTGGAGTCAAGCTACAGCATATTTGACTGTGGTTGATCAGTGCGATATGAGTTTGGAAAGTTCTACCACAGGTCAGGAACAAACAGTCCATTTAAACATTTGGGATGAAGATACATCTAGGTTTGTACTTCTCACATTTTCTCTGTGCTACTGCAATTCTGCTTTGCTCATCGAACACAGCACCTTCTTTGATACAGGCACGCCATGCTGGGCAGTCCTGTGCCAGCGTCTCCCATGTCTCACAATCACATGCAATGCCAGAGATAGCTCAGTGTTTAGAAGACTCAGAAAGTCTGAGAGGGAAGATGGATTATGCTGCCTACCAAACTGAAAGTCGACAGAGCTATTGTGCTGACTTCACTGTTGTATGCCTGTGAAACCTGGAGAGTCTATCAGCACCATACCAGAAAATTGGACCCCTTCCATCTGAATTGTCTTAGGAAGATTCCGAAGATCACTTGGCAAGTTGAGGTACTGAATACTAAGGTCCTTTCTCAAGCTAAAGTGCCAAGCATTCAAATGGTACAGCAAGCAAAACTCCAATAGGCTGACCACATAGCCCAAGTGCTAAACATTTGCTTAAAAGAGTATTTAATGGAGAACTCACACAAAGCAAGTACTCACATGGAGATCAGAAGTGGTACAAAGATACTCTCACGGTCTCTCTGAAGACCCTTCATATACTCCATGGGTCCAGTCAGATTGGCTGATTTCCTGTTCCTATTTCCAGTGTCCTTGACTGCTTAGGCTATCCCCCATACCTGGAATATTCTTACTCTTCATTTCCAGATTTTAGAATTCTTTTATACATATGTAGAGATAAGTATACACACACACACACACACACACACACACACATATATGGTATATATGTTCATTCAGCCTCAGACACTTGCTAGATGTGTAACCCTGAGCGAGTTGCTTAACCTCTTTCTACTTCAGTTTCCTCCACTATAAAATGAGGATAATTACATCACCTTCTTCCCAAAGTCGTGAATATGAAACAAGATAATATTTGTAAAGAACCTAGCACAGTGCTCGGCCCATATTAGACACATAAGTATTTGTTTGCTTCCTTCTCTCTTGCCCTCTTTCCTTCTCTTCAGTTAAACTGAAAACTTACCTCACTTCCAGCCAGAGTGCTATTACTCTTGTGTGTTCTTGGATCTACTGAATCTGTATTAACTCCACAAATTCGTTTTTTACTCCTTTGAAGGAAAAGGGGAACTAATCTGGTGAGAGTAAGCTAGGTGCTCCTTCTTTCCTTAAGAGCATCTAGGGAAGTAATAATTATTCTGAACCCTCTTTACCCCTATATTACAGATATCTGAGGTGTGAGATAGATATCATTCTAACCGCCCAGTATCCACCTTGGAGATAGGGGAGAAGAGAGACACCTCTCATGAGGCAATCCTGAACTGTGAACATCCCTCTCCCAATAGTATATTGGCAGTGCTAGTACAGTCAGTTATCTCTTCTTCATAAAGGTAGAAAATGTAATCTGGAGAAAGAGTAGGACAGATCCAAGAGCAGGCATCTATCCATTTCATATATGGGTCAACTGTATTATATTGTCCAATCGTATCTATTCTATATGTAATTTACCCAGATTTTAGCAAAGCATTTGGCAAAGTCTCTCATGCCACTCGTGTAGACAAAATAGAGACTGTGGGCTAGATGATGAGACAGGTGGATTTGGAATTGGTTGAATAACTGAACCAAAAGGGTAGTCATTAATAGTTTAAGAGGAACTTAGAGGAAGGTCCCTTCTGAAAGGACTCCAGGATCTATGCATGACGTTGTGTTATTTAACATTTTCATCAGGGACTTAGATAAAGGCATAAATGGCTTGCTTATAAAATTTGAAAATGGGATAAGCTGGGGAGGTATAATTAGCATGTATGTTAGATGACAGAGTCAGAATTCAAAAATAAAATATGTTGGAAGCCTAGAATATTTAGCCAAATCTAATATGGTGAATTTTAAGTAGGATTTGTGTATAGTTAAAAATTTGAGTTTTTAAATCAACATCTGAAGTGCAAGGTGAGGGAGGCTTGAAAAGACAACACTTTACTTTAAAAAAAAAAAGTAAAGCGTTTTTAATGGATCACAAACTCAATGTGAATGATTCATGTGATATGGAGGCCAGAGAAGCTAATATAATCTTAAGTAGGATAGCAAAGTGGCACAACAGATAGTACACTGGGCTTGGTTCAGAAAGACTCATCTTCATGAGTTCAAATCTGGCCTCAGGCACTTAAGAGCAATATGATCCTGGGCGAGTCACTTAATCCTTTATGCCTCAGTTTTTTTTACCTGTAAAATGAGCTGGAGAAGGAAATGGCAAGTCATTCCATTATCTTTCCCAAGAAAACGCCCAAATGGGGTCACAAAGAGTTAAATATGACCAAAATGACTGAATAGCAATTTCAAGCTGCTCTGAGAAGCATAGTGTTCAAGTCGAAGGAGGTGGTGGTCTCACAGACATCAGTCTGCTCAAGTGACATCTAGAATACTATGGGCAGTACTAGATATACCACATTTTTTTAAATTTATTTATTTTTAGTTTTGAACATTCATTTCCACAAGATTTTGAGTTCCAAATTTTCTCCCCATCTCTCCCGTCCCCCTATGCCAAGACACCTTGCATTCTGATTACCACTTCCCCCAATCTTCCCTCCCTTCTGTCACACCCCTCCTATTCCTTATCCCCTTTCCCTCTATTTTCTTGTAGGGCAAGATAGATTTCTATACCCCATTATCTGTATTTCTTATTTCCCAGTTGCATGGAAAAACAATTTTTAACATTTATTTTTAAAACTTTGAGTTCCAACTTCTCTCCCTTCCTCCCTCCTCACTCATCTCCACTGAGAAGGCAAGCAATTCAATATAGGTTATACATGTGTAGTTGTGCAAAGGCTTCCATAAAAGTCATGTTGTCAAACTAACTGTATTTTCCTCCATCCTATCTTGCCTCCCATTTATTCTACTTTCTCTTCTGACCTTGTCCCTCCACAAAAGGGTTTACTTCTAATTCTCCTCCCATTTAGCCTCCTTTCTATCATTTCCCCCACACCCCACTTATTCCCTTCTCCCTTTCCTGTAGTGTAAGATAGATTTTCATACTAAATTGAGTGTGCATGTTATTCTCTCCTCAAGTCAAATGTGGTAAGAGTAATCTTCACTTTTTTCCTCTCACCTCCCCCCTTTTCCCCTCCATTGAAAAAACGTTTTCTTGCCTCTTTTATGAGAGATAATTTGCCCCATTCCATTTCTCCCTCTCTCCTCCCAATATATTTCTCTTGCCCCTTAATTTTATTTTTAAATATTATTCCTTTTCATATTCAACTCACCCTGTGCCTTCTGTCTGTATGTATATAATCCCTCCAACTACTCAAATACTGAGAAAAGTCTCAAGAGTTACAAATATTGTCTTTCCATGTAGGAATGTAAATTGTTCAACTTTAGTAAGTCCCTTTTGATTTTTCTTTCCTGTTTACCTTTTCATGATTCTCTTGATTCTTGTATTTAAAAGTCAAATTGTCTATTCAGCTCTGGTCTTTCCCTCAAGAATGCTTGAAAGTCCTCTATTTCATTGAATGACTATTTTCCCTCCTGAAGTTTTATACTCAGTTTTTCTGGGTAGGTGATTCTTGGTCTTAATCTTAGCTCCTTTGAGTTCTAAAATATCATATTCAAAGCCCTGTGATCCCTTAATGTACAAACTGCAAAATCTTGTGTTGTCCTGATTGTATTTCGACAATACTTGAATTGTTTCTTTCTGGCTGCTTGTAATATTTTCTCCTTGACCTGGGAACTCTGGAATTTGGCTACAATATTCCTAGGAGTTTTTCTTTTGGGTTGGGATCTCTTTCAGGAGGTGATCAGTGGATTCTTTCATTATTTATTTCGCCCTCTGGTTGTAGAATATCAGGGCAGTTTTCCCAGAAAATTTCGTGAAAGATGATGTCTAGGCTCTTTTTTTGATCATGACTTTCAGGTAGTCCCAATTTTTAAATTGTCTCTCCTGGATCTATTTTCCCGGTCAGTTGTTTTTCCAATGAGATATTTCACAATGTCTGCTACTTTTCATTCCTCTGGTTTTGTTTCATAATTTCTTGATTTTTCATAAAGTCGTTAGCTTTCATCTTTTCCATTCTAATCCTTAAGGAATTGTTTTCTTCAGTGAACTCTTGAATCTCCTTTTCCATCTGGCCAATTCTGCTTTTTAGGGCATTCTTCTCCTCATTGGCTTTTTGGATCTCTTTTGCCATTTGGGTTAGGCTATTTTTTAAAGTGTTATTTTCTTCAGCATTTTTGGGGGTCTCCTTTAGCAAGCAGTTGACTCATTATTCATAATTTTCTTGCATCACTCTCATTTCTCTTCCCAATTTTTGCTCTACTTCTCTTACTTGATTTTCAAAATCCTTTTTGAGCACTTCTATGGCCTGAGACAAATTCATATTTTTCTTGGAGGCTTTGGATGGAGGAGCTTTGACTTTGTTGTCTTCTGTTTGCATGCATTGGTCTTCCTTGTCACCAAAGTAAGATGCTACAGTCTGATTCTTTTTCTGATTTTTGCTCATTTCCCCAGCCATTTACTTGACTTTTGAGCTCTTGGTTAAGGTAGTTCTCTGCTTCCAGTGGTGGTGGTGTATGTACTGTCAGCTGCTAGATTCCCCACAATCTGTGTACCTAGAGCTCCAGAAACAGTGACTGCAGCTGCCTCTGCTGCTGCTGGTTCCTCCACTCCCTCCCTCCTCTGCTTCCCTGGGGCTAAGACTGGACTGCTGCACTCTCCTGCAGTGGTCCCACAGGCTCTTCCCACTGACTTTCCAATTTATCCTCAGTATTTTGAGATCATGAATTCTGGAAACCACCACAGGTGTGAGAGATTCAGTCTCCCCAAGGCCTGCTCAAGTTCCCTTTGTGAACTCACAGCCCATACTGGCCTGTGCTCTGTTCCCAGTGTGGCATGATAAATTCTTCCTGTTGACCTTCCAGGCTGTCTTGGACTGGAGATTTGCTTCACTCTGTCATTCTGTGGATTCTGTGCTCCAGAATTTATTTAGAGCCATTTTAACATGTATTTAGCTGAGCTTGGCAGGAGCACTCTAGAAAGTCCATGCTGTTACACTGCCATCTTGGCTCCACCCCCATGAGTGATATACCACATTTTTAAAAGACAATTAATAAGCTTGAGACAACCTTCAGGAGCATAGCAAGAATGGTGAAGGACCTCAAGATCATGCCATTTGAGGATCAATTAAAGGAAATGAAGATGCTTAACCTGGAGAACAGATGCCTTAGAGAGATAGTGATAACTGTCTTCAAGTATTTTAAGGGCTGTCACATAGAAAGAGGATTAAATTTGTTCTGTTTGGCCCTAGAGGACAGAATTAAGGGTGATAGATAGAAGTTACACAATTCCCTAACCATCTGAGTTGTCTAAAAGTAGATGGGCTCCCATGGGAGGTAGCAGATTCCTCCTTGGTAGATGTCTTCATGCAAAGACTGCTGTGGGAATTAAGTGAACCCCACTGACTCCATCTTGTGAATCAATTCTGGAGCTAGCTTAGTTCCATTTCTATTTAATTATGGAACTAGTCCAATTTCTATCTTGTGAGAAAACTTTATTCTGTTGTGGTAATTGGAAGAAAACCCTATTTTACTGTTTGATCCTCTTCCTGGGAAACTGGACCACCCCTCCCTGCTGTTTAGAGACCCTTAATCAAGGATCTAGGTTATGTTGACCAGAAATGCAGTCAGATCAAAAGACTGATGCAAAGAGTTTTTTTCACAATTGTATATCTCAAGCAACCCATATGTCTTAACTAATCAATGGGTTATCATTTCCATATTCCTTTGATTGTTTACAGACACTTTGGAGCATGGGATACCTCCTTTTCTGATTCCAGGGAATTGTACCTGGGAATTGCTCTCCCTCTCCCAAGTTCCTAATCTTTCATCCAATTAGAAATCAGATTACCTAATGTTGTATTGTTTCTTTTAATTCATTAACCTTATTTGATTGACTGTTTTTAACATATAAGTCCGCCTCCCCCTTATTCTGGTTCTAGCCCAAAGCCAAGGAGGTCTGGTTCCTCTGTGTTAGGTTATTGGTATGCATTGATTAATAGATCGATATGCTTGGAAGACTGACCTTTTGTTTTCTTCAGTCATTTCATCTTTCATCTACCACACTGCCCCTTGTCAGGTATGTCAAGTAAGGGATTATGCTGAACTTTGACTAGATAGTCGGCAGTCTCTAACACCTCCAAGATTCTGTGATTTTTTATATTGACTCTTTCCATGCTGCTCCTAATTGCTCTTTTGCATGATACCCTTTCAGATATTTGAAACAAGCAATCATATTCCCCTCCTAATCCCACCTGAACCCCAGCTCTTTTCTTCATTCCAACTTTCTTCAAATGGTCATCATACGATATTGTTGCAAGCCCCCTCATGATCCCAGCCAAACTCCTTTGGACCTGCTCCAGACTCTCAGTATCCTTTCTAGCATATGTGCCCAGAACTAGACCCAATACTCCACGTACAGAAAGAGAGAGGGCAGAACAGAGGGCATACCCTCTTTTTGTATACTATGCTTCTCCTAATGCAGTCTATGCTCACAATAGCTTTTTTGGCTCCCAACTCACACTGTTGATTCATGACATAATGCATATATGTTTCTCACTAGCAAGCAACTCCATAGGGAAGGGAGAGGTGGGAGTGGAAACTCCATTTTTTGAAATAACAGTAGGATCTACTTTTGGTTTCAAATCTGTCCCAAATCCTCCTAAGCCTCCATTCAAGTTGAATCAGAGAGAGGTATTTAAGATATGATGAAGAGTCTGACATAACCCAAGAAAGAGAGAGAAGTAGCCAGAACACTGAACTTGTGGCACTCCTACAAGGTATGGGGAGAGCCCTACTAAGGAAAATGAGAAAGGTGTATTTGTCTAGAGTCAAACTCTGCAGAAATTATGGAGATATTGACTGATTGATTGAAAGGGCAAAAATATAGGTCATGTCCAATTAGCAGTAGTATCAGGGTTGGGCAAGACCTGGGAATGAAAACCTGGATAAGCCTGGAGACTTTGACTGAAACCATGGTCCTAGGCAAGACTAAGAAGGTCAGCCAAGGCAGATAGGCAGGGTGTTGTAGGGAGTAAGAGGAGTGGAACTAGAGCTAGGACCTGCTACAGCCTAGGCCTGAGAGCCTTTTATGACCAAGCTGAGATCTCTCTGATATGAAAGTCAAAAAGGCTATGGTCAATGTTTCCACATAGGGAAGGGCCAGATCGTCAGATAGGTAGTTCAGAGCCATAGTCATAGGTTCACATTTAGCTGTGTGACCTTAGACAAGTCACCTAAATCTAGGTCTCAGTTACTTCATGAATGAAATGACTATAATAATTAAACTGTTGTTGTTCTTTGTCTTTCATTCTCAGAGAGGACCAATGACATTAGGAAAATGATATCTTGACTTGCAAGTGAATTGGATTTAAGTAAATCAGGGTTGTGTAAAGTCATCAGCCTCACTCTCTCCTCCAGAACCATCTGGTCCAGTGGCAAGATATAGATTGAGACAACTGGAGATGGCCCCAGATACAGTGAAAGACCTTGGTCTTTTTAAGCTAAGATCATTCCCAGGTCTCAGTTTGTCTGAGGCAACACCCATTCAGTGATTAAGGCTAGGTACAAAATGAGGCAAGAGATGGCCTCTTTTACCTACTAAAAAAAAATCAACCTGAGAGTGGAAGACCCTTAGCGTTTCTGACCAAACAGAAATAATTGTGATTTACACTCACTCTGAACCAACAAAACCCAAACAATGACCAACTGAGGCCCGGGTTTGAACCTATTATGGGCCAATCAATGAGAGCCAGAGTGATTTGGGTTGAAGATAGGATCAAGTAGCTCCATTTGAATCCCAATGTGCTTTATCAAAGCCTGGTTTTCCAGAGCTCTATCTCAAGAAATTTATATTTCTTTGGACAAAGCATCCACATGTGAGTACACAATTCCCCATGTGGAGGGAGGAAGGGAAGGAAAGAATGGAAGGAAAGGAAAGATGGGAAGGAAGGGCTATTGTGAGAATAAAAAGTGATTATGTGTGGGATGAAATATGCAAGCCTAAAGAACTGGATAAATGCCAGCTATGGTTATGGAACTGAGGGTTAGAAGGGACCTTAGAGAACAGCTAACAAATCAAACTTCCTCATTTTGCTAATGAATTAAATGAGACCTAGAGAGTTGAGCTTTGCCCAAGTTCATGTAAGAAGCAAGTAGAAGAATCAAGATATCAACCTAGGTCCTCTGTTCTTGATACTTCATCAATCTACCTTATTTTAGTAACCAAGAATACCTTTAAAGCATGAAAGAGGAACCTGAAGCCTTAAGGCCACATGTGGCCCTCTAGGACCTCAAGTGCAGCCCTTGGACTTAATCCAACTTCACAGAACAAATCCCCTTAATAAAAGGATTTGTTCTGTAAAATTTAGACTCAGTTAAAAGGCTGCACCCAAGCAAGATTGCAGAGGACAGACATACTCTAGTTCTCCCCACCCCCATAGCCTTTAAAATACATGTAAAAATTACTCTAAACAAATTCTAGAGCAGCAGAGCTACAAAAAGACAGAGTGAAACAGATTTCCAGCCCACTATAGCCTGGAAGACTGATAGGAAAGGCCTATTGCACCAGGCTCATAGTGTGGATCACCACACAGCAGATGGGACTGAATTAGGTTTCAGAACACTGAATCATGGGTAGTTGCTGTGGTTTCCAGATTTCTCAATCCACAAACACCAAAGACATTTTCAAAGGTCAATAAGAAAGCTCTTTCATTTAGGTGGGGGGGGGGGGGAGCATGGCTTTAGCCCCAGCCCCTGGGTGACTGCAGCCACTGCCACAGCAGCTGTTGTTTCTGGAGCTGTTGGCCAACAGACCCTGGAGCAGGTGATCTGGGTCTCAATCCTGAGAGGCCTCCTGGTCTGAGGAGGATCTCTCATGTGGCAAAACTGGTGGCAGCTGGGGAGAGGGAATCCAATTCACAGTTCCAGGGCAAGAAAGAGTGTTTTTGGTTGCTCCCAGGCCAGAGAATAGGCCAGAAGAGCAGTAAACTCTTCTTCCTTGATTGTGCCACCTTGGAGGAACTCAAAACTTACAGGTCCCTAGAGATATCTCAGTGAACAGTTGCACAAAACTTCTGAAGCCTAGGATAGTATATCTTCCACTTGACAAAGGACTCAAAAGTCAAGTAACTGGTTGGGAAAATGCCCAAAAAGGGGGGAAAAATAAGACTATATAAGGTTACTTTCTTGGTTAAAAGTATTTTCTTCCATTCTTTAGGATGAGGAAGAACAAAGCATACCATCATAGGAAGACATCAAGTTCAAGGTTTCTGCATCTAAAGCCTCCAAAAAAATATGCAATAGTCTCAGGCCATGGAAGAGCTCAAAAAGAATTTTGAAAATCAAGTAAGAGAGGTGGAGGAAAAATTGAGAAGAGAAATGAGAGTGATGGAAGAAAATCAGGAAAAGCCAATAAACAGCTTATTAAAAGAGATCCAAAAAAATGCTGAAGAAAACAATACCTTTAAAAATAGACTAACCAAAATGGCAAAAGAAGTCCAAAAAGTCAATGAGGACAAAAATGCTTTAAAAATTGGTCAAGTGGAAAAGGAGGTTCAAAAGCTCACTGAAGAAAATAGTGCTTTAAAAATTAGAATGGAGCAGATGGAAGCTAAGAACTTTATGAGAAACCAAGAAATTATAAAAACAAGCCAAAAGAATGAAAAAATAGAAGACAATGTGAAATATCCTACTGGAAAAACAACTGACTTGGAAAATAGATCCAAGAGAGATAATTTAAAAATTATTGGTCTATCTGAAAACCATGATAAAAAAAAGAGCCTACACATCATCTTACAAGAAATTATCAAGGAAAACTGCCCTGATATTCTAGAACCAGAGGGTAAAATAGAAATGGAAAGAATTCACTGATCACCTCCCAAAAGAGATCCCAACCCAAAAGGAAAACTCCTAGGAATATTGTAGCCAAACTCCAGAGTTCCCAGGTCAAGGAGAAAATATTACAAGCAGCCAGAAAGAAACAATTCAAGTATTGTGGAAATACAACCAGGATAACACAAGATTTAGCAGCTTCTACACTAAGGGATCAAAGGGCTTGGAATATGATATTCCAGAGGTCAAAGGAGATAGGGTGAAAACCAAGAATCACCTACCCAGGAAAACTGAGTATAATACTTCAGGGGAAAAGTGGGATTTCAATGAAATAGAGGTCTTCCAAGCATTCTTGTTGAAAAGATCAGAGCCAAATAGAAAATTTGACTTTCAAATACAAGAATCAAGAGAAGCATAGAAAGGTAAACAGGAAAGAGAAGCCTTAAAGAATTCATTAAGGTTGAACTGCTTACATTCCTTCATGGAAAGATGTTATTTGTAACTCATGAGGCCTTTTTCAGTATTAGAGTAGTTACAGGGAATATGTGTGTGTGTGTGTGTGTGTGTGTGTGTGTGTGTGTGTGTGTGTATAGGTATATATTATCTAGATAGATATATATGGGTATGTATGGGAATATCATATATGTCTAGGTATGTATATGTACATGGGTGTATATGTGTATGTATATATGTACACATGCATATACATATATACACAAGGACAGAGGACACAGGGTGAGCTGAATATGAAGGGAAAATACCTAAAAAATAAAATTTACTGTCAAGTGGAATGTACTAGGAGTAAGAGAAAAAGAGAGGTAAAATGTAGCAAATCATCTCACATAAAAGAGGCAAGAAAGAGCTTTTATGATGGAGGGGAAGAGGAGGGAGATGAAAGAAAATAAGTGAACCTTATTCTCATGGGATTTGGTTTTAGGAGAGAATAACACACACTCAATTGGATATGGAAAGCTCTTCTACCTTTCAGGAAGACAGGGGAGAAGGGGATAGGAGAGAGAAGATAATAGAAGGGACAGCAAATTGGGGAAAGGGATAATCAGAAACAAACATTATTGTGGAAGGGCAAGTCAAGGGAGAGAATGGAATAAATGGAGGGTAGGATAGGACAGAGGGAAATGTGGTTAGTCTTTCAGAATGTAACTATTATGGAAGTGTTTTGTATGGCTACAGATGTATGACTTATATTGAATTGCTTGTTTTCTCAATGAGGGTGGGTGGGGAGAGAGAAAGGGAGAGAATATGGAACTCAAAGCTTTAATAATAAATGTTAAAAATTGTTTTAGCATGCAACTAGAAAATAAGATGTACAAAAAATGGAGAAAGGAATCTATTTTGCTTTATAGGAAAATTGAGGGGAGGAGGATGGAAGAAGAAGGATAGTAATAGAAGGGAGGGCAGACCAGAGGAAGGGGTGGATAGAGTGCATGCATTCCTGGGGTGGGGGTGGGGAAAGATGGGGAGAAAATTTTGAATTCAAATTCTTGTGGAAGTGAATGTTGAGAACTGAAAAATAAATTAATTATGTATATTTTTTAAAAGGCTGCACACAATGATCTAGAAGGCCACATGTGACTATATGAGGTCTCAGGTTCCTCACTGCTACTTTAGAGTATTGAACAGAGGGGCCAGAGACAATAGTGGTACCCATAATCAACCAATCAAACAACAAGCATTTGTTAACCACCTTCTGTGTTCCAGGCCTATTCTGCAGGGTTCTGGGATGCAAATACTAAGGTGAAATAATATCTCCACTCAAGTGCCTTACATTCTGTCAGGAGGAAGTCACATACATGAAGTGGTGGCAAAGGAACAAAGCTTTAATATAGAGATAATTACGAGGATTGAGAGTATCCTTTCTAGTACCCATGGTAATGTCTATTATTATTCTCTGAGCTAGAGGTGGAAAGTTGAGGGAGTTGGGGTCTACACGTCACAGGTAGGATGACAAGATGCTCATGCTAACTAAACTGTGGTATCTGGTAGATGACTGGATTGAAATGTAGCTGGATCTAGAGCCAGCTATATATTTTAAAAATAAATACTATAAAAAAAAACTATCACCTCCAAACACTAGTGAGGTTGGGGCAGAACATAAACAGGAGAAATGCCAGGCTAAGAGTCTGAAAAATGAAAAGGTGTTGGTCTGACAACTGCTAAAGGTCCAATCCCTATTACCACAAAGACTTGAGTTCTGAGCAGAGTTCACACAATTTACAGCTCTGTGGGCACTCAATTTCCCACAAGGCACCTGTGCATTCTCATGCCAAACAGAATGAGGGCTGCCTCACCTGCCAGCTACAGCTGGACAGCTCCTTACTTTCAAGATCAGCATGTTTCTCAAGATAAAGGTTATTTCTTTGTAGCAGCAGAAGGGTGGAAAGGCTAGGAGACCAAAGAATCAGATGAAGCAGCCTTTGGAAACACATAATAAATTTAGGGTCCTAGGGAAGGTTCTGTTTGCTTGTAAAGAAATTCCATGATTTTCTTCTCCCAAATCAAAAAAGATTTCTTTCCAATTAACCACTTCTAAGCTTTAAATACTTCATTTCCACTCCTCACCATCTGGTTGTTTCAAAACTAGGCTTACCATAACAGGTGGCTTTGCTAGTAACTCATAGGTAAGTTCTCACCTTTGAAAGCTAGATGAAAGAATAAGGGATGGGGGAGAGAGAGGAAGCAGGCACATTTAATTTCTTGCAGGATTATAAATAAATAATCAGTCACATTGTTGCAGTATTCAGAAAATGTCTCTCTTATATAGTAAAGGGTTTGGGGTTTTTTTTTTTTCCAACTCTTAAGAATCAACTGAGAGCAATTTCCTCTTTGGAGAGGGAGGGGGAGCAAAGCACACATTTTTCACTGGCTTCATATGGGTGGACTGGTTGTCAGAGGCTATTTACAGCCTGTAGCACAGTAATATCTATCAGGCTTCAAATATACCAATTGGATCAGGTTTTCCTATGCTGAGATAGATATGAAGTATGAAGAAATGTATTGTATCCAATACATCTTACTTAAAATCTGATTGATTCTGTTTCCGGGTCCTAGAACTTTCATTTTCACTTAATGGAGGCGGGAGGGAAGAGGTTGGATCCAGAGGTCCAAAAGATGCCACACATGCTCCCCAAAACACCAAAAAAATTGCCTAAGCTGTTTATAAAGATAGCAAGTTCTAGAGAATTCTAGTCTGGGAGTCAGAAGACCACCTCTAGTCCTGCTCCTATCACTAATTGGCTATGGGGCTTTGGGCCAGCACTTCTTTTCTTTGCATTGGCCTTTTTATAAAATGGGAAGCAGTGTAGCATAGTAGATGGAGTGCTATTCTTAGAATCAAGAAGGTCAGATTTCAAATGCTACATTCTAACTATGTCACTCTGGGCAAAGCATTTAATGTCCATAGGCTTCGGTCAGCTCCCTAGGATTTATCAACTAAGTCCCAAAAAGACTAGGATCTGATCTTGTGATCTATGTGAGGGAGTTCCCATGTGGGCATTTCCCATATCCCACAATGACAAAATGGAAGGAAGGAAGGAAAGAAGGAAGGAAGGAAGGATGGAAGGAATGGAAGTGAAGAGTGGGCATTCATTAAACCCTTGCTATATGCCAGGCAGCATGCTAAGCCCTGATGCTACAAATATTTTGCCTTCAAGGAACTTACATTCTAGTGGAGAAAGACAAATCTGAAGGGGAACTAGCTGATAAGGTTTGGAGTTAGGGGATGCATACATAGCAGCATGATGTGTAGAAGGCCAGGAAGTGATGTCAACGCCTGTTTCTGGACAACGTAAGATAATTTTGGCCTTACCTAGCAAAGCCTGGCATTCCAGGAGTGAAATGCAGGGTTCCAATAGAAGGAATAGTAAGATGATGGTTGTAGTACAGGCAAACATGGGAATGAGAGGAGCAGATGACTGGGAAGATCTTTTGAGCAATCACACAAAAAATAAGGGGGTTGGTTTCAGTGACTCTACACCCCTTCCAATTCTAGATTTCTATGATTAATCTTTGACCCTACCCAAGTCCCCTGACTTACCATTGACCTGGATATCAGGAGTCCTGACTTCATCTTAGTTCACCTGAATCAACTGTTGTGTGTCCAGGCGCAACCCACTTGTCAGTCACACTCCATAGACCCATTGTTAGCTAAAAGCTTGAGGAAAGAGGGAAGAGGTGATGATCACAGGCTCCACCCCAACTACAAGGCAAAAACGAGTACTTAAATCCCCTTAAGAACTGCCTTTGGTGCTGGTGTACTCTGGTTAAATTAGTTTAACCTTTGTGCAAATTCGAGGACACTGTGTGATAAACTGAAGAAGTAGGAAGCATGTAAGCTTCCATTAAACTTGTAATGACCACCATCTGTGGCGGTCTGGGATTGCTTCCTCCTATCTTCCCTGGTGTTGTGTGTCTGATTATCAATCTTCTATCTTCAGGATGGGTCATCAGTAGGAAGCTCTTGTCTGTGTTTCCTTAGGGATCTTGTAGAATGCCAGTCATGACTTGTACTGCATATGAACTCAATTACAGTACATCCAAAAGAAAACCTTGGCGGTGATGAAGTTCTCATATCTGATTCATCATAACTGAAACTCAGTCCTCCATCACTGAGGAAAACTGATCAAAATTGGGCAACTTTCTGACAGACCTTGGTACTAATATCTTGGTCATGTGCTTGTCTTTATCTTCAGAACTGGCAGTTTGTTCTCCCATTTCCCTTATTTATTCTAAATATTTATTTTTTAATTTAATTTATTTAAAATTATTTTAATTTTAGGTAAGGGAAAACCCTAGTCATGGAATCCCACCTCCTAAGCCACTAAGAAAAAACACTGAGCCGAGGCCGTAGAAGGTAGAGGGGTTCCACAAAGGTATTGTATACTCTGGTCTGAGAGTCATAGAACTAGGAAATACGAATGGAGGCAACTTCATACCAGAAACCTGGTCTGGAAAAAATTCACCAACTTGAGAAACCAAGCCAAGAGGAAAGTGACAGAAGCAATTCTTCCATGTGGGCAACAGAAAGCTGCCTGCCCTTCATTATCATTCATAAACGCCAAGAGGATTGTGCTTTAGAATT
This sequence comes from Potorous gilbertii, assembly GCA_028658325.1. Taxonomy (NCBI): domain Eukaryota; kingdom Metazoa; phylum Chordata; class Mammalia; order Diprotodontia; family Potoroidae; genus Potorous; species Potorous gilbertii. The sequence goes on along the minus strand of CM053769.1, from coordinate 46,501,825 downwards.
CTGAACAATTCAATTGAATTCTGCTTCTGTTTGATGTCACAAGGCATTAGCAATATATTTGCATTAGGCAAAGCATTACTATCCTCAATGTAGGAGAAGGATTACAGGGGAAATAGGCATGAATTTATTAGCAAATGTCACTTAGCATATGTTGCAATGGAATTTACCAATTCCCACTATAAAGGCTGACTCATAAAAATCTTTCATTGGGGTATAAATATTCTCCAAGATCAAATCAGTGATGTTTAAATACCTGTTATGCAAGGAAGAGGGAAGAGAAATGGGGAGAATGATATACAGTTGAGTGATGTTGATTGTTGACTGGGCTTGGTTTTGAATTGTTTCAAACTCCTCATAGCTGATAGGTATATGACATTAGTCACAAAATACTCACATAAATTAATGTTTATTACTGGAAGGAGGCATCATGGTAGGAAGAGCATTTGGAATCAGAGGACTTGAGTTCAAATCCCTGTGATTTGTTTGTGATTTGGAGCAAGATACTTAAATTCTTTAGATCTCCCTCTCTTCGTTTGTAAAATTTAGGAGTTAGAGCTAGATGACTTAGAAGGACCCCTCCATCTCTAAATCTATGGTCTTCATAAAAACTCTGAGTGGTAGATTCTCTTTTTCATAGATGATAAAATTGAAGCTAAAATAGGCTAAGCCACTAGCCCGTGGTCATATGACTAATAAATGGCGAACTGAAACCCAGGTCTTTTGTCTCCAAATGCAGGGCTTTTTCCACTATAAACACTGTTTCTTATCAAAAAGTTATCATGTTATGTTATTCTCACAATAAATGAACCTCATTAGAACATAACAATGATAGCTGATATTTATCTAGTGCTTAAAATTTACAAAGCATTTTACATGCACAACAATCCCCTAATATAGTTCTTATTGTCCCCAGTTTACAAATAAGGAAACTGAGGCTTGAAGTAGTGAAGTGACTTGCCCAGGATCACATAGCTACCAAGTCTCTGAAGGGGGATTCAGATTCAGATCTTCCTGACTAACTCCAGCACTCTATACATTATACCAAACTGCCTATTGGACTGGAAGTTAAGAGATCAGAGTTCTGGTCCCAGCTGTAACTCCATGGGGCAAGTTATTTCTTTGTTTGAGGTTTCAGTTCCCTCTGATTCCAAGGAGTTCTGACCATGATTCCCTTTATGTCCCATTCTAGGGCGGAAAGGGGTCACTTTGGTTGGAAAAGTATGGAAGACAGTATGCAAGGGACACTTTGGACAGGCCAAGGAACTAAAGAGAACTCTTTCTAAACCCAAATTGGACCCTGGCTCCTATCAAGACCCTCTTTCCTTTGCAGCGTCCCAACAAATAACAACTAAGTGTCCTGTGGGAAGCATCCATGCTCAGTCTCTAGGAAATGGTAAGCCAAGTCTACCAGGCACTTCTCTGAGCAGCTACGTGGCATTCTTACTAAGCAAGCATTCTGCATCTTTCCACCACTCAAAGCCATATACAAGCATCTTCTAGCTAATGGTACCCAAGAAAATAATACTGAGGCTCATAAAAATATCACTCTGTAACTAGTTTGTTGCATAGTGGGGAGGAATAACTATAGTGGGGGTGATAGGGAGGAGTAGAGAGTGGAATATTTCCATTTTGGGTTATAGCATCAGAGAACTTTAGAGCTAGAATGGACCTAAGAGATAATGTAAGCTCCTTGAAGCTAAGGACTATTTTTGTCCCTTTTTACATCCTCAACACTTAGCATCATATGAGATTAATAAATACTTGTTGATTGATTGACCTAGTCCAACTTCCCCATTCTAAAGATGAGGAAATGAAAGAGCATGTAGGGCAAATGTCCAATGATCTCCAAATTGAACGATGCCCTGGTGTGGTGAATTTCAGCTCTGCCTCCAGCTACTCCCCAGTAAGACCCCACATTTGAAGTTCCCTAACCCATTTATTCCCACATAGTCTACTCAATATAATAAGACCAAACTTTCTAAAACAGACTCTTGGAGTACCATTTTCAGGCTGGCATTTTCCCCCCTTTTCCATTTGGTTTGCCACTGCCATCTGAAACACTGCCCTGTTTGCTCTGATCTATCTTTGTCTTTTCATTTTGTACTAACTCCCTGAAGAGTACCATGGTGCAGGCCATTTTTAAAACCAAATAATCAATCAGGCATGAAAGTAAATTTTGACCCAGGGCTGCAAGGAAATTAGGCAGTGGGCCCAGAAGAAAGGACACATATTCTGTCCTGTCATGACTTTTCTCCCTTCTTTAAGCATTGGTAAAGTGATGTAGGAATTGCATGGAATACGTAGGAAAGAGCACTGGAGTAAGAGAAACTGGATTCAATTCATCTTTTATTTATCACCTATATTATCTGAACCGAGTCACTTTACCCTCTCTGTGCCTCAGTTTCCCCATGAATTAAAAAGAGGATTTCCAGGGCATCTTCTAGTTCAAGATTCTAGAGGATTGGGTCCAAGGCCACTTAGCTCTGGAGCAGCAGGTGAGGAGGCTGGAAATGAGTGTAGCACAGGGGAAAGGAGGAGGCGGCAGCGGTCCTCTGATGGTTGTTTCTACGCTTCCCACCCAACACTCAACAATCTTTTAAACCTTTTGGAACATAAATATATAAATAATACATTGTGATGATGCCAGCTGTTTAGCCCCCATGTTTTGGCGTTTTCCAACAGTACTTTCTTCTGCCAAGATTGTCTGTCTGAGCAAGAACATGATAAAAGCTCACATTGACACAATGCTTGAATGTGTATGAAGTACTTTCCCTAGGAAATAAGCAATGCAAAGATTACTATCCCCATTTTGCTGAGGAGGAAACTAAGGCTCAGAAAAAATTAAAGATTTGACTTGCTTATAGTCACCTGGGTTAATAAAACGCAAGTTCAGGATGCAAACCCATACCTTTCAATTCTATACCTTATGACTTTTCCATTATATGACACTTCTCTGGAACCCATAGCTCAGGTAACCAGGGATATAACTAGTTTGTGACCATGTTCTGACCTTTGATCTATTGTTCCTTATTGGTTCCCTGTGCCTGAGCCCTTACCCTAGTATTTTGTCCCATCAGTACCAGGACCTTGTCTTGCTAGCCCTCCCAAGGACTGAAGTTCTGCTCCTGAACCCTAGACCTCATCCTAGCACCAGGCTGAGTACCTAACTCCTACTGCCAAAGCTCTCTGAAGCCATCTGGCATATTGTCTGAATCTCCATTTACTGCCTACTCACAGACTACAATGGGGCTTCCAGGATACCCACCTGTTGCCAGATATGATGATGCCAATTGTTTGCCCTTCTTGGACATCCACATCTTGTCCCTTGCCAGATTCCCAGTTCACCAGGTTGCTGGGATCCATCCCTTTCCCCAACCCCCATCAACACTTTCCTCAAGACCTCCTTGACATGAACTGGCTTTCCATCTGGATAGCTTCCTGGTGTAATGGGAAGGAATATAGTATGATAGAAAAGACATCAAATTGAGAATTAGGAAACCAGCCTGGACACTAATGAATTGTGTGACCTTAAGCAATGTCACCTAATTTTTAGCAGCTGTCACACTATTGGCTCATATTAAGCTTATTATCAACTAGAAACCCTGAATCTTTTTTCATGTTATTTTTATATTATGTGAGTTATTTTTGCTGTTGCTTGCTCAGTCATTTCAGCCATGTCCAATTCTTTGTGATCCCACTGGGGTTTTCTTGGCAAGAATATTGGAGTGGTTTGCCATTTCCTTCTCCAGCTTATTTTACAGATGAGGAAACTGAGGCAAACAGGGTTAAGTGATTTGCCCAGGGTCACACAGCTAACGTCTGAGACCAGATTTGAAATCAGGTCTTCCGTGACTCCAGGCCTAGCATTCTATCCACTGCACCACCTTTGTTCACGTTAAGTACTGCAAAGCTATATTTCCCCTTTCTTATATGTACTTGGAACAGAATGGAAGTTTTAGAGTGAAAAATGGATCCTGAAATACATCTAGTCTAATCCCCTCATGGAATAGAAACTTAGAACTGCAAAAAGTGTTCAGAAATCAAGTTCAGCCCTTACCTGAAGCATGAACCAAACCCCCCAACACAGAATTTGCAACAAGTCATGCAGCCTCCACCTGAAGAAGTGGCAGGGAACTATCTCATAAGGCAATCTATTCCATTTTAGGAGAGCACAAATTCTAATTTCAAGTTTTTGGTTCTAGTTCAACTCTCTAAAATCTAAAAGAATGTCTTTAAGACAGCCTTTCAAATACATGGAAAACAGCTGTTATGGCCTCAAGTGTTCTCTTCTCAAGGCTAAACAAACAGTTCTAGTTTTTTCAACCAATCCTCATATGGCATAGTTCAGAATCCCTAAACCCCCCTTATCCTTTCTGTTTCTCCTGCAGTTTGGTCACTTAAAATGTGGTGCCCCAAACTGAACACAGTCCTCCAGAAGTATTGTGTTGGTTTGTCCTTCATTCTCAGAAAGGACCATGACATTCAAAACATGATGCTGTGACTTGCAAATGAAATTGGATTTAAGTGAGGGAGGGCTGTACAAAGCCATCAGCCTCACTTTTTCCTCCAAAGACTTCTGGCCAGATATACATCCAGACAATTGGAAATGGTCTGGCTTCAGAAGTGTTATTACCAGGACAGAGGCTCTACTTCACAAGGTTGTTGTGAGACTCAGATGAGAGGATGTATATAAAACCCTTTGCAAACCATAAAGCACTATAAAAAAGTCCACTGTTGGGGGGGTGGAAGCAAGATGGCAAAGCAACAATATGTACTTTCTAGAGCGCTGCTCCCAAACCCACTCAAATACATGTAAAAAAATTATTCTAAACAAATTCTGGAGCTGCAGAACCCACAGAATGACAGAGTGAAGCAAATCTCCAGCCCAATATAGCCTGGAAGGGTGCTGGGAAATGTCTACCACACCAAGCTGGGAGCAGAGCACAGTCCAGCATGGGCCACATCACCACAGACAGGACCCAAGCAGGTCTTCAGGAGAATGAATCTCTTGAGTTGTGGTGGTTTCCAGAATTCATGATCCCAAAACACTGAGAATAAATTTGAAGGTCAGTGGGAAAAGCTTGTGGGACCAGCTCAGGAGAGTGCAGAAGTCTAGCCCTAGTCTTGGGGCAACAGAGGAGGGAGGGGGCAGAGGAACCAGCCACAGCAGGGGCAGAGGCAGTCACTGTTTCTGGAGTTCTAGGTACACAGATTGTGGGGGGATCCAGCAGCTGACAGTACACCTGCCACCACCACTGGAAGCAGAGAACTACCTTAACAAAGAGCTCAAAAGTCAAGTAAATGGCTGGGGAAATGAGCAAAAATCAGAAAAAGAATCAGACTGTAGCATCTTACTTTGGTGACAAGGAAGACCAAAGCATGCCAAACAGAAGACAGCAAAGTCAAATCTCCTCCATCCAAAGCCTCCAAGAAAAATATGAATTTGTCTCAGGCCATAGAAGAGCTCAAAAAGGATTTTGAAAATCAAGTAAGAAAACTAGAGCAAAAATTGGGAAGAGAAATGAGAGTGATGCAAGAAAATTATGAAAAATGAGTCAACTGCTTGCTAAAGGGGACAGAAAAATGCTCAAGAAAATAGCACCTTAAAAAATAGACTAACCCAAATGGCAAAAAAGATCCAAAAAGCCAATGAGGAAAAGAATGCCCTAAAAAGCAGAACTGGCCAGATGGAAAAGGAGATTCAAGAGCTCACTGAAGAAAATAATTCCTTAAAGATTAGAATGGAGCAGGTGGAAGCTAATGACTTTATGAAAAATCAAGAAATTATAAAACAAAACCAGAGGGAGGAAAAATAGCAGACATTGTGAAATATCTCATTTGAAGTACAACTGACCTGGAAAATAGATCCAGGAGAAACAATTTTAAAATTATGGGACTACCTGAAAGCCAGCATCAAAAAAAGAGCCTAGACATCACCTTTCATGAAATTTTCCGGGAAAACTGCCTTGATATTCTACAACCAGAGGGTAAAATAAATATTGAAAGAATTCAATGATCACCTCCTGAAAGAGATCCAAAAAGAAAAACTCTTAGGAGTATTGTAGCCAAATTTCAGAGTTCCCAGGTCAAGGAGAAAATATAACAAGCAGTCATAAAGAAACAATTCAAGTATTGTGGAAATAAAATCAGGATAACACAAGATCTAGCAGCTTCTATATTAAGGGATCACAGTGCTTTGAATATGACATTCCAGAGGTCAAAGGAGATAGGGGTTAAAGCTAAGAATCACATACCCAGTAAAACTAAGTATAATACTTCAGGGGAAAAAAATGGTCATTCAATGAAATAGGGGACTTTCAAGCATTCTTGATGGAAAGACCAAAACTAAATAGAAAATTTGACTTTCAAACTTTCAAACACAAGAATCAAGAGAAGAAAAGGTAAACAGGAAAGAGAAATCATAAGGGACTTACTAAAGTTGAACTGTTTACATCCCTACATGGAAAGATAATATTTGTAACTCTTGAGACTTTTCTCAGTATTTGGGTAGTTGGAGGGATTATATACATATAGACAGAGGGCACAGGGTGAGTTGAATAGGAAGGGATGATATCTTAAAAAAATAAAATTAAGGGGTGAGAGGAATATATTGGGAGGAGAAAGGGAGAAATGGAATGGGGCAAATTATCTCTCGTAAAAGAGGCAAGAAAAAGCTTTTCCAATGGAGGGGAAAAGGGGGAAGGTGAGAGGGAAAAAGTGAAGCTTACTCTCATCACATTTGGCTTAAGGAGGGAATAACATGCACACTCAATTT
>CM053769.1:46432990-46485795 GCA_028658325.1 Potorous gilbertii | reverse complement strand
GGCTGGTGACCTGCACAGCCCTCCCTCACTCAAAACAAAGTCAAGTGCAAGTCATGTCATCATTTCTCTGATGGCAAGGTCTTCTTTAGCAATGAAGGATGTGTTTGAGTGAGGAAGGGCTGTGCAGGTCACCAGCCTCACTTCTCCAGAGCCATCTGAATCCAGAGACCTGATATTCCTCAGGATAACTGGAGATGACTCAGGATGCACGGGGAGACCATGGGCCCTTTAGGCCAAGGTCTTTACAGGCATCACTTAGGCAACACCCATTCATTGAATAGGCCTGTTTAAGAAGTAGCCAGGGCATGGCCCCTTTAATGAGGTCAAGAAAAGAAAAACATCAGGCTGGGTGGGGAACAGCAGCAGTTACTATTGATAATCACTCTCAAGCTAGGAGAGTTCAGAGGAGTCCTCAGACAAGGCCCCAGTGGAGTCCCAGTTTCAGAATGCAATAGGTTTAAGGTTTTGGGAGAGGACAGAAGACAGGAGAGAGGAGAGGAGGGGAGGGAAGGGAGGGGATGGAAGAGGAAAGGAGAGGTAAATAGGAAAGGAGCCAGCAAAACCCAAGTTAACTGGGTATCTTTTGGCCATCCAAGTTTACCTTCCTTTGGGGAGGAGAAGGAGGGGGAGAAAGAGGCAGACAGGAGAGGAGGAGGTGAGTGACCCAGCTAGCATTCAGCCAGCCTCATCTACTCACAGGATTGTGTTTGTCCTTTGTTGCCAAAGAAGACCGTGCCATCAGAGAAATGATGACATGACTTGCACTTGACTTTGTTTTGAGTTAGAGAGGGATGTACAAGTCACCAGACTCACTAACCTACTGCACTCTGAAACTGAAGGACAAACACAAACCTGTGAGTAGATGCAGCTGGCTGAATGGGGACCTTGCCAGCTGGGTAACTCAACTCCTCCTCTCCTGTCTGCCGTCCCCCTCCCTTTCCTTCTCTTCTCCAAAGGAAGGTAAATTTGGATGGCGAAAAGATACCCAGTTGACTTGGATTTTACTGGCTCCTTTCCTTTCCCCCATCCTGTCCTTTCCCAAAACCTTAAACCTACTGCACTCTGAAGCTGGGGTGCCAATGACCCCTGCCTAAGGGCTCCTCTGGACCCTCCTAGCTTTAAGAGTGATTATCAATAGTAACCGTTGCTGTTTCTCTCCCAGCCTGAAGTCTTTCTTGTTCTTGGCCTCATTAAAAGGGCCATGCCCTGGCTACTTCTTAAACAGGCCTATTCAATAAATCGGAATTACCTTACCCTAAATGAGTACCTGCATAGACCTTGACCTAAAGGGGCCAAGGTCTCCCAGTGCATCCTGTGTCATCTCCAGTTATCCTGATGAATATCTGGTCACTGGATTCAGATGGCTCTGGAGAGAAGTGAGACTGGTGACCTGCACAGCCCTCCCTCACTCAAAACAAAGTCAAATGCAAGTCATGTCATCATTTCTCTGATGGCATGGTCTTCTTTGGCAAGGAAGGATGAACACAAACAAAAACAAATAAACAAGAAATTTGAGTTTAAGATAGTGATTTAGTCCAATCTTCTGCCTAGTATAAGACACCTAGACTCCGGGCGTGCTCTCTGATTGAACACTTCCAAGTACAGGATTTTCAGCATATGGCTGCCCAACCCACTTTGAGATAGCCCTAATTTTTAGGAAGCTTTGACCTACTTCAGGCTGAAATCTACCTTCCTGTATCTTCTATGTACTGCTCCTTGGTCTGCCCTCAGCAACCAAGAAGAATAATTCTAATCTCTCTTTCTCAGCACAGAACTTCAAATCCTTAAAGACAATAACCATACTCTACTTCCAGTCCAAGCATTCTCTTCTCCAGGCAAACATCGCCAGTCCCATCAAGTGATCATCATATGGCATAATCTTTGGTCTTCTCCCACTCTACTATACAACTTGTCTTCCTCTGGACCTGCTCCACTTTGTCAATGGCCTTCCTAAAAAAGTGGCCAGGGCTGAACAGTATTCCCAGTATGGTCTGATCAATACTTATGACAGTGAAAATATCATAGTTCTTTTTTCAAACATCAATCCTCTCTTAATGAAGTTTAGAGATCACAAAAGTCCCCATCCTTACTGGACTCCACTCCTACCCTCTAATCCTATTACCCTTCCAGCCACCTGGTTCTGACTTGAGCTAAAGATAAGAGGTAGGGAAAGGGAGCAATACAAGTGAGTTACATGTGAAGGGAGATGAACCAAAGGCTAAGATGTACTCTGGTGGGTTTAGTGGTACAACCTGCCTGGTCCCTGGTATCCCCATGTATACTATTTCCTCAGTTTGATCATTCAGCTATAACCCCATCAGACAAGGCTAGAGCTGCCTTAAGGGAGTGCCCTGCTATAGGCTGTCAGGCACCCACCCCAACTACCAAGAGTTTTCTTCTAAAGTTTATAAGCCAACATTTCCCATTTTTTTGTCCAGCCTTCTTCTCACAGGATTTAGGAGACAGACATTTGCTGATGAAGTCTTACAAAGGATAAGCAACTTAGGTGCTGATGTCTGCAAGGTCTTTCCCTTTAAGGAACAGAAAAGCACCCTGGTATACATAGGAGGGCCTGCTGCACAGGTTCTTGGATCTGCTTTTCTAAAAGGAAAGCAACTTTTGAGAGGTCAACAATCACTTTAATCAAACACATATACCAACAGAGAAAATACAAGCAGGACCAACAGACAGGGCTTCCAACTGTCTGACCATTACATACATACATAATTACCAGAGAGAGAAGCACCAACATTTGGGTTTTCAAAGCCTGGAGGGTCTCCTTAGTGGCTACCCAGAGTCTCATCTGGCCTAATCATAGGAACACTCTCCCGGTGATTGAGCCCTAAAGCAAAACCTCACCTCACAGAGTCAGGAGGTACCACAACCCATATGTTTCAGTGCCTACTTACCAAAAGATATGAAAGCCTTCAAGCAAACAAGCCTCCCCTAATCAAGCTCCACCTGAGGCCTATTAATGGGAAGGGAATGTTTTTAACTCCCATTACAAAGGATTAGACAATAATCAGTGACCAGTAGGAGTCAAAGAAGAACACAGGAAAAACCTGAAACAAACTAGTCATTTCCTCATTCTAGGATTTTAAAGAAATCAAATTCCATTGAGTTATGTTCAACAAACATTTAAGTGCCTATACTGAGTGCAAAGAATTGTGCTAGGTAGATGCTGGAGATACAACACAGAAGATATACACACAGAGTTGTTCCTATCCTCATGGAGCTAGGTGAACGTAACATATACAGAGATAAATGAAGGGCTGCTAGGTGGCACCATAGTGCCCAGAGTGTCAAGTCCAGAGTTATCTTCCCTGAGTTCAAATCTGGCTCCGATACTTACTAGCTATGTGACCCTGGGCATGTCACTTAACCCCATTTGCGTCAATTTCCTCATTTGTAAAATATGAGCTAGAGAAGAAATGACAAACCAGTCCAGTATCTTTGCCAAGAAAGTCCCAAATGGGGTCATGAAGAGTTGGACACAATTCACCAACAATAATAACTACAAAGCCAAAGAAGACAATTTAAGGAGGGAATGAGCATTGACTACTGGTTATCAGGGCAAACTCCCTAGAGAAAGTGGAATATAAGCTGAACCTTAAACAAAGGTAAGGACAGGAACAGATAGAGGGCAAGAGGGCACGAGGAATGACTTGTATAAATGGTAGATCCATAGATTTAGAGCTGGAAAGCATCTCAAAGATCATCAAGTATAACCCTCTCATTTTACAGCAGAGCGAGGAGGCATAGGCGAGATTAAGAGACTCTCTAGGGGGTCACACAGCTAGTAAACATCTGAGGTTACATTGGAACCTAGACCTTCCTGACTCCAAGTCATATGGTATCCACCATACCATGCTACCTCATGACAAAGTACATATAGGAACACATTTAAAATCAATTTACTATTTTGTATTCTAACTATAACTAGTGCAACAGAAGACCAATTAAACCAACTTCTCAATGCATGAAATTCAGCTTTATTAATCAACATGTAAATCAGATCCTCTAAGAACAAACCAGCAAACCACTTCCCTATAGGTCCCTGTAAATGCCTTATACTGGTGCTCATGACATACTGTCCAGTCAGAGGCCTCTGAGGTGCTCAACTGGCGGATGTCTGTGAACCAGCCCTGTTCTCAAGTGAACATTGGATGCCTGAGTGTCAAGTGTGGGCAATATAAGGAGCCTGTCCCAATCTCAGCACAGGAACAGGATGAGGCTCAGTTTCTTGTAGTTTTTAGCTATGGGTGTTCCTAATTTGATTAAAACATAATTTGCTAGTTAGTTTATTATATAAACTATAATAAAGTTGTTTATATTTTTCCATTGGTACTCTGTCTTATCAGAGAATCCACATATGTTTGAGTTGTTTAAAAGGACAAGCGTGTTGTTTACTATATCATACAACAAAAGTACTTATTAGTGAAAAATAACAATCCAAACAACCCCATTGCAAAGTGGAGACTTAAAACAAAACGGAGGGGGGAAGGAGAGGTTGGAACTCAAAATTTATTTTTTTTAAAAAGATGAATGTTAAAAATTGTCTTTACACATAACTGGGGGAAAAATAAATTTTTTAATGAAGCTGGCTATGCTGAGTTAACCGATTTATTCCTACCATCTTATTCAGGTAAAACTTCTCACTACAGACACACATGCAATGGGAACATGGCAAGAACACCAGAGCCATAACCACTCTGCCCTTTATTCATTAGTCACTGCCTTAATTTATCTTCTGTAATCTATCTCCTGGCTCCAAATACAGCTAGTCTATCGATTTCTACCTGTAGAGGTGAGGGTGATGGATCAAACCAATTTTGCTGGTGCTACTGTGACTGTTACTGCTACTTCTCATTGTATGTTCAAAGTGTGGAATCCCTTCTGTGGAAATTCCCTTCCTATGTAAAAGGAACTTCTATCATCAGCACAACTTACTGCATCTCTTTTTGCTTACATATTAATAGTTTTCTTTGAAGTGAGTGATGACATACTCTTACAAGGCATAAGCAACTTGGGCGATGGTATCCAACAAGTCTTTCTGCTTATAATCCTATATATTTGCTTGCAAAAGTGCAATCATTTTATAAATTTTCCTCTACCTTTTACAAAATTTTTCTACTCCTTCCTTAACACTCAAAAATAACAATAGTTTCTGGCAAAGTCATTCTAGGATACTTATTAGGTATCTGAGTTTAGCAAACTGCATATCCAGCAATAACTATCACCTTCCAATGTCACTGGCCATATATCATCTTTAGGTTAATTATGAGAACCAACCTATCATAAATTTCCCCTCAGACAACAGCAGCCTACATTGAAGGTTGAACATAATCTTGGAAATATGCCAAAGTTGAGTTGCCTCAAAGATCATGCAGGAATGTTCTGTGCTGTGGCTAATTAGCATTCAGAAGATTGTTCACATACTCAGGTACCAATTAGCACTTCTAAATCTTCAAGAACATCTGGAAAATAGGGACATCACTGATAAGGACTTGAGTCCAAAAGGAGTCTTTTCATTGTGTAACCAGGAGGAATCTAGTCTCAAATTTCATTGCTGCTGGACCACTTCTGCATCCTTCTCACAGATTCTGGTATTTGAATCAGTGTGGAGAAGACTTTCAGGGGACCAGAAAAAGCTCTAGAAGCCTAAAGGAGTGTATCCTTCATCTGAAAGTACCCAAGGGAACTTTGATAGTTTTCTCACTCCTTGAACTCACTATCCATCTCAGATGTGGCCATTTGTAATACATTTACTATAATAATTCAAATATTTTAATAAATCCAAATGGAATATAAATTAGTTATGTGGCAGGTTTTTACATCACCTTTATAGTGATACACAGGAAATGTTTACCCTATAACTATTCATTTAGAAAGCATTTGCCACTAAATATTGGGAAATGGTCAGACAGGCCTAATCACCACTCCAACACTTGTAAGAAGATCCACAAGTCTAGAATATGGAGCAAACAGAAACCAACATTTCAGAACACCAACGTTCTAGGAAGGCATAGTTCCTACTTAGGAGGGCATTCTTCTTCCCTTGGGGATTGCCATCCACAAACATCACTTTGTGGGCCTCCACTAGACTTCTCTCATGAGGCAAAATCCCTAGGATCCTCTAGCCTTTAGGCCCCTCAAATGATGCCTGGCACCCAGTAAGGACTTAGTAAGTGTTTACTGACTGACTGATACATTCCACCAGCGCCCCACAGACAAGGGTTGGATGGCCCACGTTCCAGACAACTACTTCTACAATCAGACTTAAACACTTCCTTCCACCACCCCCAGCCTCCTCCCTTTCACAACCATTTTTGCCCTGGGGTGAAAATATTGCTAGTTTTGCTCTGGAGTGTGTGAAGAGGAGTAAATAGAAGGCTGTAAAGGTAGCTTGGAGCCAAATTGTGAAAGATTTTAAATTCAAACCCAAGAGGTTTGTCTTTTATACTAAAAGTGATAGAGAATTCCTAGAGGTTTTCAGCATGGTAGTAACATGATTAAATCTGTGCCTAAGAAAGATTTTCTTGGCAGCTGTGTGGAAAATGGATTAGAGAAGGAAGAAACTAAAAGCAGGGATCCCAACTAGAGAGTTATTGCAATGTGGTCCAAGTGAGAGACGATGAAAGACCAAATCCACACTTCAGCTCTGTGGCCTCATCATGACATATAGGTGCACATAAAGGGTACCTCATACATGGAACAAGCACTGGGCTCCTAATCTTTGGAAATGTAGACCCACTGCCCCTGGCTCCCAAAGGCTTATCATCTCTTATGCATCTGAAACCCTGATGATAGCAGATGACAGAAGACTGAGTGCCTGGGGGCTCCATCACCACACCTGACTACAGCCACATCCCACAATGATGACATTGGCAAAAGAGGCGTCAGGAGATGTCCACCTAAGGAGCAAGATCTCAGTTCTCCATCTCTGAGTTCCCAGAAGCAGAAATCCTCTAGTACATTTGGCCCACTGAGATTTTGGACCTCTGATATGTGATCTCAGAGAGGAAGCAGCTTCTTTCAGTCCCAGACCATAACTGGAACATTGTATTCATTTCCACATTTTAGGAAAGATGCTAGTAAAATGTAAAACATTTAAAGGCAAGGGCTGACTCACTTCTGTTTTTTGTGTCTTCAGCACTCAAAACAGTGCTTGACATATAATAGATATTTAATAAATACCTGTTGACAGATTAACCTTGATAAGTTGGATCTATAAGGGGAGATAAGGATCTACTCACACTCAGATAACATTAATTAAATTCTTACTTGTGTAAGGCGCTATACGAGGCACTGTGAGTACGAAAGTTAAAATTCTGTGCCAGAAGCTGTAGCCCGGCACCTTTCTGGCCTACTAGAACCACAGGGCCTCAGTCAAGTGTTGCTTTCTCCTTCCCATGAAGGTACAAAAGGAGAAAGTGCTGAGACATGAGCCCCATCTCCTGTCTTAGCATGGCAGCTACAGCTGAGATAGCCTCCCATGCATAGCCAGCCAAATTTCTTAACTGTAGGAAGAAGGCCACTCAGCCAGAGATAAAGACCAAGGCTTGGATCCCATAATTAACTTTGCTTTCCAGCTGAGATGCTAAGCTGGAAGAGTCAGAGAGAGAGAGAGAGAAATAGAGACAGAGACAGAGATAGAGAGAGAGACAGAAAGACAGAGACAGAGAGAAAGAGAGACAGAGAGATACAGAGAGACAGACATACAGTGTGTGTATATGTGTGCATGCATGAGTGTGTGTGTGTATAAAATTCACACGTACCTAATATATCTTCAAAGATGGGCTAAGACCAGGGACTTGGCAGGAGCAATTAGGGGTTAAGGAACCCTTATATGTCCTGAGAAAATGTCATCTGCCTTTGAAGGTGGGGACTGTAAAGAAGAAACCATGCCAATGGAAGGACTGGGACTAGGACTGACAGAGGAGAGGGCAAGGGAAGCATACTCCACTGAGGTAACAGCATGAGCAAAACAATGGTGATGGGAAAATAAAGGATGAGTTAAAGGAGGAATGAAGAGATACAGCTTTGCTGGTACCTGAAGTGTAAAGGGAAATAGCAGGGGCAAATGTTGGAAAAGAAAGCTAGTTCCAAGTTAAGGAAGGGCTAGAATGTCAGGTTAAGAAGTCTGGATTTTATTCTATAGTTTATGACTTTGTACCAAATAGTTACAAGCTTGATGCTCAGGAACTAGCCCTATTATGAATCCCAAAGTGACTTTGGAAATCCTGCTACTTCTGGGATGGGTTCGTTCCATTTCTGTCCTTCCAGCCTCCTAGATGCTGAGCTTCTGCTTCTTTGGATTCCTTGAGTTGTGAATGATTTCATAGTGACAGCTCGAAGAGATTAGTCATATCCTCCCCCTGATACACCAGTAAAAATCAAATAATTCCTTTTGGCCCTGGATTAACCTCTACCGTATACATTTATTTTAGGCTGTGAGTTGCTACTGTATGTCTGGCCTAGATGAGAGATAGGGATACTTAGTCTCAAAAATAAAATACTATAGAAAAGGTACTGGTGGCCTCCTTGACATCAGTGTCAGATGTTAAGGTCATGCCCATAAATTCTAGTTTCCTTTAGTAACTAATTGGACCCTTCACCTATAACTGGTTCTGCAATTCACTTCTCGCTTCTCTGACTCTTCACGTAGCTTCATAAGACCTTCCTGTGCTTTAGTCACATCAGCTTGGCTTCTTATTCCTTGGAAGAGCTTAGTATAATCTGCAGACTTGGGGATTTCACAGAATACATCCTCTTCCAAATAATTAACTACAACAAAAAAAGATATTAAGTAGGAACATTCCTGACACTGATCCCTGGGGAAGTCCAATGCTTAGTTGTATTTCTCTACCCAGAGAGATGCCCATTTATTCCCAAATTTCATTTCATACCAATAACTCGGCTTCATTTTGATAGCTAGTTGTTGGTAAGGATAGTGGAGGATGTAGGTATGTAAGGTGAGTGGAGGGTAATATCAGGTTATTGGTGAGATGGGCAGTTTGTTATAGTGGTGGTGGTGGATATGGTTTTAATTTGTTTTAAAGCAATCACCTACCTCTCCCTTCACCCCACATATACCATCCTCCCAACCTCCCGCATGTTTGAACAATTGATGTCCAATTGTCCAATTGGTATTCAAAATTTTGCCCCCCAAATTTAAATATACTGTCAGTAGGTGGCAGTAATGGGTCACAGCCCCATCCTTTAAGCATCATGGCATGCATCTTCTCAGTATCTGAGATAAAATGTGTTTACTTTCCCAAGGTCTTTATATCAAAAAATATCCTTTTGTGAAAGTGGCTACATAATATACATACCTATGTCTTCCTAATCCTCAGTTTATCCACCTAGCTGAATTGGTACCAGGAGCCAATATTGGGTTAATATCCTTTAACAGCCCCCAGGATCACTACCCCTAAGGGAAACAAATCAGACATCAAGGACCCTGAGGAAGCTGAGCTTAATCCATTCTCAACAGAGTTGCCCATCCAATCTGAAAAGCCAATATTGCCTCCCAAAAAATATAATATTAAAAACAATATGGTACATAACACAGTTGATAGAGTGATGGCCCTGGAGTCAGGAGGACCTGAGTTCAAATTTGATCTCGATATTTACTAGTTGCGGGATCCTGGGCAAGACATTTAATCCCAATTGCTTCAAAAAAAGTGTGGTATAATACTAAGAGCATTGACGTGAAAGTCAAAAACCCTAGGTTCAAATCACAGTTCTGTCCCTTAGGATTGTAGTTTTCCACCTAGAAAGGGAGCAAGATCCTAGAAATTGTCTAGTTCAGTTGCCTCATTTTAGGTATAAGGAAATTGGGATCCTGAGAGCTCCTTCCCTTGTCCTTCCCTTCTTACCCACCTTGCAGTTCTGAGTAAGTTACTTCTCCTTTGGAAATCTCATTGTCCTCACCTATAAAATGGAGTGAGTGGAAGGATAATTAAGGTCCATGAGGCTGCAACATTCTATGATTCTAAATCTAACTAAAAAAATTCTACCAAAAAAACTATCTCTCTGAGTCCTACTTTCCTAACCCAAAAAATGACATCATTGAATAAGATGATCTCCAAGAGCCCCTTCAATTTTAAAACACTATGATTTCTAAGAATTTCTGAGCTGAGGGAGACAAAGATACTTCTCTAATGGATCCAGATAACCCTCAAATGGCTAGGCCCCTCAAAGACTGAGACAGACTATCCTTCCTCCATATGAGGCTATCTGAAAGACCCGAGGTGACTGTTAAAAAGCAAAATTTTGTGGGGAGCCTCCATCAGTACAGATCATTCTCCTGGGAGATATCCCAGCCATCATTTCCAACTTTAGCAGTCCTCTACTCCCCCACCCAACACCAACCTTTTGAGAACTTTTAGCACCCCTAATTCTAGCCCACCTCCTTGACTACACATTTGCCCATTTCTCCTGCCTAGCTGTTGATCCCTGTCTACAGGGTCCTCCCTGCTCCAGGGAGGAGTCTCAGCCCTATTTTCCTCTCCTCCTGATCCTCACCTGTCCTCACCCTGACCTCAGTTTGGTTCTTCCAGTATGAGCCTCCAGCTTGCCTGACCAAGCATCTGTCCAGTGCCACTGTAATTAATCAAATACCACACCTGTGCCCTAGCTAGAGCCCTCTGCTGCTTTCCTGCCTTTTGGCCCATTCACACTACTTTTTTGGGATAGTCCTAGAATTCATCAAGTCAGACCTAGCAAAAGTGAGCCCATCTAAGACAATAGAAGGTCCTCTATCTACTGTGATATTAGGTCGGTCACAGTCTCTCTAGGAGTTAGTTTCCTCATCAGTACAATGTGGGGAGTTAACTAGATCAATCAACCAATGAGCAAACATTGATTCAGTGCCTACCCCTGTACATGCTCAGTACTATGATGATCTCAAAGGTCCCATTCCCCTTGGAAATTCCAAAATTCTATGATTATTTCTTTATAACTTAAACAGATTTTCATCTTGGTGTCAAATCCATTCCTGAATTTGTGTGATGTCTCAGGCTGGCTACTTGCCAGTGCCCTTGGGGGTGTTTTTTTCTTACTGCTGGCTGTCAGGCTTCTATCTCAGGCCACAGTGGCCTATTTCCCCTCCCTTAGGTATCTTAGCTCATCAAAGAAGTCACACCTGAAGAGGCAGAGTGAAATAGGGGAAAGAGGTAAGTCCTAACCCTGCCACCTACTAGCCAGTGAGCTTAAAGAAGTTACTTGGCTTATGTGAACTTCAGTTTCTTCATCTTTCATATGGGAACACCATCTGCACTAGATACCTCATGGCTGATTGTGATGAATTGCGAAGCAATTCAGGAAGCATATATTAAACACTACAATTTGCACAATCATAGGCAGTGTGGTGTAGAAAAGAGAGCACTAATTTGAAAGTTGGGGAAAAACGGGGTTCAAGTCCTTCCTCTAACACATACCAGCCTTGTGACCCTGGACAAGGTTATGTTCTATTTGGGAAAATAAGATTGTTCACAGATAAGTGCAATACTAGTTAGAGAACAGATGACACAAAGACATTTGAACAAAGTACTCCAGGAACACTGAGGTGGGAGAGATTGCTAACAACCAGGAAAAACGGCAAAAACTTTATGAAGAAGGGGCACAGGAGCTGAGGTTTCAAAAATGGCCATCTTCAAGGAGGCAAGATGAGAAGGGAATGAGTTGCAAGGATGGGGATACACAATGTAGGATATAACAGGGCAAAGTTGAGTGGCGAGATGAACCTTTTGTGGAAGGAAAGATGTAAACCAAAGCTGGAAAGCAAAGGTGGAACCAGGTTG
The DNA here is from genome assembly GCA_028658325.1 of Potorous gilbertii. Classification (NCBI taxonomy): domain Eukaryota; kingdom Metazoa; phylum Chordata; class Mammalia; order Diprotodontia; family Potoroidae; genus Potorous; species Potorous gilbertii. The sequence goes on along the minus strand of CM053769.1, from coordinate 46,473,988 downwards.
TAGAGAACATTAAATTCCAGAATAAGGAGTTTGTTTTAGAGAATAGAATAGAGGTTGAACTGGGGGTCATGAAGGGGTGGGTTCAAATGCTATCTTTGACCAGTTGTAGAACTGTAGCTCAATTCACCTCTCAGAGACAGTATCCCTATCTGGAAAATGAAAGAAATGATCTTCAGTTCCTACCTCACATAGATTGTAATGAGACTTAAATGAGATAATATATGAAAATCACTGTGCAAATTTAAAAATTATATAAATGTCACTTATTATACTAATTTTATCCTATAGATAATAAGGAATCATTTGAATTAAGTTCAATAAACATTTATTAAGCACTTACTATGTGTCCCAAGGTGGTTCGGTAGATAGAACACTGGGTCTGGAGTCTTGGAAACCTGAATTCAAATGTAGCCTCAGACGTTTACCAGCTATGTGACCCTAGGCAAGTCACTTAACCTCTGTTTGCCTTATTCCACTGGAGAAGGAAACAACAAGCCATTCTATATCTTTGCCAAGAAAACCCCATGGATATCATTGGCGTGCTATGAGTCCATAGAGTCAGAAAGAATCAGACACAACTAAACAACAGAACAATTCTATGTCCCTATATTGTGCTAGGCACTGGTAATACAAAGACAAAATCAAGACATCCCTTACCCTCAAGAAACTTAAATTCTTCCTAAGCATACACTACATATACAGATGTTACCCTGGTCCCAATATCCATTGGTAAGAGACTATCTCCTTATTGGTGAAGACACTAATGGTCTTGAGACTCCGGCAGAAATAAATAACAATTAAGAATGGGGGTAGAATCAGGGTAGATTTCGTAGGAAAAGTGTCATTTTTAATTGAATTGTTTCAATTATGTCAGACACTTCCTGATGCCGTTTGGGGTTTTCTTGGCAAAGATATTAGACCGATTTGCCATTTTCTTCTCCAGCTCATTTTATAGATGTGGAACTGAGGTAAACAGGGTTAAGTGACTTGCCCCAGGGTAACACAGTAAGTGCCTGATTGAATTCCCCAGACTGGATTCCAAGCCCAGTGTTTCATCCACTGCGCCACCTACCTGTTCAGGAAAGGTACTACCTGAGCACAAACCTGAAGGTAAGCCTTCAGAGAGGTAATGTGATGAAGAGCATTCCAGGCATATGGGGCAGTGTGTACAAGGCACACGCTGGGAGAGAAATGCTGAATATAGGAGAACAATTTCATCTGGAACGTAGACTTTGTGCAATTAGACTGGAAAGCTAGACTGCAACCAAATCATAAAGGACTTTCAATCCTGATTGAAAAGTTCTATTTTAACCTAGAGGCAATAGAGAGCCTCCAAAGGATTTTGAGCAGGGAAGCAATAGGGACCTGAGCATTTGGATGATGATTTCAGCAGCCGTTTGAAGAATTAATTGGAGAGCGGACAAACTGGAAGCAGGCGTACCAATTAAGAGACTATTGCAATAATCAACAATCAACTGGCGATATAGGTCAGAACTAGGGTAGTGGCTGCATGAGTGGAGAGAAAGGAACAAATACCAGAGAAGTATCATAAGAATAGAACTCAAAACACAGCTACGTACTAGATGGGAGGGGTGAGAGGGAAGAGTCAAAAATTACTCCAAGCTTCCAAGCATAGGAGAGAGAGATTGCTGAGAAAAATTAGGAAGCATGGAAAGTGTTTTGTTAAGTAGAAAATCTTATATTAAAAATGAGTGACTATTGGGCAACCCAGAGTCTTCAAAGACCATGCCAATGGAATATAAGTTGGAAAGTCTTCAACTCTGGCCCTGGCATCCTTCAGATCACCTAGCCTAACTAGGTTCAGAAAGATTCCTCGCCAGTAAGGTGAATCCCAATTGATTAATTAGGCATTAGTCACTGGGAGGTAATAGGTAGGGCTTCAGTGAGAAGATGGTGTTTGAACTGAGCTCAAAGGAAATCAGGGATTATAAGGTTGTAAGAGATGGAAGCAAGGAAAGAGTGCATTCCAGGCACAAGGAAAGCCTGTGCAAAGGTACGGGGATGGGTGATAGAACACAGAGGCTGAGGAATGGCAAAAAGATCAGTGTGACCAAACTACATGAAAGGGAGTGATACATTATAAGGGTGGGAAGGGAGGTTGGAGTCAAAGGATAAAGGGCCATTTATGACAGCCCGTGAAGTCTGTATTTGACTCTTAAGGCAATAAACCATTAGAGTTTATCAAGTAAAAGAGTAGCATAGTCCATCTGTGGACTTCAAGATTATCACTTTGACAGTTATGAAGGGAATGGATTGAACAAGGGAAATCATGGGGCAGGGAGATAAATTAGGAAGCTGTTGCAACAGTCCAGTCAAGACTTAATGTGAGCCTTACTGAGTAAAGAGAAGGGGATGAATTAATTCAAAAGATGTTATATAAAGAGAGTAGATAAGACTTGGCAACTAATTGGATATGTGGGGTGAAGGAGGATGAGGAGTCTAGGTTGACTCCAATATTACTAGGTATATGCCTTTGCTATAAAGAGTAACTGTTTCAGACGGAGGTAAGTTCATAAGCAAAAGTACAGAGGAGGTGGCAAGTATGGCATATGGACAGCAAAGTAAAGAGAAAGGCCTGATTAGTTTAGACCCTTTGTGCTGGAGTGTATTGGGAGATAAGGTTGGAGAGCAAAGTTGGGTCGCTAAAAAAGGCTATAAAATTCCAGGCCAAAGAGATTGGACCTGACTCAATATGGGATGGGAAGCTATTGAAGGTTCTTGAATGAAGGAATAAAACCATTGGATCCGTGGGTTAGGTGATTGTATATAGTACTACAGTAGTGTGTAGGATGAACTGAAAAAATTGTAGGCAAGAGGATGTGGTAGGAAGTTTGAAAGGTCAAGGTTTTGTCATTTCCCAAAAGAGATATTCATTTTCCCTAAAGGATGGCAAAACTGTCCCAAGGACCTAATTGTCCCCTTCCTCTCTTGACATGGGTCCCTGGTCACCTAAGAGCATAAAAAGTTCTACCCAAGTAAAGTCAAGGCCTTTCCTTGGGTGACATCTGAAAATTGCACTAAAGATAACACAAATAACTTGACCAGATATGTTTCCTTGTGAAAATGAGGGAGGTCATGTCAACAGAAACTAAGTACTACCATATCCTTCTTGCATATCCTTGCTGTATGAGTGATTAAGTAAGCCACCTTTTATTTATTTTTCAATAACTTACAAGTATCTCATTTTGCCCTCCTAAAGCAACAAATTTGAACTAAGAGAGTGCTGCCATTAAGTCCGTCCCTAAGAAGGGGCTATAGTAAAAGTCCCTTAGCAGGGTGATAAAAGCTAGATTTAAGGGTAGAAGCAAAAAGAAATGATGAGAAAAATGTGGATGCAAGAGAAATTGTAAAGAAAAGTGCTACAAAACTTGCTTATTGAGTATTAAATATTGAATGGCATTGCCATTGACAAAAAATAGTGAAACAGAGGACCAGTCGTGTTACTTCTCAAAGTCCTTTCTGAGCTCTTCCTCTCCAGTTATTAATACTCTCTCTTCAGAAGCTATTTTGAATTTACTTTTCTCTGTAAATATTGAAACACCCCTAACCCCCAGTAAACATCAGCTTCTTGAAAACAGGGTCTGTTTAGTTTTTGTTTTTTCTGTTTTTCTATTATTGGTCCTTAGCACAGTACTTTGCACACAGTAGCTGCTGAATTAATAAAGGTTGAATTCGCGGCATGAGTTGGTGAGGAAGATGCTGCATTCTGTTTTGGACTTCCTGAATTTGAGGTGGTCTCAAGGTATCCGGGGGAACATGATCTTCCTGGGAAATACTAGATTCTTCCCTTTGCACTTACTAAGAATGTTATAAAAAGGAATTCTTTTTCAGGTATGGGCTGAACTGAAGTCCTTCTCTATACTGATATTCTGTGATTCTGTCCTTAGTATACCCAGCAAGTGGCTGGAGCTTTTGGCCTAGAGATCAGATGATAAGCTAAGACAGAAGATGGAAACTTTGGAGTCGTCAAAATAAAAAGGATGAAACCATGAGAGCGGATCAGCTGTGTAAAGTAGAGCATTACAGACAGATAAAAGCAGAAGGCTGAGACCTAAGTAAGAGGGCATGCCCAGTAAGAGAGGAAAAAGAATCCAGCAAAAGATATGAAGAATTCTGGATCACAGAGCCAAGTATAGAACCAGAATAGTACACTGTCCTGGAAGTCAATGGAAAAAATAGTTTCGATAAGGTTGAACAGTCAGCAAAGTCAAATTCCACCAGAAAAAACAAACAAATGAGGACTGAAGAAAAAAGTTGTTGGATTTGGCAAGATAGGGATGATTGGCAATTATAAAAAGGAAATGATCAAACAAAAGACCTGAGGAAAATCAACTCTTTCTCCATGAATCAAGAGAGAGGCCTAAGAGAAATTGTATGTTCCACCTCTCTTTCCTATTTTTAAGCAAGTTTGAGGTATAAATTCTATATGTATATGTATGTAACTGCTAACAACAGTTTTCATCCTCTTAATTTAATGAGATCATCTTGAAGCCTGTTAAGGAAGAAGGAAGGTGACCTTGGTAAGGGTGGGTGTGTCCAAAGCAATTTCTTGGGCTTGGCAGCTGAATGGGTTTTGAAAATCATTTGTTTGAGTGGGAAACTACTTTTAACTTTGGTATTAAAGTGACCTCTAGTGGTAAAACAGAAGGAAAAACTAGAAACAAGGCCAAAGGCTTACAGAGAACCCTAAGGTTTTCACAGGGAGAAGGGTGGTAGGAGAGTCCATGTTTACCCTGAATTGAGAAGCTCAAGATCTTTCAGTTGAGCTGGAAGTCATCCTTCAGCTGAATGTGGGAATTTCCCAGGATGCATAGGGTCTATAAGAGAGAGAATTCGAAGGGAAAAAGTGACTACTGTCTTCAAATATCAAAATGGCTGCCTTTTGAAAGAAGATAATTGATTTCCCTCAGTTACTAAAATCCACCCATCAACCTCACAGAAAAAATTTTATATTTTTTTCTATAGATTTTTATACTTGCTTATATATGTATGTATTGTTTTCCCTAATACAAGGGTGGGGAACCTGTGGCCTCAAGGCCACATGTGGCCCTCTAGGTCCTCAAGTGCGGCCCTTTGACTGCATCTAAATTTCACAGAACAAATCTTTTTAATAAAAGGATTTGTTCTGTAAAACTTAAACTCAGTCAAAAGGCCACACCCAAGGATCTAGAAGGCTACATGTAGCCTCCAAGCCACAGGTTCCCCACCCATGTTTCAATAAAAGGTAAAGTCCTTACAGTAGGAAGTGTTTCATTTCTGTAGTTTCATTCTCAGTGTGGGTACTGGAACATAGCAGACAATCAGTGTAGCATGAATGAATGAATGAATGGATAGATAGATTCATTACTTAATCAATAACTCTGGAAGAACTAGAACAAATGGGTAGGAATTTCCGGGAGACAGACTTCTGTTTAATATAAAGACATTTTTAGCAATTACAGTCATGCCAAAAGTGGAACTGGCTGCCTCATGAGGTTTCAGTCACAGGATCTCAGAATTTGAACATCCCATATTCATTCCCCCACAAGCGTTCACTTCTAAGGATAGGATACTGGAACCAAGCTGAAAAAAAATTAGCACAGCAGCACTTACTTTATGATGTATGAAAAGCTCTTTGAAAATTTGAAGAACTACGTAAGTTTCAGCTACTCTCATCTCTTACCCCTGATATTGGCACACATAACATGGGCTCAATAACACCCAAGGTATGACCTAGCTTAACACCAGCACCAAAAGCCATGAATCCCACATCACAATGATGGCTCAGGAAGAGGGGCTAAGTTCAAAAACTAGTGTGACTCCCAACATTTATGTCTGTCTTCTGTACACTCTCTTCCAACTTGCACAAACTCTCCTACTTCTTACAAGACCATAGACTTAGAACTGGAATAAAATTATCCATCAATGAACATTCATTTAACACTAAGACCATGCTAGGTACTAGGGATGAAAAGATGAAAGGATGGTGATGCCCTCAGCAGGAACAAAAATGTTATTACAAGGAAAGGGCTTAAGGGAAAAAATAAGGAATTAAGCTTGCAATGCCTAAGGGACACCCAGTTGGAGTGCATTCTACTGGAGGGAAATAACATATTTATGTATAAGTACATACCAAATACATACAAGATAGTTTTGTGGGGATGCATTAGCAGCTTGGGATTTCTAAGAGGATCCGTGTAACATAGCCCTTTAGGTGAGCTGTGGAGAAAGCCAGAGAGACTAATAGGCAGGGTGTAAGAGGGAGTACATTCCTGGCAAGGACCTAGAAAATGAGGAAGAGGCCATTGTGGCCAGAATGTAACATGGGGAAAGGGGAACTATGTATAAATAAGACTACAAAGGTAGTCTAGAGCCAGCCTGTAGAGTGCTTTACAAGCCAAGCAGTAGTTTGTATTAGATTCTTGAGGTACCAGGGAGCCCCAAGAGTTTATTGAACAGGGGGGTGACATGATCACTTCTCATTAAAGAAAATCCCTGAGGCTGATGCACAGAGGATGAATTAGAGAGTGAAGTGATTGGCAGGGAAAACAATTAGGAGGCGATTCCAATGATCCAGACAAGAAGTGCTGAGGTCCCGTACTATGAATGGTAATGGGTGGGTAGGTGATTTAGTAGATAGGGTGCTGCACCTAGAGTCTGGAAAACCTAAGTTCAAATCTAGTCTCAGACACTTTCTACCTGTGTGACCCTGAGGAAGTCACTTAACCCTGTTTGCCTCCATTTCTTCATCTGTCAAATAAGCTGGAGAAGGAAATGGCAAACCACTCTAGTATCTTTACCAAGAAAAACTCTAATGGCATCACGAAGAGTCAGACACAACTGCAATGACTAAACAACTATAATGGTAACTGTGAGTAAATCAAAAGAGATGGATATGAGAGCTGTTACAGTCAGAATCATGAAGACTTGGCAGCTGATTAAATACAGAGGGTGAGGAAAAGGGGAAAGTAAAGGACAGTGGAGGTTGGGAACTTGAGTGACTGAAAGGATGGTGGTACCTTCAGCAGGGATAGGGAAGTCTATAAGACCAGAGGGCTTAGGGGAAGAAGAATGAGTTGCTTTTGGATATGTTGAGTTGGAGATGCCTATGAGGAATCCAGTAGGAAATGTCTAATGAGTGATTGGTGATGCAGGACCAGAGCTCAGGAGGGAGCTAGATATATAGACCTGGAAGTCATCTATCTAGAGATGATCACTGAACCAATAGAATATGGAAGGCATAGAGAGAAAAGAGGATCCAAGACAGAACCTTGGGGTAATGCCCAAAGAGAGGACATAGGACATGGAAGATGATCTAGCCAAGGAGAAAAAAAGAAGAGTCAGACAAGGACAATGTCATCAAAATCCAGAAAGGAAGAGTCAGGAAAGCTGAATACTATAAAAGGCCAAGGAAGATGCAGATTATGAAAATATCATGAGATTTGGAAAAGATCAAATCCATTCCCTTCATTTCACCAATGACAGTCTGAGTCCCAGAGAGCTGACATGACTTGTCCAAAGGCACTCAATTTCTAAGTGGGAAAGCCAGAATTACAACAGAGGTCCTCTGACTCGAAATCCAGTGTTCTCTCCACTATACTAACCTCCCTCTGTCCACAGTTCCCTCTATCACCACTGTATTCTATTCATAGCAAGCTTTTCTCAGTATGACAGCTAGTCTCTGACTCACCACCATTTGGATAACCAAAACGCTTCCTATTGTTTAGTTTCCATCAATACCCTAGTAAAAATAAGGTGTATGGGTATTTGAGGAAGATTGGCATCTCTGGAGCAATTTCAGGGCTCCTTATCTACCTTTGGAGTCCATCTGGTATTTATTTGTGGATCTAAGAAGCTATCACATGAGCAGCAGCAAACCCCAGCAAACCATCTCAGTACACGAACTAAAGCAGGTTGAGGATAACAGACAGACCTCAATCAATCAATAAGATTGTATTAACTGCCAACTCTGTGGAAGCCTCAGATCCATTGGTGAGTTGGGGATGTCTACCCCAAACATGTGAAGACTTCTCCTAGTAGAATGGGCAGATGAGAACAGTCTGTTCCAATGACCATGAAGGCAGCTGAATCAGGCACTGTGCTGTGGAGGCAAGGTCATCCACTAGATCCCGGGCATCACCAGTAATTCTTGTCTTGCCACTAGACTTCGATGATTATGGAAGAGAAACTGCAGCTGACAACTTTGTGGAACTCTGTCTCACTTCAGTTTCTGCCCAAGTCAAGACATCACCTTCTGATGTCACTGGTCCTCTTAAAAAACAAAGAACAAACAGTACAAATGCATTTCCACCAATAACTCCCTTGCTCTTATCGTCCCTAAGCTACAACAAAAACTTTCCCAAACTTTCCACCAACAGCTCCTGAATGGTTCTCTGACATCCCACCCTCCAGAATCTCAATCCCCCATCATTAAACACAGAAGACATCCTAGTTCAATCCACCCCTGAACAGGAATCCCCCCTACTGTTCGCTGACAAGTAGTTATCCAGACTCCTCTTGAGTCAGGATAACAATGACAGAGAGTTTCCGACTCCCTTGAAGCAACCCATGCCACTATTAGATAGCTCTAATTGCTGATAAATCTTTCTTTATATCGAGCTGAAATCTGCCTCTCTACACTTTCCAACTATTGTCCATAATCCTGCCTTCAGAGACCAAAACAAATAAATCTAAGCTCTTTTCCACATGATAACCCTTCAGATAACTGAAGACACCTATCATACTTCTACTCATTCCTAAATCTTTTCTTCTGCAGGATAAATAACTGATTTCCTTTAGTTGGTGCTCATATGGCATGATTTCCAGTCCCCTCAATTTCTGATCATCATTTTCTGGGCATGATCTGGACTAGTTATGCCATTCCTAAAATATGGTTCTCAGGTTGAATATCATGTGGTCTAACCAGAACAAAGTATAGTGGGACTATCTCTTCCTTAGTTCTGGTCACTATGGTCCCATTAGCTTTTGTGGCTGCTATGTCACACTATTGGCACATTTTGAGCTTGAAGCCCACTAAAAACACTATGAATTGATGTTGTCAAAACAAGACTCCCAATGACTATACCTATAATTATAAACCACATGGAGAACTTTGCCTTTTTAGCACTGTGCTTAACATAAGTTGCTATTGCTGAGTCATTTCAGTCGTATCCAACTCTTCATGACTCTATTTGGGATTTTCTTGGTAAAGACATGGGAATGGTCTGCCATTGCCTTCTCCAGCTCATTTTACAGATAAGGAAACTGAGGCAAAAGGGTTAAGTGACTTGTCCAGGGTCACAGAGCTAGTAAGTGTCTGAGGCTGGATTTGAACTCATGAAGATGAGTCTTTCAGCTTCCAAACCCAGTGCTCTAACCATTGCACCATCCATCTGCCTCTAACATATAGTAAACATTTATTAAATGTCTGTTGCCTGTCTTGCTTATTAAAGTCCATTTTTTTAAGTCCAATTCATTGCTTATTACTGTCACTATCCCTTTGGATCTCAATTTTCTCATATAAGGTACTAGCTATCCCTTCATGATATCCCCATGCCATCTCTGTCATGTAAGTATTTAATAAAATTCTTGTACACAATAGAGGAATTCCTCCAAATTGATAAGGAGCTGTTAATCCTTAGGTCCCTCTGGTCTGGTCATTTGATTGCTTATGAACTCACCTAATTTTGCCTAAATAATCTCCATAAGGATTTCAATGAGAGGCTTTATTTCAGTGAGAGGCCTTATTAAAATTCAGGTATGTCAATGACTTTCCCCTGAATTACCAGTCTAATAACCCCTGTAAGAAACCAAAATGGTCACCCTGACATGAGAATTTATTCTTGATGAAACCAAACCGGATCCTAATGGTCACGGTGTCCCTTTCTAAATACTCACAGGCAATTCTTTCAATAATGCCCTCTAGAATTTTTCCAAGAATTCCAAGTCGAGTTTATGGGTCCCTAGTTTGAAAAATATACCTTATTCCTTTTTCCAAAAAAGAAATGAACACCCCAACACTGAAGATATTTACTCTCTATTTGATCCTGGTGTTTTGGAATAGGAATAATTTGAAATCTGCTTATATTTTCCTTATACTCTATTTAAATATGCATTACCTTTCAAGGTTTTATTGCCTCTAATACATAGCATATATAAAATGCCAATTATGTGCCAAGTATTTTGCAAATATTATGTCATGTGATCCCCACAATAACCCTGAGAGGTAGAGGCTATTATAATAGTAAAATACATATATATATATAAAATATTTTAAAAATAGTAAAAAACCCTGTTTTACAGTTGAAGAAACTCAAGGAAATAGAGGTTGAGCACCTCTCCCAAGGTATCATAGGTAGTAATTGTCTGAGGCCAAATTTGAATTCAAATCTTCCAGTATCCAGACCCAACACTACCCACAACACCACCTAGCTCTCTAGTACCCTTCTGAGTCATTTAGTGGCCTTCTCCTTGGTCTTTCAGCCTCTAGTCTCTTGTGTCTCTGATCATGTTACACACCACTAACAAAGTAAATATCTCTGTGCTCAGGTTTGGTTATACAAGTCCCCTGCTCAAAAACTTTACATTGTCCACTGTTCTGGACAGGGCTTGATTCACGCCAATCCCCTGGTAATTTAAGTTTGATATTGAAACAAAATAAGACATTTGTAGATCATTCAACAGTTTCTCCTCTACTACTATGGAAATGTTTGTTTTATTTCTTAAGTTCAGAATAAAATAAAATAAATGTTTAAATAAAGATTTTAAATTAAAAAAAACATTTTAAGAGATTTACTCATCCAAAGCAGTAAAAGGATATTCAACAAGGAAAGGCATTGAGGAAAGGTTGAATTGGTTCAGCTGAGGAAACTCCCTTGCCTACAATGCCCTTTGAGATTACCCAAATATCAGAGTTATCTATAGTTCCACATGGTTACTTTGCATGCAGGCTACAAGACAATCCTATCAACCTGAACTAACCAAGTCACAAGGATAATTTTAATACTTTTTAAGGAAAAATTGTACTAACTCGTATGGGTGAAGAAGCTAAACTATTGCTCCTACCACAGTGTACTTACTTTTTATTTCTAATATAATAAATTGTCTTCTTAAAATGAATGTCTTTCTCATCGAGTGTACAATGGATAAAGAATTGACAGAGTGAGGAAGATCCTGGGATGTGGTGATAAATGTTTAATAACTGATTCTGCAGGGGGTAGGGGGCATAACCACAATACATGTTTTAAGTGTAATCTGCATTATTCATGTTTTCTCCATCATTTTTTTAAGTCTAAAAATCAACAAAGTAAGAAATCAAGCACAGGTTTGTCCCATGTGCCAATTGTGGAGGTGGAAACGCTGACACTGAAAATTTACAAGCTGGCTCCACCATAGGACAGGGAAGGAGACTGAATTCGAATCCTGCCTTACCCACTTACCAGCTGTGTACCCCAGGGCAATCACTTAACCCCTCTCGATCTCAGTTTTTTCATCTATAAAATGTAGAAAATAATATCTACCTCACAAAGTTGTGAGAATCGAAGAAATAACCTGTATAAAATATCTTGCAACCCTTAAAGCATTCTATAAATGCTGTTATTAGCATATAAACTAATCAACATGCACATACTTCTGAATTCTAGCCAAATATACTTGATATGTTCATTCAATAAAAAATAATTACTTATTTCCTTTGTCTACTATCTCTACATATTTCTATGCCTCCTTGTAGCCTGGAGGTGACCTGGGCCTCTTGAAGGCTAAATTAGCAGAATAGGCCCCCTGGCAGTGAGTGTCTACAATGCTAAAAAGACTTTGAATACATTTCCATTAAAGCACTGATGACTTTCCAAAAAACAGCTTAACAAAGACCTAAGTGAGCTTGTCACCACTAGGATGGCCCTCCAGAACACCATTCTGTTCCTCTGGAATCAATGCAGCTTAAGATCTGGGATAAAGTAGGGCACCTATTGGACCTATCTCAAGAAGGCCTTCTTGCTTTTCTTCTCAGCTTGAGTAGAATAGATTTCTGCATGTTGAATACATCCAAGAAAACATTATCTGTTGGTACTCTAAATTTGAGCATCTTGTTCAATGACCAATGAGTGAACATATTACCATAGGAATTGAACATATCTTAAGGTTGTTGATATCAACTAAGAGATAAAGCAAAATAAGTTTCCCCTACAGGGAAGGATGGCTCATAGAGAGTAAGTGAAGGACTTAGCAGCTAGCTTTATAATCTGTCCAAAGGTGACAAGAAACTTCATTTCATGAGACATTTGGTCATCTCATATGGTAGTCCTCATAGTAAGTATTTAGAAAAAGACTCCTATAAAATACTTACACACCCACATCTCTTGCAAAGGATGAGGAGACAGGAAAATTCTACAAAGAACTCAATAAGATGCTTCATGATAAATCAGCAAATACTCTGAGACTTATTGATCTTAGTGCAATGGTAGGTCTAGGAAAGGATAGCAAAAAAAATTAATTGGAAAATATGAGTCAGGAATAAGGAAGGTAAAGACTTGTAGACTACCCCAAAGCCTCTGGTCTACACATCATGAATACCCTGAGGAAAAATATTGGGAGGTTTTTGACAAAGCACAGATTCCATCAGACTGGATTGGCAAACTTCTTTGCACATTTCATTTAAGGTATTAACACTTGTTTATCTGTTTTACCTACCCCTTACTTCTTACAATAAACTGAAAGATGTAGAAATCATAAGATCCAATGATGTTTGTTGATTATGAAAAGCATTTGATTCAGTCCAATAAAGATTCTTTTCAACAAGATGGCTCCAATCTATACAGGATCATTTTTGATTCTTTAGAAGACATAACAACAGGAAAAAAAAAACCTTATTGGATGATCTTCTGATAATAAACACGAAGAGAGATACAAAACATGGAATGTATGCTTGTCACTGTGTAAGAGGAGACAGTGCAAAGTCTGGGTTGAGCAAGATTTTCCTGTGGTTGGTGAAGTCCTCCAGATATTCCTGTTGCTAGATCACACATGATGATTGCATCAAACCCCTAGAAAGTATAGAGTTCCTGGAAGAGATCTGCAAATCACCCGAAAGAGTTTGGTGGGTCCATCCTGTGCTCTCTCCACTGCACCACTTACACATGCATTTGGGTGGACATCATATAGAGATTGTCCAACAGTATAAACGTCAGGTCAGACAGCAGATGGGCAATGAACTGAGTACCAGATATGAAAAGATAGAGGGAAGCAGAGGTTGGAATACTTTCAGAAAATTGCAAAGCTCCCCTGCTACCTTAAGATTCCCATGAAAAGAAAGGCTCGTATTTTTAATATTAGCATTTTACCGGTGCTATTACACTGCAATGAGATGTGGAATACCACTACATCTGAAGAACTAAAAATGAACAACATAGAGAAGATAATAAAGAAATACATGGTAAGGTTGGGTAGGTTGCAACTTATGAATAAGAAACTCTGAAGAACAGGAGTGGAGGTCATGAATTGTGTCATGGCAAATGAAGATGGGCTGCTCACATGGCAAGAGCAAGGGACAGCCAGAGTGCCCCATGGGTACCCTGGAGATACTGGAAGTGGGGGAGGGAGGCCTCCAGCATGCTGGGTGAATTCCCCATGGCCAATGTAGGGAGGATATGGATGAGGGTCACACAGAATGAGGAGGCATGGATAGATTTCTATTTCATTCTGCATACTGAAGAGAAATTCTGAATTTTATGAAATCATTGATCCATTTGAGTACCTGCTTCTTATGTTCTTTGGTTTTATCAGCTAGGCTAAGGAAAAATTGTTTGATCAGTAGTCTACTCCTAATCTGTCCTTCCCCCTTCCCACTACACATGCTTGTTTAATGCACTGTTGATGAATAAATGAATCAAATGAATGAACACATACCTGGTGATTTCTATCTCCTCTCACTTTCAGTGAGAGGCTGGAGTCAATTCATGATTTCAACCAGAAGACCTGCATGGAGGGCAAGGCTAGTAAATGGTAGAAACTAAAGTTAACAATAAATAAATGGAAATGCCACAAAGAGGGAAACATTGGTACCTATGGAGATCAAGCAAGCAAGCAACCAACATTATTGATGTCTAATAAGAACCAGGCACTGGGCTCAGTGACACAAAAAGTTATATAGTTCAAGGAGCTTCCATTGTAATGGAGGAGACAGACCGCATGTGCAAATATAAATCTATACAGAATATGTGTACATGGTTGTTGTTCACTTTTGTCCAATTTTTCATGACCCCATGGGCCATAGCATGCCAAAACTGACCATAGGATTTTCTGGAAAAATACTGGAGTGGTTTGCCATTTCCTTCTCCAGTATATTAAAACAAATAGCAGTTAAGTGACTTGCCCAGGATCACACAGCTAGTAAGCATCTGAAGCCAGATTTCAACTCAAGTCTTCTCCAATCCTGGCGTTGCGTCCACTGAGCCATCTAGCTGCCTTCATATGTACATATGTGTACATCCATATATGTACAAGGTAGCTTGGGGAGGGAAGGCACTATGGGGAAAAGTATTCAGAAAGACTCAGCATAGAAGGTGTCATCAGAGATGAATGTTAAAGGAAACAAGGTATTCCAAGAGGCAAATAGGGAGTGTATTCCAGCTGTGAAGGATAATCAATGTCAAGACAGAAGATGGAACACCATGTGTGCAGAGTAGCAAGTAAGCCAGTGTAACAGGACCATAAAATATATGAAGGTACTAAGGCTAGAAATGTAGGAAGGGGTCAGGTTGTAAATATCTTTAAATATCAATAAGCCTATATATAATCCTACCAGTAAGAGAGCCACTGGAATTTATTGAGTAAGTAGGGAGGTATACGACAATTCTACCTGTGCTTTAGGGAAATCACTTTGGCAGCTGTATGGAGAATATATTGGAAATGGGAAAGACTTTAGGCAGGAAGACCAGTTAGGAAGCTTTGGCAGTAGTTCAAGTGAGAAATGATAGTCTGAGTTAAGGTGGTAGTTACATGAAGGGTACAAGTTCAAAAGATGGAGCTATAAACAAAGTTTTAGCAATTGATTACATTAAAGGACTGAGTAAGAGTGAATAGTGGTGAACCTGAGTAAGTGAAAGAATGTTGATGCCTTCCTTTCATAATAAAAGAGAAGCTTGGGGGTAGGGTAGGGAGTCAATTTTGGACATGCTAAGTTTAAGATGCCTATGGCATATCCAGTTTAAAATCTCCAATAGGCAATTTGGTAGGTGGGATGAGAGTTCGAAAGAAAAAAACAGAATAAGGCTGGATATGTATAGATCTGAAAGTCATCTGCATGGAAATGATGAATTCCTACAGAGATTAAAAGAACTAGAGGTTTTATGATTCTTTGAGTGGAGAATCCCAGGAGACTTGTTCTTACCTTGCCTGATTGCCTCATAAAAATGTGGACTATAGACCTTGGGAGAGTCTCTTGGAATAACAGGATGCTGCATGAATGAATGAATGAATGAATGAAAAAGCTTTTAATTGTTTATTATGCACAAAGCACTATGCTATATCTTGGAAACACAAATGGAAAAGCAAGGTACTCCCTGCTCTCAAGGAACTGACATTCTAATAAAGGGATAAAGGAAAAAGATACTCTGTTAACATCCTTCAACTGGCAAAAAGCAGCAGATGAACACAGAATCAGCAGAGAATAATGGTTATTCCAACAAGTATCTCTGCTTTGTTTTCCTCCTTTTAGTAAAATTCTTTTTTCATATTGTGAACTGTATACTTGCAAATGGAAAATGGGTCTCAGCATCCCATCATCAGCAAGAACCATCAAGGAAAGTAATCATAAAGCCCCCTAGCTCAGACAGAGTTCCTAAAGAGAATTCCCTCTTAAAGAAGAAAGACAAATTATATCAAGGATGTTGGAACTATGAAAGGGGGAATGTCCTTTCAACACCAAATAATATCATGTCATAGGATATTGGGTAGTCTTTGAGACAGATATGACAACTCCAACCTGAATAGAAAATTGGCCTTAGTCTCAGCATAACAGGGTATTGAAACATGCCCAGAGCAGCTAAGGAGGGACCACAATCTGGGAAAAGACATTTTTCATCCCAGGAGTAGACTTTTTCAATTTGCTGCCTAGCTGGAACAGGCAGTCAGACTGGGACAGTCTTCTTTTATTAACCTCCGTAGAGGGTAAAAGTCACATTCACCCACAACATTGAATGCTATGAATTGGTTGGGGGAAGGACCCTCTTGCCTTCCTCACCTCTCTTACCCTATGGCTCTGGGAATCAAGCCGGGGGTTGTGTTTTGCTTTGTTTTGTTTGTACTTTTAGGTTCTTGGTGCAGATGATGGAGTCCCCATTAGACCCAGAAGTCCAACCGTTGATGACCTGGGTGGCAGGATCCCAGGTCAAATGAGATACCCCAATATAGAAGCCCTAAGAAGTCATAGTGTCCCAAAAAGCATTTAACTCTTGGAGCTTGAGACTGTGCTTTGTAGTAAATGAGCTAAGATATAAATCCTATTCCCGTCTCCTCCCCAGAGCATGAGAGAGCTGAAGGATATGTATTATGCCCCTAGGTATTGGGAAGGATGTTTATATGTCTACTCTTGCCATACTTTTGAAGTAAATATTTCTTTATAAAAGATAATCTAAGTGCTTAAATTGAAGTGGAATTCAAGGGACCCCTTACAATTAGTAGAAGGACATTGGTTGTGGCTGGAGCCAATGGCAGAGAAACTAAACACCCCTAAATCCCTTCAATACTGGAAAGGCATTAGGGAGAGGTGCAATGTAACATACCTGATCTTTAAGCATTAGTGCTAGAGTAGACACGATTTACATGAGGGAATACTCTTGTCTTGAAGGCTCTCCCCCAAATCCTTCCAAATACCTGTAAAAATGACTCTAAACAAATTCTAGACCTACAGAACCCACAAAATGGCAGAGTGAAACAAATCTCCACCCCAAGACAATCTTGAAGGTTGACAAGAAGGATATATTGCACCAGAATGGGAGCAGAATGCAGTCAAGCCATGACCATGTTGACATAGACTCCCAGAGAAGGCCTCAGGGGACTGACTCACTGGCAGTTGTGGCAGTTTCTAGGCTTCTCTACCCACAAACATCAAAGACAACCTAGAAGGTCAGTGGGAAAACTTTGTGGAACCTGGGTGAAAGAGGAGTATGTCTGGTTGGGGTCCAGCTCTAACCCCAGCACAGGGCAGTGGAGGTAGTGGTGGCAACAGTGCCAGCAGTAATAGCAGCAGCAGCAGGAGCTGCTTCTGGAGCTCTAGACCCACAGACAGTGGGGGATCTAGTGACTGATACAAAATCCCTGAAGTCTAGGAAAGTACACCCACATCCACACGCACTTCACCATCTAGCAGCTTGTCTATTCAGGGATCAAAGGGCTTGGAATATGATATTTCAGAGGTCAAAAGAGCTAGGATTAAAACCAAGAATCATCTACCCACCAAAACTGAGTGTAAAACTTCAAGGGAAAAGATGGACATTCAATGAAATAGAGGGCTTTCAAGCATTCTTAATGAAAAGACCAGAGCTGAATAGAAAATTTGACTTTCAAATACAAGACTCAAGAGAAGCATGAGAAGGTAAACAGGAAAGAGAAATCACAAAGAACTTATTAAAGTTGAACTATTTACATTCCTACATGGGAAGATGATATTTGTAACTCATTAGACCTTTCTCAGTATTAGGATAGTTGGAAGAGAGAGAGAGTGTACAGGGTGAGTTGAATATGAAGGAATATCTAAAAAATAAAATTAAAGTATGAGAGAAGGATATATTGAGAGGAGAAAGGGAGAGATAGAATGAGATAAATTATCTCACATAAAAGAGACAAGAGAAAGTTTTCACAATGGAGGGGAAAAGGAGGGAGGTGAGAGGGAATGAGTGAACCTTACTCTCATCAGATTGGCCTTAAAGAGGGAATAACATACACACTCAGTTGGGTATCTTACCCTACAGGAAAGTAGTGGGGTAGGAGATAAGAGGGGGTGATAGAATGGAGGGCAGATTGGGGAATGGGGTAGTCAGAAGCAAACACTTTTGTAAGGAGACAAGGTCAAAGAAAAAAATATAATACATGACAGGGCAGGATAGGATGGAGGAGAATATGGTTATTCTTTCACAGCATGACAATTATGGAAATGTTTTGCATAATTAGACATGTATAACTTATATTGAGTTGCTTGCCTTCTCAATGAGGGTGGGTGGGGAGGGAAGAAGGGAAAGAATTTGGAACTCAAAGTTTTAAAAATAAATGTTAAAAAATTATTTTTACATGCAACTGGGAAATAAGATATACAGGCAATGGGGTATAGAAATCTATCTTGCCTTATAAGAAAGTTAGGGGGAAGGGGTAAGAGAGGGTGTGATAGAAGGTAGGGCAGACTAGCAGAAGGGGTAATCAAAATACATGCCATTTTGGGGTTAGGGGGAGGGGAGAGATGGGGAGAAAATTTGGAACTCACAATCGGTGGAAATGAACGTTGAAAACTAAAAATTAATTAATTAATTAATTTTAAAAGCTCAAAAAAAAAGACTGGCAGTTGTCAGACAGTAAAAACTGAAATGACTGTCAGGGATCAAAAAGGCTTTTGATGTCAGATATCAAAAGAGTCTCCAACTCTTCATGACTCCATTTGGGGGGACTTCTTGGCAAAGATACTGGAATGGTTTACCATTTTCTTCTTCAGTTCATTTTACAGATGAGGAAACTGAGGCAAATAGGGTTAAGTGACTTGCCAAGGGTCACATAGGTAGGAAGTGTCTGAGTCTTGAGATTTGAACTCATGAAGATGAGTCTTCCTGACTCCAATCCCAGGGCTCTATCCACTTAGCTGCCCCCGCATTAAGAATGAGACATCATCTAGTACAGTTTATGAATACTTGAGAGTATAAGACAATCATTTGGGATCATGGTGAATATTAAGGATGTGGACATCAAATTCCCAAATTCAAGCTATGAAGAGGTTGAAAAAGTCTCAAACTCCATAAAGAAGTTAGAAAAAGGTGCTGTAGAAATCAGTTTTTAAAAAATATAGGCACAAAGATGTAAGAATGAATTAATCATGTTAGGCTTGCTCAAATGATTAGGGGTCCCTGGATAATGGGCAGTCTTTGCAGCACCTACACTTGTTTCAAAAACAGAATATGATTCCCAATTTTTCACAAGTAATAGGAATCATCAGAGAAGAAAGTCAAAAAGTCAAAGGGAGTTAACCAGAAGAAGTAAAAGTTTAGCCCAAAAGGCCTACTTGCTTCCAACGCAGATATTTAGCTATTGGTAACCAATGTGACGGAGGAACTAATCAAAAGAAGGTCAGGCTGAAAAATATAATTCAAAACTACACTCCTGGAATTGAAAAGATTAAAGCTCAAGGGTGAAAGTCAGCCCCTGGAATTCTACCACGAGGGCTTCCCACTTTTCTTATCTCCCATTAAAGAAAAATTGAGAAAAAGAAAAGAAAAACAAAACCCTTGTCATTTCTTTCTTTGGCTCATCATAGTCCTACCTGGATTTCTCTAGAAAAATCTATAAAATGCAGCTTCTATATATTTTTTCCTAGGTCTCCCCATTACCCTCAAAAGCAGAGAACGGAAACTTGCAGGTAAGTCAATTACAAGTTAGGTGAATCTGAGAGAGGAGTTCCTGAACTTCTAATTCCTGGCTGCTTTCTTCTCTTTCCATTGTCTTTTCTGAGGATAGATAAGAAACTATCAATCATGAAGAACAGGCCTTTATAGACTCAGAGTCATCTTGACTTTGAGAATTCTTGATTTGTGACTTGGGTTCTAGTCTTCTATCGGAAGAAGCTTTCATTAAAGGCATGTTTTGTTTTTTATTTAAGTAACTTAAAGATGAGGAAAGCTATCAGTAGGGTCCCATTTTAGCTGTAGGATTGAAGTATGCCATAGGAGAAGAGGAGCATATGGATCTCTATGATATTGTGAGTTGTTTAGATACTGCAAGTTGAAGATGAATGAGGAATATTTGTTCAACCGTTACACGCTGGGACTATACCTTTTAGAAAGGAATTTAATGAATCTGATAGGTCATTTGAGTGTTTTATGTTGCTTGTACTTTTTCTTTTTAAAAATTCAATTTTCTTTTGAGATTCATATTCTTTCCCTCCTCCCACTCTCAATATTGTTGAGAAAGTGGAAAATAACAAACCCCTTGTTATAAACACACATAGTCAATGAAAAGAAATTCATGCATTAACCATATCTAGAAAAATATATCTTAATTTGAACTCTAAGCTCATTATTTCTGTATTAGAAGGTAGGTAGCATGTTTCATTTTGAGTCTCCTGTTTCATTTTGGTTATCATGTTGATCAGAGTTTCTAAAGCTTTTAAAGTTGTTTGTCTTTACAATATTGCTTTTATTGGATAAATTGTTTTTCTGGTTCTGATCACTTCCATCGAAATCAATTTATACAAATCTTTGCATGCTTCTCTGAAATAATAATCATAGCTAGCATTTACATAGTGAATTTAGGCTTGCAAAACACTTTATGTATGTCAACTGATTTCATTCTCATAACAACTCTGTGGCAGGTGCTGTTATTTTTGTCATTTATAGGAAAGGAAACTGAGGCTCAGAGAGGTTAAGTGATTTGCCCAGGATCACACAGCTAGCATCTGAGACAGAATTTGAACTTGGATCTTCTTGATTCTACATCCTTTGTTTTGTCCATTGCACCACATGGCTGCTCATCCCGCTGAAACCATCTCTTTTAGCATTTCTTATGGTATAAAAGTATCCCATCGCATACAAATGCCATAACTTGTTCAGTCATTCCCCTATTTATGGGTATCCCTTTGGTTTCCCATTCTTTGTCATCACATAAAGAGTTGCTCTAAAGGTTACTTGTATTTGTTCATGTGTGCCTATTAGTCTTTTGTGTTGTATATTTTCTGCAGTGGGTCAAGTAAAAGCTATAACAGGGGTGGGGAACCTGCAACCTCAAGGCCACATGTGACTCTCTAGGTCCTCAAGTGCGGCCCTTTGAATGAAAGGGCCATACCAACCTTTGTTGGAGAGAATGCTGTAACTCAAATCTGGGGACACCTACCCAGAAACTTACCTAAGCTGTATTTTAAAATTTTTTCTGGAGAAATCTAATTGGTAGTATAATGAGTCAAAGGGTTCCCCCCGCTTTTTTTTTTCAATTTTTAAAATTGAGGTAGGAGAAGAGGGAAGGAGAAAAGATAAATGCCTCTTAATTGAAAACTATTTTTAAAAAAGAGAATAAACTGTCCCTTCTTTGGGGGTCAGCCCCTAAGACCACCTTTAGTCCCACAATATTCTACATGCTAACCCTATCTAAAAATGTGTATCTCTCTATGCAGTTAGAATGCATAAATAATAAATAGAATTTATTTATTTAAATTAAATTCTATTTTATTTAAATAGAATAAATGCCCTTCTCTGTCAGGAGCTGGATAGCATGGTTCATTATCAATTATCTGAAATCATAGATGGTTGCCACATTGACCAGAGTTCTTAAATCTTCCAAAGTGGTTTGTTTGTCTTTATAATGTTGTTTTCATGACAGAAATTGACCTGCTGTCAATTTCTTCCTTTACTTCCTTTACATTTTCCCAAATTTCTCTGACACTGTTTCTTTCATCACTTCATAGTTTCATAGTATTCCATTCTATTCCTAGACCATAATTTATTCAGCTATTTTTGAATTGATGGGCACTCCCTTTCTAGGTCCCCAGTCAACTCATGACCCTATGCCAATTAAATTACAGATTGAGGCCTTATCCAGTCCTTATCCTCTACTTCCTGGAGTCAAGTGCCCCCAGAGACCCCAACGGTCACTTCCCCTCTCATTCAAGGCACTCAGATCCCCACTAACAAACAAATAGGCCCTCCCTCCTCCAGACCCTTTCTCCTACACAGACTTTATAGACAGTTTCTAAAGGGAAGAAATTTCCACTGCTAAACCCACCTCTACCCACCTCCCTTCCTGCCAGTGTTGAGGAGGAGGCTGCCCTCCCCACTGGAGCTATTGGTGGACATGAGGAAGGGGATAGGTACAGTGGGCCTTGCTAGGACAACCTTGGCAGTCCTGAAGTCTGGGTGTCTAATTCTGGAGCTTTGAGAGAAGTATTTGAAGGGAGGGTGTCTGAAGTCTTTCTCAAGGGGCCCCAAGAGGTCCCTCTAGATTTATGATACCAGTCCAGAAGGCATCTGAATTTTTACTTCATTCCCATTAAACTGAAAAGAACTGTGAAAAGATTAACTAGGAGTCTGAATTGTCTAACTAGGAATCGTGGATTATCACATTGGAGAAGCCAATTGCATTTACTGTTTTGTGCCTTTACCTAAAACTTCCTACCTCAGTGGACAGTAATATACTTTTTAAGAAGGTATTTATTAGGTAGGGACCTTTAATTCTTAGTAATACTGTAGAGACAATTAGGTCAAGAGCTTGTGAAGTTAGCAACATAAATATTATCCGTGTCTTAGTTGGTTAATGATTAAAAAACAAATTCTTCTGTGGTCCATATTGTAAATGCTTTAAAAAGAAGTATCACCAAAAGTCTGAATTGTTTTATCTGTTATAAACTGTATTAAAAATGAAAAATAAAATGTTAAAGAAAAAGATATTTATTAAGTGTACATACTGGTATACACAATATCTGTAACGTCTGATGTACAAATTGTTACCACCAATGACTTAGTGTCTGAGTGGGACATATTGATCTCTTATTACAGGATCTAAAGTTGGGGGAAAAACAAAATGGTTGTAAATTGTATATCACACACACATAGTTTAAAACAACTTGTTGCTTCCCAATACCATAATTGTCTAATTGTCATAGTTTGACTAGACTTCACAAGCACCTGAATACCCTTACTACCTAGGAGAGGCAAGCAAGTTTTAATTGTATACTTTTGGATAAAGTCAATACAGTAGGTCAGTCTGGAATGTACATAATAGCTAAAAAGAGACCTCTAATAGGTATAATTAGAAAAGCTACTCTTCTGGTTATTCAATCAGCTCCAAGTGTTTTGGGGAATGCTCCACAAAATATTTTGCATTAGGCAAACACCTAAGAACACTCTTCTCCTCCTTAATTAGTGAGATGATCTAACAGGTTGATACATTCCAATGGGACAAAGCAATGCTCTTAGGACCAGAATTTCTTTAAGGACTAACTATGGGTCATACGTGGTAACCTCACTTAAAAATGTTAACTAGACAATTCAAGGAAACAAGAATTCCTTCTAATCTATGGACATGGAAATATGCCTGGAGGTTCTCAAGTTAGGAGCCCAGACACTCACAGTGCACTTCCTATGTCTTGGTCCTGGTTTAAGGACCTTGGAAAGCCCCACAATTGAAAGTGGGACTGAATGGTCTAGCACTAAGGGTGGGAAACCTGTGGCCTCAAAACCACATGTGGCCCTCTCAGTCCTCAAGTATGGCCCTTTGACTGAATTCAAACTTCACACACTTGAGGACCTAGAGGGCCACATGTAACCCCAAGGCCACAGGTTCCCCACCACTGGTCCAGCTTGATGCATAGGAGCTCAAATCCCCAGGGTATCCCAGTTAGTGTGTAGTAAGTATTCCTGGAATAACATCAGATATTGGTGGAACTGGACTTTCCAACCTTTACAACTATCCAGTAAGAGGGTGCACAAAATTTTGATATGGAGGTACAGTTGTAAAACTTCATTAGATTGGTTGGATTCAATAAATAATAACAAGTACATAGAGTTTATGACTTGGTATTGATTAGCAGGTAAAAATTGAAATACTAGAATTAATAAATTTTTTGCCACAGTTCAGTTCTTCTTGACAGTGAGCTACCTGAACTGTCCTTCATATTGCCATGTTCTGGCAGGCAGAGAACTAAAAGAATCCTCCCTCTTGAGGGTACTGAGGTAGACCACTACATTGATGACACAATGTTCACTGGACCAGATGGGGTCGCAGTAAGCAGAGGCCCTGTATAGATTAAATGCTGGCCTATATTAAGGATAAGGAGTGGGAAATCAACCCTAAGAAAATCCAGTTTGCTCAAGTTTTAGAGCGTACGGTGGGTGGAAAAAAATTCAGAGGATTCTAGGCACAATCCAGAATTAGCTACTTGTACTCACTTTCCCACAACTTAGGAAAGATTCCCAGAGGACTCTTAAGGTTTTGGAGAACACACATTCCCACCTTGGTGTCATGATGGTCCAATCTACTGAGTCATCTGCCAGCCCATGTCTTTTGAGTGGGGCCTAGAAAACGATATAGCCCCAGAGGATCTGAAGCAGGCTGTCTGGAAGTCTCTACTCTTGGACCCTCATGACCTTGTAAGGCCCATCTTATCTCCTATAAATATCAGGAAGAGTGGAATATTTGTCAGACACCAAGAGGAAACCAGAACAAGGATTTCCAGAGTTGTAAGTTCCCCAAAGTGGCCACTCACTATACCACTTGTGAAAAATAGATGCCTTGCCTATTACTGGACCCTAATTGGTACTGAACAAATAATACAAGGACATACAATCACCCTTTGTCCAGAGTAGCCAATTATGAGTTGGTGGATGCAAGATGGCCCCTCTAATATGATAGTCTGGGCATGAATGTGCACCATAATTAAATGGAAACAGTGCATTTGGAATGGTGCTCACTCCAGTCTCTCCATCATTAGTGTCCTTCACAAACAGGTTGTGACTATGCCAACATCTAAGACTTCTAGTCCAGAACTTGAAACTGTATTTCTTCTCCTAACCCAATGGGCTCCAACCAAAAGGACCTGGATTCTGAGGAATGCAGATTTATCTGGTTTATCGAGGCTCCGTCTGCTACAAGAGAAATTTATGGACTTCAGCAGCCACATATACAGTAATAAGTGATAGTCTAGGGAATAGGGGCTGTGACAAGTCCTCCAGGTATGCTGTTCCAAACTACATAGCTGACCTGTGAGGGAGCCTTGAAGGATAGAGAGGAAAAGATCTTCATCTACATGGACTCCTAGATGGTGGTCATGGGTCTGTCTGACCAAGTATTCCAGGGCCTAGAAAAACAGGATCTTATGAAGTCTCTCCTCTTTGGGGACAGGACCAATGGAGGAATTTTACTGATACCTCCCTTTGCATGAAGTTTTCTGTAGAATCTGTAAGTACCTATCAGAGACATCAGATACTCTCAGCTGAAATGAACACGTTGGAGCCATTACAAGAACAGCAGAGATTGGGAAATTGGTCTATTGCTAATCCAGACATAGGGACTCTGGTACTATGTTATGCTGAATTCAGGATAGTGTGATACCCCCTAATTAAAGATAAAGCAGCTATTCCTGCCCAACTGAACTCCTTGTGTCAGCTGGAACACCCATCTAATCCAAGTGGTCCTCACTGTCCCCAACTGGCAAACTGACCTTTCTATACCATCTAAGGACCAGAATTTTTCCCCTACCAATCAACAGCTGCATCATCATGCCTCTGACTACCCAATCCAGGTGCCTGACCTGCCAGAAGCTATGTCTGTGATAGATCACTGCCACCCTAGAAAGGAGAAAGGCTCTATGATACAATGATTTCTTGCATCCAGTTCCAAGAAGACTTACTCAATAAGAATGTACTGCTTTTGGGAATAGCTCCAGCTGACCCTCTCTGGTCCATCCTTATTCCTTCCCTAGTTCAGGATCAATTGGACCTTAAGAACTAAGAGAGCTCCACATACCCTGAGGAGAAAAAAAATAAGATCCTGCTCAATTAACATGTTTTATTTCCTTTAGAATTGTTCAGATATAAAGGGCTTCCTAGAAAGAGTCTTTCAGAAATTAAAACTATCTATAATCATTTGAAAAAATGCTCTAAATCACTATTGATTAGAGATGCAAATCAAAACAACTCTGAGGTACCACATCACACCTATCAGATTGGCTAACACGACAAAACAGGAAGATGATAAATGTTGGAGAAGATGTGGGAGAGTTAGAACACTAATTCATTGTTGGTGGAGCTGTGAGTTAATCCAGCCATTCTGGAGAGCAATTTAGAGCTATGCCCAAACAGCTACAAAAATATGCATACCCTTTGACACAGCAATATCACTTCTGGGACTCTATCCCAAAGAGATCATAGAAATGGGAAATATATACAGAACCTATAAATATAAATATAGAAATGGAAAATATATACAGAGCCACATATACAGTAGAAATATTTATAGCAACTCTCTTGGTGGTGGCCAAAAAGTGGAAATCGAGGGGATGCCCATCAATTGGGAAATGGCTGAACAAGTTGTGATATATAAATGTAATGGAATATTATTGTGTCATGAGAAACGATGAACAGGAAGACTTCAGAGAAGCCTGAAGAGACATATAAACTAATGCTGAGTGAAAGGAGCAGAACCAGGAGAACTTTGTACGCAGCAACAACCACAGTGTGAAAGGAATTTTTCTGGTAGACTTAGTACTTCATTGAAATGCATGGACTTAAAAAATTTCCAATGGACTCTTAAGGCAAAACATTTTCCACATCTAGAGAAAGAACTTCAGAATTGGATTGCAAATAGAAACAGACCTTTTTTTGTATTATGTTTTGTTTTGTTTTATGGTTTCTCTCATTCATTTTAATACTTCTACAAAACATGCATTTCATAGGAATGTACGTGTAGAACCTATATAAGATTATACACCATCTCAGGGAGGGAGTGGGGAAGGAGAGAGGAATGAGAGGGAGGGAGTGGAAAAAATCTAAGATATGTGGAAGTGATTGCTGAACACTGAAAACAAAATAATTCAATTTAAAAAACTAAAAATACTTTCAAAATTGTGTAAAAAAAAAAGTCTTTCAGAGGACCAAAGGGTGGAATTATTAGGAAGTGCCTTGAAGTCTAACAGTGGGGTAGCAGGTGAAACTGACACTATACAACTGGGATGAATGTGTATTTCCTTGGAAGAAAGGGGATCCCCCTAATTGATTTTGTGGTAATCCAGAGTCTCTACGTTAAGGTGATGGGGTCTTTATCCCTATGGAAGAATGTAGCAACCCTTGCACAGAAGCAAAGAAATAAATATTTATTATCATTCCGATAATGAGACTCTCAAGGAGGGAAGGATATTTTGGAAAGTAAGCCAGAAAATACTGAAGGATAGTATGGGGTGGGATTGTGGGGGAGAAACCAGTGAGAATGGTATGGGGAAAGCCTCGTATCAACTTTGATCCTGGGACAGGTTGCATGGAAGCCCTCTTAGCCACTTTACTCTAGATGGCCCTTATGTGTTATAAATTGGGGACTATGCCAGAGATTGTGATATGACTATATGGTTTCTGGTACTATTCCTACCCACTGTCACTTTCCATTAAGAGAATCACTGTGAATTGTAAAGATTTAACATCAATCACCACATGAACCAGCTTGTTGAGGGTAAAGGAAAAGCCCAGAATTTTTGATCTTCATTTTCTTCCACATTATTTGGTTATACCTTCAGGCATCCATTTAAAAAAATGTTGTTGTAGGATTCTTTTGTTTTTCTATCTTTTTTTGTTTATCTCCCCACCCCACCAATATTTCTCTGCCAGTACAGACTAGCTCAGGATGTTTGTATCTGCAAGGCTAGGATCAATGTTGGAAATTCCTCTAAAACAGTGATGTCAAAATCGAATAAAAACAGAGGCTTGTGAGCTCTATATTAACTTAGAAAATTGCATATTAACATTATCTATATTCTATTGTATCTTTGTTTATTTTGTTAAATATTTCCAATTACATTTTAATCAGGTTTGGGTCACACTCTAGTGTTGCTTGCAAGCAACATGTTTGACACCTCTGCTCTATCCTATAAAGGATAGGAGGTGATGTCATCACTTTTGACCAGGGTCCCCCATGCATACACCACAACCATGTGGGTTACGGTAGTTTCTTCCTTGAAAAGTGACAAAACTGTCCCTAGGATTTGATTGGCTGGAAATAATATGTGCATATGGAGAGATTATACAAAATAAATATAAGGAGTTAGGGAAGGCACTAAGGGAACCAAGAAAGGCCTTATGTGGAAAGTGATGTTTGAACTAAGTCTTAAAGAAAACAAGGTGTTCTATAGGTAAGGAGGGAGAACATTCCAAGCATGCAGGACACCCTGTGCAAATAAAGGAGACAAGTGTTGGATAGGAGGAACAATAAGAAAGCTCCTGCAGCTAGACCACAGTATAGGAAGAGGTGAAATAATGAGTATAGGACAGAGTATAGGAAATAATGAGGCTGAAAGGTAGGTTGGGACCAGGGTATTAAGGGCTTTAAAAACCAAGGAGTGGAGTTATCTTTCATTCTAAAAGCAATAGAGAACCTAAAATTTATTGAGCAAGAGAATAACCTGTCTTGTAGGAAAATCACTCAGGCAGATTTATGGATTGGAGTGGGAAGAGACTTGAAGCAAGTAGACCAATTAGGCTGCTACTACAACAATCCAGGTGAGAAAAGATGAGACCCTAGAGTAAGGTGGTAACCATGAGTAGTAAGAAAGGAGCACATACCAAAGGTATACTGTACAGGTAAAAAATGGTGAGATACAGCCACTGATTGGATAGGCATGGTAAGGGAGATTGGAGAATTGAGGATAATGCCACCATTGCAGTCTTTAGAGACTTGAAAGTTAGAGGAACATTTGACAAAAATGGGAAAATTTAATAGAAGGGTCTGTTTGAGTTTGGAAGGGGGCAAAGAAATAATGATATCTGTTTGGGACATATTGAATTTGTGATGTCGACGAGACATCCAGTTTGAAATGTCCAATAGGCACTTTGTGATGTGATACTGGGGCTTTACAAATGAAATGATTTGAGAATATAGGAGAAACATAGATTTACAACACAGCTGGGGAGAGTTAAAGACAAGACTAACTATGTGATCCAAGTTTTAAATTCAGGAAGATATTGAAGAAGGGAGAGAATAAAGGGTAATCAATCATTAAGGTTCTAACCTCAGAGTTGTAGGGTCATATATTTTTAGAAGAAACTAAGGTCCACAAAAGAGAGAAGACTTGCCAAAGTGATACAGTGAATTAGTCAATTATTAATGGGAGAATTGAGACTAGAACTTGAGTCTTCTGTCTACCAATTTAGTGGATTTTTTCCACTACACTAATACCACACATGTGTTCATATGCATATGCATGCACACACACACGCAGAGACACCCTTTACTTTTTTTAATTAATATTCAAAATATTTGTCATTTGTCTCTCCAAGTAAATTCAAAGGGTAGACTCTGGAGGACTGAGACACCATGAAAAGGTGAAACTAACAAAATAAGTGAGAAGTATGACTGGTTTGTTGCTGCTGCTGTTGTTTTAATCATGGGTGTTAGCTGAAAAAGTCAGAAAGCTAGAACACTGAGAGGAACTTATATATAAGTAGAGAGAGAAGACAGGGCAGCTAGGCGGTGCATTGGATAGAGTGCCAGACCTGGAGTCAAGGACTCCCCTTCCTGAGTTCAAATCTGGCCTCAGACACTGACTAGCTGTGTAACCCTGAGCAAGTCACTTAACTTTGTGTTTCTCACTTTCCTCATCTATAAAACCAATTGGAGAAGGAAACAGCCAACTACTCCAGTGTCTTTGCCCAGAGAATCCCAAATGGGGTCATGAAGAGTTGGACACAACCAAAAAAAAAAATGAACAGAGAGAAGATATATACACAGAAAGTTATGAGACAAATTGTATCATCAAAAGTGCAATGAAGAAGGCCAAATAAAGTGCTATGAGACATTCAAAGAAGAAATAATTTATTTTCAAACAAGAATATCAGGTAAGGTTGTGACAGTTGAGCCAGATCTTTTAAGGTCAACAGATGGAGACGGAAAAAGGGGAAAATAAGGAAGGAGATTCATTCTTGGCATGTCTGGCGTTACCTGAAAAGGAGACATCACTCTGCTCACAAATCAGTGAGGACATACATTTGCCCACAGCTGCCATCTATGTCTGTTTGAGCAGCTTCAGTACCTATTCTTTCCTTTAATATTCATTTATTTATTTTTAGTTTTAGTCACTTACATAAGATTTTGAGTTCCAAATTTTCTCCCCCTCCCCAAGACAGAATGCAATCTGATATAATCTCTACATGTACAATCATGTTAAACGTATTTTCACATCAGTCATATTGTAAAAGTAGAATTAGAACCAATGGGAGGAACCATGAGAAACAAGAAACAAAAAGGGAGAGTAAATAGTATGCTTCAATCTGCCTTTCAGACTCCATAGTTGTTTTTCTGGATGTGGATAGCATTTTCCATCATGAGTCTTTTAGAGTTGTCTTAGAACATTGCATTGCTGAGAAGAGTTAAGTCTATCAAAGTCATTGCACAATGTTGCTATTTCTGTGTACAACGTTTTCCTGGTTCTGCTCATTGCAATCAAGATCAGTTTATATAAGTCTTTCCAGGTTTTTCCGAATAGTATTCCATTACATTCATATACTACAGCTTATTCAGCCATTCTCTCCCTAATTGAAGGGCAACCCCTCAATTTCCAACTCTTGGTCACCACAAAAAGAGCTGCTATAAATAGTTTTATACAAGTGGGTCCTTTTCCCATTTTTGTGATCTCTTTAGGATACAGACCTAGAAGTGGTATTGCTGGTTCAAAGGATATGCACAGTTTGATATCTCTTTGGGCATAGTTCCAAATTGCTCTCCAGACTGGTTGGATCGGTTCACAACTCCACCAACAATGCATTAGTATTCCAATGCTCCCATATCTTCTCCAACATTTATCATTTTCCTGTTTTGTCATTACATAGGTGTGATGTGGTATCTCAGAGTTGTTTTTAATTTGCATTTCTCTAATCAATAGTGATTTAGAGCATTATTTTCATATAACTATAGATAGCTTTAATTTCTTCATCTGAAAACTGCTTGGTAATATCCTTTGACCATTTATCAATTGGGGAATGACTTATATTCTGATCAAATTGATTCAGTTTTCTATATATTTTAGAAATGAGGTCTTTATCAGAGAGACTGGTTGTGAAAATTGTTTCCCAGCTTTCTGCTTCCCTTCTAATCTTGGTTGCATTGGCTTTGTTTGTGCAAAAACTTTTCAATTCAGTGTAATCAAAATTATCCATTTTGCATTCCATTATGTTCTCTCTCTTGTTTGGTCATAAATTCTTCTGTTTTCTATAAATCTGACAGGTAAACTATTCCTTGCACTCCTAGTTTGCTTATAGTATCAGCCTTTATATATAAATCATGTTCACATCTATTCTTGTTTCTAGTGTTCTCAAGAGGCTTCTTTAATCTAGTTTAATGAAACTGGATGCTAATCCCAGGATGCAGTGAGGGCTGAAAGTGAGCTGAGAGTTGATGAATAGGACAATAGAATCAATGAAGAATACTGTGGGAGTGAGAGGACAGGAGCATGAATGAGAATCAATGTGGCATGTGTGAGGCAGTGTCAGGAGCTAAAGAGTCCCAGCCATTGTGCACGGGTGTGGAATAGGAGCATACAGAGAGAGGCACAGAGGAGACAGAGGCAGATACAGAGACCAAGAGAAAAACAAAGACAGAAAGAAAGAGAAAGAGTAATGAGGAGGAGGAGGAGTGAGGAAGACATTCAGTGTGAGTTAAGGCTGTGATTCATAGCCCAGCAGATACACAAAATTTTGATAGGATGGAGAATGTGTGCTGCAAGGGGTCATATATAGGTAGGGTCTAAGCCTATGACACACAAACTCCTACCCACAAAGTAATACTAGTACTAGTACTGAGAAATCCAAATCAGATTCTACTGGTGAATAACAAGTTTCCTAGGTAATAATAATCTGTACATAGTAGGAGCAGGTAACTCCACCCTCACCTGGAGGGATACAAAGGAACTCAAAGGAAGATACTAAGATGTATTAAAAAATAGACAGTTCTGAAGGACTTAGGATGAAAAGTGCTATTCATCTTCAGAGAAAGAGCTGAAGGAGTCTGATTGCAGATTGAAGCATACTTTTTTATTTTCTTTTTCTTTCTTTTCTTTTTTTAATCTGTGTTTTCTTTCACAACAGACCTAATAGAGAAATATGTTTTGCATGCTTGCACAAATTGCTTACCTTCTCAAGGATGGTGAGGGGAAAGAGATATTTTGGAACCCCAATTTTTTTTAAATGAATGTTAAAAATTGGTTTTTATGTGTAGTTGAAAAAAAATACTTTTTAAAAAATCTCAGTCTTTAAGGATTATAATTCTAAATGGAAAGGTAAGATGAACAAACAAAAGTTAAATAACAATAAAAGATTTAAGTAATAGTTTGTCTTTCCTTTATTCTACAATTCAATTATTCAATATTATTTAATTAATAATTATTTAATAAATATGCATTGCATTTTCCCTCCCCCAACATCTCTCCAATCTGCTTCCTAACCGGTGCCCCTGAATCTAGTCTCTCCCCATTGCAAGACATCCTTCTCATGACTGCCAGATAACTTTTCTGGATGCACCCACCTAATCATGTCACTCCCCTTTTCAGATCCCTTCAATGACTCTCTGTCCCTCAAAAGATAAACACTCCTAAAGTCCCACAGAGTCTAACTCCAACATGTCTTCCCAGATTTATCTCACAATAGAATTGTCATCAGGCAGTTATAATGAATTGCTAAATGAATTATGTTGACAATAATTACATTAGAAATTTAGAGGAAGGAAAGGCCAGAAAACCATGTTAATTTTTACCTGCAGTCTACTTGCAGGCTCTCTTTTATTTTTCTGTAATCTCTCTTTTACCTGTGATCTATTTGCAGGCAGATTGACATGTGGATGTGTTCCAGTATTTTTTAAGGTATTCAGAATCCAGAAGAGAAGTTAGCATCAATATCAATAAACATTTATTAAGCACCTTCTACATACATAGCACCACGGGAGATTATGAAGATTAAATATGACAGTTCTCTTCATGGAGCTCACAATCTAATAAGCAAGGACAAATAAATAAATGCAAGGAACTATAATACAAAGTGATATATGACAGGTGCATAGGAGAAGTGCTTGAAAGATCATCTAGCCAATCCAACATTTTAGAAGTGAAAAATCGAAGGCTCAAAAAAGGGGGAGTTGTCCAAGGTCCTGATCATCAAGCGTCTTATGGTGTTTCCCCAAGGAACTCAGCTTGTGGTACATTCCATCATTCCTAACACATGATTTTGCACAACAGTTTTGCTCAGTTAACTATTGTCCTCCAGATTAATGTTTAGTATTTGCATATGACTGTTTATAGAGAATGCTTTGATCCCAAAATAAATTCACAGTGTCTATTATTAGTCATTCTTTCAGGACATTCTTGTAAAGTAGGTCAGAAAGGTTAAGGCCCAAGATGGGCCCCTTACCTGCTAAATAATGCTTCCAGATTACCAATGAGACCACAGGAACACTCGAATATTCAATGAGGAAAACCTCATCAGTCACTAGGATAACCAGACTAAAACTAAAATGTCTTTTTCCATTTCATATCCTCTATTTCCTCCACTGGGTCCCATCTTCTCTCATTTTTAATGCTTTTAATGAAATGGGGGCCTGTAGGTAGAGGTAATAAAGAGATGTGAATGAATGCAGAAATAACCCTGATTTTAAGTTTCTTCATATTCATTTCTGATTCAAGCAAAGGAAAAGAATGTACAAAAAGGAGCAGAACACATGCAACGAAAGGCAACAGGGGGAAGGGGAAGATTTCACCAGACAACAAGCAGGTCTTTCCCCTAAATCAGAGTTTGTTAGTTTGCAGAGGAGAAAGGGATTATGCCAGGAACAGTCTTAGCCATATCTCCCAAACCAGACTCTACTGAGGACCAGTAAACTATCTAATTCTTTATAACATGGAGCACCACAGAACCCTTTGCCCTCCACAGCCTCAGTGCAGTGGCTAAGAAAAGGTCAAAGGATTAAAAGCCAGAGTAAAGAAAGGAATTTAGAGTGGGAGAAATGTGACACAGGGAGGAGTTGGGGGTTTATTTGTTTTTAGGACAGGTTTTTAAGAAATAAGGATATTTGTCTGTAGAAGTTTTGTGGATCAGTAATAATTTAGCCCATATTGGCCTCCTAGTTGGAAAACATTGGTCTGGAAAAGTTGGAAACCATCTGGTCATCTGTCCTATGCCCTGCCCCCTTTGTGAAGGTATTCTAAAATTTACATGTGCATACCCTGTGCCCTTTAAGGATCTAAAATACTTACTAATAATAATACTTAATACTTTTGGTTAACCTAAAATTGTTTCCATTCATTGTTCCAGAGAGGTAGCATGATGAAGACAAAACAAGGCTGGGCTCAGAGTGAAATGATCTGGCTTGTTCTCTAGTCAGGTGACTGTGGACAAGTCATTTCACCACTTACACCTCTCAGTTTCTTCATCTGTAAAATGGAAATGTTAATACTTCAATCCAACACACAATTATTAAATGTTCACTGTGCACAGGGCCCAAAGGATTCAGTCCCTATCTGGTTTCCATTTTATTAGGGCAAACAACATGTACACAAACAAATAAATACCAAACAAAAACAGAGGAATTAGGATTAGGGGGAGAACATGAAATGTTTCATGTAGTATTTGAATTGAAACTTGAAGGAAGTTAGAGATTCCTAGGTGTGTATATAACTTGGGTTTCAAGCCTGGGGGCATTTTACATACTGCTGTTTAGGCATAATTCTGGATTGATAGTGATGCTACATGGATATTTCAAGAGAGGAGGTGGTGAAAGAGAGGGGAGGAGAGAGAGAGAGAGAAAGAGAGAGAGAGAGGGAGGGAGAATGAGAATACATTTGCAGACTCTCCAGGGGATAGACTCCAAGGAAAAGGAATAAACTGTTGTAGACCTTTAAGGGGAAGCCAGATCCTCAGCAAGTCCCTGATTTCCAGCTTACCTTCATAGAGACCTTGGGAAATTTCCCCTTACATGAGATCAGGGTCTCCTTCTTGATTGAGATTATTTTGCTTACATCTACAACTCATTAATTCTTATGGACTTTCTAACATATGTTTTTTTCTGTAGACCTTATCTGATTCTCGTTTCTATATTTTTGAATAAAATGGTTTTCTCCATAGGTACAATTTGTGACAGTATTTTATGAAACTGGTATTTGGAGTGAAGAAGTCAATCCTGTAGGTCTATAAGCTTCACACCATCCCCACTCCCCTCTCTCCCACCCCCTTTAATATACACCCACCAAGAAAGAAGGTTTGTTGTTTTTTTAATCTAAAAATCATGCCCCAGAGCATATTTCAGGGAAGAAAATATTTAGAGGGTAAGGCAGGTAAATGTAATTCTAGTCTGCTACCTTTTTCAAAGGAGAACAGAATGGCCACACTCACATCCTTTTCTTCTGCTCCCCACCAAGCAGGAATCAAAATGTCCCTTGGAGAAGTATGTCGTATTTCAGAGGTTTCTATCCACTCCTCACCTCAAGTCACATTTAGACAATCCACCTGAACATACAGATCTTACATGGTAGCACACATCTTACATCTCATCCAAGATCAAACTGGATGCTTCAAATTTGCAGGGACTTCTCAAGAGATTCCCCCACTCAGGACTTTCATTTTTGAATACCTAGTTGGTGACATTATAGACAAATTGGTAACTTTTCCTTCCCTGTGTTAATTTATAATTGTACAGTCATTTTTCCAGCATGTACTTCTCTTACAAGTCAGTTCCTTTTGAGATGATTTTTGCATTTGTTGATTCACTGAATGTTTAAAAACTATTACTTTGATATTACTGAATTCTCTCCAAGGATTGCTCTTGAGGCTAATATGAGAATAGACACTGCATTACTAAAATTCTGGGGACAAGTTGAGAAATGTTTTGGTTTTGTTTTTTTTTATTTAAACAGACCTAGACTGCATGCATTATAAGATCCTTATGCACTGTAAGTCCAGAATGCAAGATTTTCCTACTTGCCTAGAAACCCTGAGTAGTTCTTAGAAGCCTTGCCCTGAGGTAATGAGGTTGCACAGTAGATAGAGTCCTGAGCCTATGGTCAGGAAGACTTGAATTCAAATCCAGCCTTAGATACTAGCTGTGTGACCCTAAACAAATCACTTAACTTCCATTTGATTGAGTTTTCTCAGTTATAAAGTGAAAATAATAAAAATCAGGGTGAAAGAAGACAGTATAAAAGCTAGCAAGAAGCTTAACATCAAAAAACACTAAAATCTTGACAGCTGGTTCCATCATTTCCTGGCACATAGAAGAAGAAATGGAAGCAGTGTCAGATTTATATTCTTGGACTCAGAGATCACTGCAGATGGCAAATGCAGACATGAAATTAAAAGATGCTTGCTCCTTGGAAAGAAATCTATGGAAAATCTGGAAAGCATACTAAAAAACAGAGACACCACCTTGCTGACAAAGGACCATATAGTCAAAGCTATGGTTTTTCCAGTAGCTATGGGTGTGAGAGTTAGACTATAAGGAAAACTGAGTGCCATGGAATCTTTTGAATTTGTGGTGCTAAACAAGACTTTTGAGAGTCCCTTTGAGAGCAAGGCGGTCAAATCAGTCAATACTTAAAGAAATTAATTCAGGCTATTCACTGGAAGGACAAATACTTAAGCTGAAGCTTATTCTTTGGCCACATAATGAGAAGACTGGATTCATTGGAAAAGGCCCTGATGTTGGAAAAGAGTGAAAGGAAAAGGAAAATGGTATGGCCAAGGATGAGATGGATAGCTAGGGTCATGGAAACAATGGACATGAACTTGGACAGACTTCAAGAGATAGTGTGTGTTCCTCTTTCATTGCTGAAGAAGACCATGGCATCAGAGAAACATGACATGACTTGCACTTGACTTTGTTTTGCGTGAGGGAGGGCTGCGCAGGTCACCAGCCTCACTTATCCTCCAGAGCCATCTGAATCTAGAGACCAGATATTCATCAGGATGACTGGAGATGACCCAGGATGAGGCAATTGGGGTTATGTGACTTGCCCAAGGTCACACAAAGTGTCTGAGGTGAGATTTGAATTCAAGCCCTCCTGACTCCTGCACTGGTGTTCTATCCACTGCACCACCTAGCTGATTTCAAGAAATAATGAAGAATAGAAGGCCCTGCCATGCTATGGTCCTTGGGGTCATGGAGAGTCAGACATGACTGAATTAACACCTCAAAGGGTTGTTGTGAGGGCCAAATGAGATCATTTTTTTCATTGGATTGTCATTCCTGAAGGATAGGAACTACCTTTCCCCTCTTTTTGTATCTCTAGTACTTAATACAGTGCCTGGAACATGGTAGGTAAACATCAATAAATCTTAATAAATTAATGTTATTGATAATATAAATATTGTCATTATTCTCAATCATAGTTAACTAATAAATATTTATCCATAATCCAACTCTCATTTTATTATTGAGAAAACAAAAACCCAGAGAGTTAAGGGACTTGTCCATGGTCACATGGCCAGTAAGTGTCTGAGGCAGAATTTAAACATGGATCTTCTGACTTCAGAGTCAAAACCCTTATTATACTACAATCCTACCAAAAAGGCAGAAGACTGAAGAGTTGTGGTTGACTCTGCAGCTGGAAAAATGGTGGTATCTTCTAAATAAATAGGTAGATCATCAAGTTTTAGGGAGAAAATAATGAATTCTATTTAGACATAAAAATATTGATATTGCTTCTCCAAGTGGAAATGATCTGCAGGCAGTTGATGATACAGTCCTGGGGCATCAGGAAAGAGAGAACTGAGAGCTAGGTATGTAAACTGGAGTCACTCACACAGAGAAAAAAGGTCAATCCATGAAATTTGGTAAGATCACTAAGAGAAGGTGGAGAGAAGACAAGATGGACCAGGACAGAATCCAGAAATCTCCAACACATTGGGGGATGGGACATGCGTAATAATCCAGCACAAGAGATTGAGTAAGAAGACACCCGAGAGAGAGAAGTGTTGCAAAAATTCAGGGAGAGGCGAGTATCTAAGAACATAGAATGGTCAATAGTACCAAAAATAACAACTTTCTAGAAGGGAAAAGACTGAGGGAAAACACCTTTGAATTGAGTAGCTCATTAGTAATCTTGTAGAGAGCAATTTCGCTCTAGTGATGAGACTAGAAGCCTAATGACAGGGTTAAAAAGTAAGCAGAAAGTAGAAAAGGAGAGGCAATGAACGTTCATGGTTTTTTCCTAAGAATTTGACTGTAAAACAAAGGAGAGATCAAGGACTATCCTTTCAGAGGATGAAAGGATTAAGAGGGCGTTGTTTGGTTTTTTGCTTGTTTTTGTTTTTATTTGGGTTTTTGTTTGTTTGTTTGTTTTGTTTGGGATAGTAGAAACCAGGTCATGTGTATATGCAATATGGAAGGAGTCAGGTGATAGGGCAGGATATATGAGGGGGAGTAATTGAAGGAAAAAGACACCAGAGGAATGGGAGAGGGGAAGATCAAGGGCACAAATCAAGGAATTAGCCACAATAACAAAAGTCACTTCCTCACCAGAGATTAGAACCACGGAGAAGCAAAGAACAGATGGCGTTAAGAGGTTTTAAGATGTGTAGAATGGAGGAGAAGAAGGAGTTAAAAAAGATGAGGCATAGTGGAAAAGGCCCAGGAATTAGAGCCAGAAAGAACTGAGTTCAAGTCCTGTGTCTGATAATTGGTAGCTTTTTTGCTTTGGACAAGTCTCATAACCTCAGTGTGCCTCAATTTCCCCACCTAAAAAATAGGAATAACAATAACACTTTCTTCCAAGGGTTGTTTTGAGGATAAAATGAGATTATCTTGTACCATATGAAAGCTAGCTACTATTTTTTGTCATCATTGTTGCTGTTGTTGAAAAATAACCTTGATTTTTTTTAATATAGTATGAAGCATTTCCTCTGAGAAGGAAAAAAAGGTCAGTCTAGGTGACTTAAGGACAAGAAAGAAATTTTGGGACAAAAGCCCTCAAGAACATGACAGGGAAAATAAAAAAGGATTGAGATGCAACAGTGAGGACCCAGCCGAAATTTTATTTTTAAACATTAGTAGTGAACAAGTCAATGTGTTTGTTTTATACTTCTGGGGGAATTCAGCAGCACTAGTAGAAGTGGAGGTCAATGATAGAGGTAATTTGGAGCAAGGATTTGTAGATGGAAAGCAGTAGTGGGGCAATGGATCAAGGACACAAATTGGAACTGGTCAATTATAGGGTCAAGATTGTGGAGAGAGAAAAGTGAGGAGAGAGTAGAGATGATGTCCTGAGAAAGTAAGATGGAATGGAGTGGCTGCAATTCATAATGAGCACATCAAACAGGTTTAGGACAAGTGAGGCAGAGGGAGAGATATAAGGATAAGAGACAGAAACTATGACATTCTAGATCATGGAGGTTGAGTTATCTGTAGCAATGAGATTAAGAGTATGATCTACTCTGCATGTGGCTGAGGTGCTGTCAAGGTGCAGGTCATGAGAGTTGAGGAAGTTGATAACTAGGAAGTCAGGATGTTTGAGGGGACGTTGGCATGTATAACGAAATCCCCAAACACAAGAACAGAATTGAAGTAGAGGGGAAGACTTTGAGTCAAGGACTGAAGTACGTGGGAAGGGAGAAAGAAAAACCTGGAGGTATATAGGTAACTGTCACAAAACTATTGTTGGGAAATGCAGATAAAGGGAGCAAATCTCAAAGGAGAGGCTGATGACTTACGGAAGCTTAGAGAGGGTTGTAAAATAATCATGAAAGGCAAGAAGTATACCTATTTCTCTTCCTGGCCCAGCATGTTGGAGGATATGAAGGAAGATACATCTAGGATTAGAGGGGAGAGTCAGGAATGCATTGTCTTTTTGTGAAAAGACAGTTTTTCTATTTACTTCACAAGGTTGTCATTAGGAAGGGAAATCACAAATATGAGTATATCCCCTATGAGCTTTGAGTATCCTTATCTCAGTTCCCACTCTCACTGATGAGTCAGGCCTCCAGGGCTTAGTTGACATCTCCCTCTCAGAGCACAAAGAGTAAAATTAATTTTATAGTTCCATTGCATGAGACTTCCCCATGAGTATGCTGCCCCCAAGACTAATAACTGAGAATCATTTAGTAAGCCAACTTTAAATGACTTTTTTAAAGGGTTATAGTCTAAGAGGGTACAATAAAAGCAGGGAGTACAAAATGTCTCCTACCAAAAGTCAGGGACACATTTTTCTTCAAGTATATACAGAATCCAAGGAAAAGTGGGCTCATGCTTAGAGATCTCATGGTGCAAAGAGGTAACTGACAACTGCCAGTTGCTAACAGTCCTTCCCTCCAACTCCTGGAGTTTGTGAAGATCCCCCAAGATGAAGAATCTGTGTCCATCCATCCTTGGTTCCCCACTGCCACCAGCTGACACTGAGAGACTATTGAGAACCCCAGAGGGAAGGTGGGAAGTCCAACATCTTCCAGACATTTTGAAGATGAAGGATCCTTATCTCATCCAACATAGGGGGAGAACTTGACCAGTTCTTCCTAACCAGGTGGTTCTCCTCAATGGTGTGCTAAAAGTAACATATTTTAACTTCTAGAAAAGCTTCCCTCAATGAATGAGTGCTTTTATATGTGACCCAAAGGGCATAAAGTAATCCCATAACCCATTGGATTAGGCTCGTTGTCTGGAGTCATTTCACTTCTATTATTTCAACATCATCATTATTAATGCTACCATCATCATCACCATCATCATCATCACTGAGGCACTGAACCAAGGCCTGGAGAGAAAGGGTCAAATAAAGGTTGTAGAGTTAGTAAAGGTGAGGCCTGAGAAAATGTCATTAGATCTAGCAATTACATAATTATTTGTCAAATAAGTGATATGATACGAAGCCAGATTGCTGAGGGTTGAAAAGAGAGTGAAAGGAGAGAAAGTGGAGGTACAATGGCTTTCTCCAAGAGTTCTGCTGAGAATATGAGATAGGGTCATAGCTATGGTCAAAGGGAAAGTCTAATGAAGGCATTTAAGAGATGTTACAAAGGTGAAATCAACAGGCCTTGGTAACAGATAGGATATGGAGAGTGAGAGATGTTACAAAGGTGAAATCAACAG
>CM053769.1:46304123-46432490 GCA_028658325.1 Potorous gilbertii | reverse complement strand
TGCTTATTGGCTCTGATAGATCATGTTTATGGTTTTTGTAAGGTTCAAAAAAAAGAAAATGAACTTTCTTCCTCTTCAGGGCCACAGACCCACAACTTAATCTAGCTTTGGGTATCATGAGAAACTTCCTCAAAGTCCCATTCCAGTGCCTCATTGTGGCATGGATGATCCTGGGTTCTAAGACTACATCAGTGTGTATGGCATAATGGATGCAGAACCAGCCTCAGAGTCAAGAAGGCCTGGAGTCAAGTCTCACTTCTGGCACCTATAGGCTGAATCACCCTGGACAAGTTATCCAACCTCTCAGTGCTCCAAGCAACTCTGTCAAGCATGATAATTTACTGAGTACCCTTAGACCAAGGAGTTTCCTCATTGAAAATTTCCTACACCAATAAAATCACAGGTCTAGACAATTGCTGGCAGGGATCAAGAGCTGGCAAATCTTTGTTATGGTCCCCTACTAACTTCTCAGTTATTGTTGCTCTTTTCTTTCATTCCATCCCTTCTGCTCTGGCCTCATTCTCCTCCCTTCACTCTCTTGATCCAATAATTGACCAGTTCTGTTCCTTGTCAAAGGCAAAACCTGAATTACCCAACACCCTACCTCCCCAACCCCATGCTAGAGTTCTGCTGGAAGAACTGGAGAAAAGTCTTATTATGTAATCTCACTAGGGCCCTCACTTTGGCATGGGAATCCGTTTATTTTTCCCTCTCCTACTCCTTGGTTGATATTCCTAGCTATCTCCTTTATCCCTAACCCACTTCCTCTTAGCAGATAATCTTGCCTCCTATTTTGTTGAAAAAATCAAGGCCAACTACCATGGGCTCTCTCTTTTTCTGTCCATCTCAGAATTCCTCTATCACCCCTATTTTCTCCTCCTTTACTACATTCTCTGAGGAAGAGGTGACCCTCTGTCTTGCTAAAGCCAAGCACTCTACTTAGGTGTTCTGAAAGTTTATATTTTTGGTAATTCCTTCTCATCAGTAATCCTTCCTTATCTATGGGTACCTGGTTACAAGAGCTAACTTCTCTAGGCTAAAAAACAAAAAAAAACCCAACTCTTATGTAGACTTTACTATCTCCTCAAACTATTAATTATAGTTTTTTTCCTTGAATAGCCAGTCTCCTCCTAGAAAGGGATGGGGAACCTGCTAGAATGTCATCCACTTTTCTTGTCCCTACTTCTTTCTCATTTTAAACCCCTTGTGATATATTTCCAACCCCACTACTGATGGAAATTTCTCTCTCCGAACTTATTAACAATTTCTTAACTGCTAAATCCAATGGGCTTTGCTCTTTTGTAGCCTTTGATGATGTGGACCAGTCTCTCCTCCTGTGTATTTTGTCCTCCCTTATCTTCTATGGAACTGTTCTCTCCTATTTCTTTTCCTACCTGTCTATCTATACCTTCTCAGTCTCCTCTGCTATATCTTCATTTATCTTTTGCCCCCTAAGTCTGTTCCCTCTACACTTTTTTACTAATCTCATCCATTTCCATGAGTTCAATGATCATCTATATACATATGACTCCAAAAATCAGTACATTCAGCCTTCATCTCTTCTGAATTCCAGTTCTGAACTCCCTGCTGGCCATCTCCACCTGGATGTTCCGCTGCCTTCTGAACCTCAACATGTTCAAAATCCCCCCTTCTCTAAACTCCCCTATTTCTGTAGAAAGCACCTCCATCCTCCTAGTAACCCAGATCTGTATGCCAAGAGTCATTCTTGACTCGTACTTCTTTGATGCAATGACTCAAGAAAAAGACTGATGTGAGAGATATTGTTGAGGGAGAAATACCAAGATTTAGCAATGATTAAGCATATGAGCTGAGGGAGAACAAAGAGTCAAGAGGATAAAAAGTTACAAACCCAGTTTAACAGGAGACTGAAACCACTTCATTTGTTAACTAAGTGAGAATACTTG
Organism: Potorous gilbertii; assembly: GCA_028658325.1. Lineage (NCBI taxonomy): Eukaryota > Metazoa > Chordata > Mammalia > Diprotodontia > Potoroidae > Potorous > Potorous gilbertii. The sequence goes on along the minus strand of CM053769.1, from coordinate 46,430,565 downwards.
TTTGAATCCATCTGAACTGAATGTGTGTGACCCCAGGCAAGTTGCTTCATTAAACCTCTCTCAAACTCAGTCTCATTTTGTAAAACAGGAATAATAACACCCACCTACTTTCTAGCGATGAGATATTTTATATATATTTTATATATGTACATATATATATATATATATATATATATATATATATATATATATATATATATATATATATCTCTAACAGCCCTGCAGCTTTGCAAAACAATCTCATCTTATCTTAAAAGGAGGGGTGCTGTTATAATACCCATTTTACGGATGAGGAGACTGAGGGTGTCTTGCCCCGGGTCACAGAGCTAGTGACGTGTCTAAGTTTAGATCTGAACTCAGGTCTTCCTGAAATTAATACATAGATTGCAGGTGCCTTAAGGCAAGAACTGTTTTGTTTCGGAGTGGGGGGGTTGGTTTTTTGTTGTTTGGTTTTTGCTTTTTCTTTCTATCCCCAAATTAGCACCTAGTAAGCCACTTAACCAGAAGGCAGTTAAGTAGCTCGGTGGAGAGAGTGCCTGGAGTCAAGAAGTCCTGGGTTCAAGTATGACCTCAGACACCGTGTGACCCCGGGAAACTCCTCTGTTTGTCTAGATCTGCTGGGGAAGGAAATGGCACCCCAGTCCCGTGATGCCGGCCAGGAAAGCCCCCAGAGAGCACGGCCCCCAGAGAGCACGGCCCCCAGGCTCCCGCCCAGGCGCCCGTCCCCGCGGGTGGACGGACTGCGCGGCGGTGCGGCCCTCGGTCACTTCCGATCGGGGCCGCTGGAAGCCCCTCGGTGGGTGTCGGTTCGCCTTCTCCTCCCCTTCTCCCCCCCTCCCCCCAGCCCTCCATGGGCCCCTCCCCTGCGCCTCTCTCCCACCCCACTCCGAGCCAGATGGTCTCTTCCTTTCTGCAGACGGGTTCTGCCCTCGCTTGTCATAATGCGCCGGGTCACGTGGCGGGGGCCAGCGAGCTTTGTGACGCGCCAGGCTCCGCCCCCTCCCCCTGTCCCCGCCTTCCGCGCGGAGCCCGTGCAGCGCCTGCTTAAGAGACCCCGCACCGGGGCGCTGAGGCTGAGTGGAGCCGCGGCCGCCATAGTGACTGGCCGGAGTGGTCGCTACCGAAGGGCTCGCCGGCTGAGGAAGCAGACGTCGCCATCGTCCGTGTCGGAGCCCGAGGTTTCTGGCGTTCCCGGCCCGGGGAAGCGGAAGAGGAAGAGGAGGAAGGGGCCGCGGCGGCCGGGGGCCCGCACAGCGTCCCTGTGCCGGCTCGGGGCTGGGGTGAGGCGAGGCCCCGGGCCTAGTGCGGCCTAGTCCCAGCTTTGTCTGTGAGGAGGCGGCGGCGGTCTCCGCGGCCCCGGGGGAGAAGGAGCCGGAGGCGGCGGCGACCCCGCCAGGGAGGCCTCTCTGCCCCGCTTCCCCTAGGTTTGCGGGGTGCTCGTGTCTCCTCCGGCGGGACTCCGCGTACGGGGAGGAGGAGGAGGGGGGAGGGGGCCGGGGCGGGGGCCCGGGCCCGGGAGCTGACGCCGATCGGGAAGAAAACTGCAGTCGCCGGGAGCCGAGCTCGGCCAGGCGGCCGCCCCAGGAGGAGACAGACAGACAGGCAGGCAAACAGGAGGCCTGTGGCCTTGGCGGACTCTGCCCCGTCCTCCCCTCCTCCCGGGGCCTGGGGTCGCCCTCGTTGCCGGAAAGAGACCGAGGGGAGGTGGCGGCGCGATGGACCCCTGATCCCTCTGGGGGGGACTCGAACTGTTTCCCTGGACTGCTGCCGATTGCGCCGCCCGCTTGCCTGTCTCCTGCCATCCCTTAGCATGAGCGAGGGGGGCCCCGCTGGGTGACATTGTACGGCTTATCCCCGTTGGATCCCTTTCCTCTCCTTTCCCTCCTCCCTCCCCCCACCCAGGCCCTCCCTCCAAACTCCCTTCCCCCATACCCTCCCGCTCCCATCTCTCCATGAAGTGATTGGAATATTTGGGGGGATTCTCGGTTCAGAACCCCACTCGTGGTGGGGGGGCAATAAGGCCTAAGGTTCCCTCAGTTTCTGAGTGTTTCTGTGTGTGTACATATCTCTTAAGTTTATAAATATACGTATAATTCAGAGTGTCACGTCTCATCGCTGAGCCTTAGGGAACTTTGGGCACCATGTCCTGTGTGCATTATAAATTTTCCTCCAAACTCAACTATGATACCGTTACCTTTGATGGACTGCACATCTCCCTGTGTGATTTGAAGAAGCAAATCATGGGGAGAGAGAAGCTCAAGGCTGCTGACTGCGACCTACAGATCACCAATGCGCAAACGAAAGAAGGTATGAGAGCCCCGCAGGCGCCCTAATCAATATTTGTTTTCGATTTGGGAACTTTACCTTTAGTTTTGCTTTGCAGAGGTTATGTGCGCTGGGAAAGTTGTTTTTTGTAAACCTTAAAACTCTTAGAACAACTTAGAGTTAAAAAAAAAAATAGAAAATGTGAGGTGTTTAATCCAGTTCTGGATCTCTTATTTCCGTTTCCTTTGCAGATTAACTGAAATAAGTGAATGATAGGTTAGTTCTTGTCTAGCTATACAACTTGTGGCTTTTTGGATCTCCACTTTCAGGCTGTCTGCTGCCCCTTGGCCATTTGGCTCCTTCTTAACACTTGCCCTAGTGAAGAGGGAAGGAAAAAGACCTTAGTCTTGGTTAAAACTGCTTCACAGCAAGTCTTGTTAAAGGATTTTTTGGGGGAGGATGACCAGTTGCTTCGGTTTCCCTCATATGTAGTAGGATGTTAGGGTTCCTTAGTCTTTTTTTTTATTTTAACTCTTAATCTCCCCCCCCCATCCCCAAAATAGTTATTATATGCAATACTAAGTTGGGGGTTCTCCTTTATTAACTGTCATAAAGGAATTTCTTCCCCCATTTGTTCTTCATTGTTGAAAATGTTTGGGTTCTTTTGTGTGTTTTTAGAGTCCCTAATCAGTGGTGATAATAAGAGATACTCAGTTTTGTACAATTTTTCTAGTTAGAATTTTGAGTGCTGATTTTGAAATTAATACCTAGGAGAATTTTAGTGATTTTTGAACATGCTGCAAAGAGGCCAGAAGTTTCCATATTGGCAGAGATTAAGGAAAACTTCCTTGTTGAAAGCTCTTAATTTGAATGGACAATTTGAAGATTTTAAAGTAATTATTAACTTAAATGGTAGAGAATTATAATAGATTCAAAGGAATTCAAATAGTTGTTTTGTTTTAAATTACCTTAAGTAGGGGTTAAGATTTTTTAAAGGGAGTTATTGTTGCCGTGTGTAGTTAGAACCTTTAAGATTTTGAGTTCCTAAAAGTCTTACTACATCAAACCTCTTTGGTGGGATTCTCTAAGTATAGATGCAGAAAGTAAAATTTAAATGTTAATTTTTTTAAATAGGTATTCTGGGAAATGTCAGATTCATTCCTTTAAATTATCTACTTTAGCTGATCTTAGTTGTAAAATGGTAGGTTTCATTTCTCCAATGTATCTATTGCTGTCCTAGAGTTTTGTTAGAGCATAGCACTATTGGCTAGAGATTTGGGGGTTGGTTTGTTTGGAGGTTTTTTTTAAACACCAATGACCAGTGACTTTTTTGTTAAGGGTACAACACTGTAATATGTAATTTAAGTAAAGAAGAATTTTGCCCCTTTGCAAAACTTAGGTACTTTTTATTCAAAATTTAGAAAACATTTTTACTGTTTTGCTTGTTTTAACCAAAACTATTTTGCTTTAAGGTTAAAAAAATTGTTTTTGATTCATTGATTACAATGCATATTCAGCAAGATTTGGAATATTTAGTAGGAAAAGGAAAGGAGTGATGTCTTCCATCACTGTACTGATGTGAACAAGTTGTATGGGGATTTATTTGAAATATTTTTTAAAAATTTGTGATTCCTTCATAAAATTATTCATAAAAAGTCACCAACCATTTATTAAGCACCTCCTGTGTGGCGAGCACTGTGGATATAACTATAATCAAATTGGTTTTATTTTGAATACTAGATACAGATAATTAAAGCTCACACATCCAAAAGCCCATATTCCAGCCATCAGTTTGAATTTTTCACTCATAAAGAAACAAATGAGAATACACTTTGAAAGTGGTTTGTAATCTTAGACTTTACAAATAGCCTTGAGAACTTTGTTTCCTAATGTAACCTTTAAGTTTCATAACTTACTTTATGTTCCTTAAAGCTTTATAATGACTTCTTTAAGTATTTTTCATTTGGATAAATAATACATTAGGATGTAGCATGCTTAAATCAAAATTCACCTGTAGAAAGATGTATACAAGGCATCTGACAGATTCTTACATTAGTAAGTGATAGCCTATACTAATATATAGTTTGCAAATTATCAAACTCTTTTAGTGTAGATTTACTCTATTAATGCCCCATATGATTTTAACAGCATGTTAACTTGCTAAAAACTCTTTTAATATAAAAACATTGGCTATTTTTGTGAGCCTTATTAACTAAGAGAATTAATGGATAAGAATTGTGTTACTCAATTTTATTTTGAGACTATAATTAGGTTCTACATACTGACTTTCTATAAAACCAGTACACTGATAACATCTCACCTTGAGTTCTTTAGTGCTAATGTAGAATTCCATTTTTAACTGGAACAGCCAAAACAGGTTTCAAATGTATAACTTCCAATGTAGAAAAGCCATTTCAAAATTCACACCAAGTTTGCTTCAGAATTACACTGGATTACAATAAGACCTCCCTGATTTGGCATATTTGCTATATTTCTAAGGGTTGGTGTTTTGTTGTTGTTTAATCTTATATAATATTTTTAATGTATTTCTAAGTAATAATTTACCTAGGCTAGTGCGATTGCTAACTGTCCTTTGGGAGCCCACTTAAATAAGTGAGTGGTGATAATTTGGGTATTAATAAGGCTTTTCTACAGCACTTAATCTGTTTAAGAAAAAGTTGTTCAAACGATTTCCATGCATTCTTTTTCTTTTCTATCTTGTATGTCATTTCAGGCTAAGTTATATTTGAGCCTTATGAATTTGGAATTGGTAGGTACTGTGTAAAAAGTTTCAGTGACAAGATAATGTGAGAATTACACTGGGCAGTGGCAGTCAGTCTTCAAATTGTTAGTCAGATCTTCTAGCATCCTACCTTTTTTATGTTTCATTTTATTTTAAGTTTGCAATACCATGGTAAGTACCATGATCTGTCAAATATTTAGTAAAGCCCCTAATATGCCATACATTTTATGTATGGAACATTGTATGTAAAATCTACATTTCTGGTTTATATGAAGACCAAAGAGAAATGCTTCCAGTTAATACTTCACAGTGCATTTAAAAGGTTTTTTTATATACACGTATTCAAACATTGAGCGCTTTTGAAAGAATAAGAGTAGTTCAGAGGCCATGAGTAGTCCAGATAATGCTGATTAGTCCAATTCAAAAATTGATTTAGAAAATTAAATTTTAATTATGCAGGTAAATTTTTTCTTACTTAGGTTGTTAAAATGAGACTTCATTATTTATTTAGCCATCCATACAAATTTGAATTTACTTTCAGTAGATTTTGTTAAATGGTATTTGCGTAAGCAACACCTTAAGATAGCATTGAAAATTGCACACCATTTGAAGCAACTAATCTTGTCCAGTAGACTAGACATCCCATTAGTATTCACTGTTGTTCAGTCACATTTGACTTTTTGTGATCACCTTGGACCATCCATGGGGTTTTCTTGGCATGATGCTTTGGCAGAAGGAGTTGCCATTTCCTTCTCCATAACTTAAGTAACAATTAAGTGACTTTCCCAGAGTTACACAGCTATTAAGTGTCTGAGGTCAGATTTGAACTTAGGTCTTCATGACTCCAGGCCCAGCACTCTATCAGCTGAGCCACATAGCTGCCTAATTGGTCTTCAGAAGCATTCTTTAAAAAAATTTAACTGCATTTTATCAGCATTTTAAGATTTGCAAGGTGCTTTCCTCACAACAGTGATGTGAGGTAAGTATTTTTATTTCCATTTTGCAGATAAACTGAGGGGGCCTGTTAACCTTTCTTTGAATCATGGACCCACCCCTTTTCAGAATAATGTTTTTAAATGCCTAAAATACATTGTATTGCAAAGAATAACCAATACTATTAAATCCATTCATCAAAAATTTTTTTAAAAGTTTACAAACTCTCAACAGGTATGATTTATCCTTGGTCATATAGCATAATAAGTCTGAAGTAGGCTTTATTCAGTTTGTTTTCTACTTCATCTAGGCTACTTTTCCCAAGATAAGAGATGGACCAGCATCATGTGGGAGAGGATATCCTGTGAAACAACTTAGTTTCTATTTTAAACTCTTCCAGGGATAGCGAGTCCCCTCCCCCCCCCAATCCTGGAGAGACTTCTTAAGGCTTATTATCTATTCAAGAAAATAGAAAAATTGTGGTTCGGTTCCTTTTTTTGACTCTATCAATAAATGGGTATGATAAAATCTTCAAAAGAAATTTTGAGCCGGCAATGTTCACTATTAGTGTTTTGGGTTGTTTTATTTTATTTTATTTTTTTATTATGTTGTGCCCAATATCAATCAGTCATGTGCTCAAGGCAGTCTCAGAATTGTGGAACCTATCTCCCATTGGATGACAGTGTGCAGATTAAAATATTGTTTGCTTCAGTTAATGAGAAAGTAACTAACACTGGAAGGGATAATACTTTTTTGTTTGGAGATAGTGTCTAAGTATGTTCAGGACATTAGAAGGCACCATATTTCTCTAACACAGTTTCTCTAAAACAAAATATAAGCAGCCTTAAAATTTTCTTAGTCCAAACTCCTTATTTTGCAAATTAGAAAATTGAAGCAAACATAAGAGTGATGATTTACCTTGAACAAGGTAATCTGTGCTTCTTGTGGAATAACCTAGAAACCAAACAAAACTATTTTGAGAATCTATGAGGGAGTTGGGATGGGGAAAGATGAGACACAAAAGAACAATATTTGGGCACATTTGAAAATTTTGCTTTCTATTCTATATCTTTACCACCACCCCTTAGAAGGAACAAAAGGGTCTGTGTTCTAAATTCGTGAAATTTTTTATATTTTTGCTCTGTTTAAGGAAGCCTACCTGCTTCAGTCAATTTCTGTTCTTTTCTAGGTCAGAAACAAGACTCATTCTAAGTTTTTTTTAATTGATTGCTAAAATATCAAGTGTGAAACCAACCTCTTAGTTACAAGCATAGAATAGGCATATAATAAATGTTTAAAGTTTTTTTGTATGTATCATCAAATCTTTGAAGTACTAGTAATTCAGACACGCACATAACTGGTTATTTAATTTTGTTGTAATCTTGCACAGTCTATTACATAACACCATGCCATTCAAATTTGCACTTTGGCTTGGACTTCAATTAGGAGAACAACTGAGCAATTCGGGAGGCATGCAGGAACTTCCTGCCAGATGTGTGAATACTAAAGTCTATTTTTAGGATTCCTCTCTCCTCCCCGCCAAAAAACCTTGTATTAGATTTCAGGTCAGGCTTTACAGTGGTTTCAAACTTGAAACAACAGTTTTAAATAATAGTGGAATTTAGGAATGTTACTTTAACTGCATGAGACTGGAAAATTCATAGAATATTCGTGTTAAAAGTGTTAGAAGAAGGCACCTTAGATGTTACTTAATTCAGTCATCATTTTAAAAATTAGAAAACTGAGGCCCAATGAAGTTCTTTGCTCTAATAGTATAGCTAAGTGATAGCTAAGAGTTAAACCTAGTTCTCTTAACATTAAGTCTAAGTTTCTATCTAATATAATAACCACACTGCTCTTCAAGAGTTTTCCTACTTCAGCCAAAAAACATTAATTATTGTGATACTGATTTTTACAAACATCTCTGTAGCCCCAAACCCTAGGTCTGCCCTCAGTAGAATTGGAGGGGTGGAGCAAAGATAGAGTTAATTGTGGTGACCAGTGACTGAAGTCATTGGTGAAATACTGCCAATTAAATCATCTCAGAAATTATTAGCCTGAAATCCCTTATTGTGCCAAAACTTTATCAGTTTTTGCCATCAGTTCTCTAACTATACCTCAGACATCTCTCTGTCAGGGACTTGAAGCCTTGTGAATAAATACCAAGTCTCAGCATCATAGAAGCAAAGACTGATAGTCATGATGTGGCTAGACCTAATTGCTTCACCTTCAAGAATGAGACTCGGTATATTTCTATCCATACTCTTTAAGTTAGCAAAAATTTAGTCTTGCTTCCTCTAAACACTCTTAAGTTTCTGTTGAAAGCATTAAGTAAAACATTATTTAAATAACAAGTTACTAATAATAATTATTAAAGTATGGTGTGCCTTCTTGAATTAGAACTATATATGGTAAAAACAAATTCAAGTGTGCTTTATTCACTGTCTGATACTCCTAAATAGGACTACACCGTGGAATTTAAATGATTCCTCACAACTCTAAGTCAGCCTATTTTTTTTTCCTCAGTAGAGCATAATTATGTTCCTTGAGGACAGTGACTTTCATTTTTATCTTTGTGCCCCTTAATTCCTGGCAGAGATTTTTGCATAAGATAGGCCCTCAAAAATGTTAGTTAAATTGATCATGGAGTTAAGAGGAAGCATGTAATCAATATGCTGAAATTTGGTTTTAAAAATTGCTTTATATACCTTCTTCCTCATCAAATCTTTAAGTATTATAGCTAGCTGTTTTAGTAACCAAAAATGAATGTTTTGAGTCGATTTCCTTTGTTCATCTAGTAGAATAAATAAGACAGAATAATCAGACAGGCAATGAAAAAATTTAGATGTTTAGAAACCTAGTATCCAATTTTTAGATTTTAAAATCTGCATATTAGCTTAATTGAATGGTATCTTAATTTTTTAAACTAGAAAAATAATTTAAAATATTTCAAGGTTCAAGTATCATATCAGAATTGTGGAGGACATATAGCACTTTATGGTAGTTAGATGGGTATGGTTTTTCTTTTTTGTAAATTGTGTTTCAGAAACCCTAGTATGTACAATATTGATAATCTGGGATTCGAAATTGAGGGGACACATTGCCACTCATACACAGATTCTGATCACCATGTATGTGGAACTGCTGATCTAGAAACAAAAACTGGCAATTTCCCTTGCTATAGGAGTGTCTATTTAGCATATAGAGTATGAATATGGACAAACATAATGCATATATATATATACATATACAGATTCATATGTATTTATATGAGTTTTACAGAGCTTGACATATAAAGTAGTTAAAATTCAAAAGAACTTGGTTGTTACTCAGATGAGTAACCTTCAGTTCCCCAAGTTCATGTTTCACTGAGGTCAATTGACACAATCTGAAACAATTTAGTATTTTAATTTTGAAGATTTAAGAAGGAGTGAAAAAAGTAGGTCTCCTCACCAGGCTGGAATTAGCACAGCTACCAGCAGATCACAGGTTGTTTCCCCCTGTTGATCAGCATAAAAGCTTTGACAACTCAGCTTCCACTCCTCAGGCAGCCTGATGGTTCACCTGATCCCACCCATATAGGCTTAATTTAGCCTTACTGTACCCCAGTACTCCTGAGCTCAAGTGATCCACTAGTCTCAGCCATCCTAGTAGTATGAACTAAAAGTATATATCACCATACTCAGCCTTGAGATATTTTAAATATGTTTGTGTTTTCGAATAGTTTTTATCCTTCATTTTATAGTAGGTTAAATCAGATTTTAAAATCTTTGAATAATAAGAATGCTTTCTTTTTATTTTTTTGGCTGAATGGGTCATGATATAGCAAAATCTCAGTCAAAAAACAGGGGTTTTTAAAGTTCCTGTTTTATTTTCAGAATACACAGATGACAATGCCTTGATTCCTAAGAATTCATCAGTTATTGTGAGAAGAATTCCTATTGGAGGTGTTAAATCTACAAGCAAGACATATGTTATGTAAGTAGTTTAAAAATCTTGTATATTTACATATAGAATATTTTGGTGATGGTATGGGGTTGAAAGAGAGCATACCAAAAGTTAACTTCATATTGTAGGTTGTTTTTCTTTCTTACTATCCCATTACTGAACAGGTCATAGGTTAGTACCAGTTTCTTTTGATCCCTCCCTCCCCCCTTGTTAAAACAGGTTGCAATTTTTTTTGTCCTAATTAGTATTTAATGACCATAGGAAATGCTGTTCAAACCTTATAAAGGTTACTGGTTTATATTTTAAGAATTTTTTTTCCCGTTTTAATTAAAATTGTTTTTTCTCCACCTACATCCATTTTGCTTTGTGTTCCCATGTTCCCCCACCACCACTATTGATTCATAACTGTCTTTGGCATAAGAGACTCATTGAAATCATAGGCCCACAGTTAAAAAGTAGAATTTTCCTCATAATATGGAAAAGTTTAAGAGATTTATGCTGGTAATTATTGTATCAACTTCAAGAGTATTTAAGCAATATAATTGGCTAACAGTCCCAAGCATTTGTTTCATTCCTTACTCCCCATACCAGTACAGGCTGTAGTTAGATGGAGTAAAAAAATGGGAACCAAACAGTTTTGAATTTAGAAAATTCAGAGGAGAGAGCAGAATAAGCATTAGGTAATTGGTGCTGTTTGCATAACTTGGCAGCAGAATGATAGTGACCTAGAAAGAAGTCCTAAGTATATGAGTGCCAGATAGGGTTGGTGCTTTGAAAGGGGAATGGCTTTGGTTTTGTTTTAAACTGTTGACCAAAATGTTTCAGTGAGATAACCTCAAACTTTATAATTTTGGAAATAAAACACTGATGATGAGCAAGAGTAAGGCAAAGCAAATAAAAACATTTTTGGAGTTTTAACACGTAGCTAGTAATATCTCATAGAAACGTTTTACTCTTATGAGGCCCAGATCTTCTACATTTGGAGATCATTTTAATATAAAAGATATGACATTATCTTATATAAGTCACAGTCCAAGAGTGTTGAGGGCCTAGTGTTCTATATTAACCTTCTGCCAAATAATAAGCCAACACACAGCTAGTGAGTTAAAGCTTACCAAGTGCCCCATAGACGTTACCTATTTTGATCCTTCTTGGTGGCAAAATTTGCATTTTTGAGAGATTGCAAGTAGAAAACTAATTATTGTACATTATATGGTATAAATGACCTTCAGGATTTATTGTTTGATTTTTTTTTTCTTCTCCCAGAGTAGTGAACATTGTTTCTCAGTAAATAAGGCAATCTACACCAACCCCCAGGGAAATTTTTCAAAGGAGGTGCATAGCAAATGAGCACAGGCCTTTAACCCTAAAACTTGCATGTCAGTTCACTAAATATAACGTGCAAGACAATTTTTATGGAACATAAGATTTCTTTTGTAGTAAAAATTCTAACATCTAAAAATGCTTCTGATTTTTTTTGTTATCAAATATTGGAAAATGAAAACTTTCTTTTGTCACAGGACTTCCAAATCGCGCACAATCCTAGAAACTCCTTTCAGGTGATATTCTAACACTACTTTATAGTCAACATAGCTTAAAACTTTAAAAATAAGACTGAACATATAAGGTTATGTTTAGTATACCCCCTGGTGTGTGGGCTTCTTTAAAGGAATTTCTTGGGCTTATGCATACTCTTGATCTCTTTTCCAGTGTTCTGTCCAGTTCTCAGTAAAACACATTTTACTCATTCTTTTTAACTGAAATACTTTGTCCAACTGTGTATTCTCTCATGTCTAGATTAGAATTTTAGCTCAATTTGTTTTAACCTTTAATTCTTTGTCACTATTTTGGGAAATTAAGCAGGAAAACAAGTATGTGTCTGAGTGCTTGCTGCCAGTTTAAGAGTATGTGCAGCATGGCAGTTCCTCAGGGACCCTAAACCCAAATCTTCACTACAAGTGTACCCTGCTTTTTTTTTTTTTAAGTGAAAATCAAGATTTATTCAGGAGAAATTAAACAGAAACTAACCTTGTATACTTAAATGTATAGAAGTGTCAAACACAGTTTTCCTTATAGCAAATTTTTATTATAGCTTTTTAAATAATACTTGATTTATGGTCTTCTAGGTATAATACTTTAAAAAAAAAAAACGCAAGGTACTACCATGTTACAATTCCAGAGCAAGACTTTTTTTCTTTACATTTAATTCATCCCTTAATTTTACAAAGATTGAAGGCATTTAATCAAATTAGATTATACATTTGTAACTGCAAAAATTAATAGGTGGTCGTTACTTGTAGCATCAAAGGAAAATTGTATTTTTGCATATATGCAATGTTTAGATATGTATTAAGACTTATCAGCACAGTTGTTCATGAAATATTTAACACTGAAAAAAATCCATTGGATATTCTAACAGGGCTTGTTTTGTTTTTTAGAAGTCGAACTGAACCAGTGAGTGGAACCTCAAAAGCAGTATGTAAAAACACAATCTCACACTTTTTCTACACATTGCATTTAACTTTAAAACATTTAATGTAGCAGTGAAATGTGAATCCGTTTTAGAACTTTTCATTTTTCCCACTGCAGTACATCTTGTAAATACAATGTATTTGCTTACAGTGTAGTTGAATATTATATTTATACCATAACTTGCACAATTCGATTGTAGAAATTGATAACTTGTGCCAGAAAAAGCACTGTATTTCATATTGAATGATAGATTTACTTCCTGTATGACTCTGTGTTGTACAGATAATGTATGATCCTTTGTAGATCATGTAGGCTTAAGGTTTGCACTAATGAACATGATGCCATGTTCTACATCTGTCTGTCTATAGTTAGTATTTTGTATGTATGTATAGGCTGTTGTGTGCTTCTTGTTTTTTGCAATAAAAAATGTTTGGAGTGTATACCTTGCCATTTTCACGTTGTATCACTTAGTTTTTGTTAGATTTTTTTTTCTGCCTGCCAGATGGCTTGAAAAATGCGATAAAAACTTCTGTGAAGTTTTATATTGTTAAAAGTTTGATGTTTCTTCTTAACCTAGAATTTAAACACTCATGCAAAGAGCTCTCTAGGAGCATTCGATGCATTTAAATTATTCATCTTCTGCATTTGGAAGTTTGAGCCCTTTTTCTTTGTTTAAAACTGTGCTATGAAATAAATCTTGAAATTGTGCCCCTAGTACAAACAGGTCTTAAAATAACAAATGGTTTTGCTGGGTATGCAAAGTAGTTTTCTGAAGTTTTAATTATTTGGCTCTCCCAATGAAGTAAGCAAATAGACTTAAATATTCAGATTTCAAAAATCATTCACTCTTTTTGATAGAGAATGGGGAAAAGAAGGGACTTGGAAGTGTTAAGATATTAAGGTGCTACATAACTGTAGATGGAATCCCCAGCTGTAGTAATTTTGTCAGCACTGGTTTTTGTTAACCTGGTGAATGTTTTTTTAGGTCAACTATATCACAGGTTAAACTTTACTACTTTAGTATACCACCAGTTTGACAACAGCTTGGGTAAAAAAAGGTAGCAATATTCTTTTAGTTGTGAAAAGTAACTTAATCTGATTCGAACAAACAAAACACAAGGCTATAGTAATTGGTTCTCTAGATGTTCTACTTACCATACTTGTATAGAATCCAGGTTCCTTGCTATTTTATTTATCCATTTTAAGGACTACTGATCTTCATCTAGAATGGTGTATGAGTCATGACACTAACCCTTTATCATTGTATTCTCAAATATATTTTAACTTAAAGGTTTATGAGCTTTGAGCTTGTATTCTATAAAGAATATAGCCTTTAGTTCTCATGGAACTAAACATACTTATTCTAAGCTCACAATTCCTACATTTAGGGTTCTTTACTTTTTTTCTTTTTTCTTTTTGGTTTTTATTTTGAAGCATAAATCTGTAAAACTGTCCAGATTTCTGTTTTTGCTGGTGATTGGTTTAAAATTGATTTTTAATGCATCAGTGTGTATCCAAATGCTAGCACAAATTAGCCTAACTCTCCCGGTGACTGTAGTAGTTAATGTAATGCATTTGTATAAACCACATTTACAGTAAATGAACTAATTCAGATGAAACTTTTATTTCTTGAAAACAGAATTCTTTTCCTTTTTTGTTTACTAGCATGTGTATAAACACAAAATCACATGTTCATAAATAAAGTTAACATTCTTTTAGCCTCGTGTGTTCCCTGGCATGTCTGTATTACACTTTTAAGTAGTAGTTTATTTTGAGTAATTTTTTAGGTTTTCATTTGTTTTATAAAAAGAAGCATTCTTTAAGAAATAGTCATTTAACAGTAGGTAAAAGTGATCTTAAAGGAGTCATTAGTTAACTTTTTATCCCCAAAGTATAGTTGGGGTGTACTTTCTGACATTAAAGCTTAATTAGTTTGGACCATAGGTAGGGAGAGTACATAAATATGTATTCATTAGGCAAAACTATTAAAAGTTACTGCCTAACTTTGAGATTAAGAATTTACATGGATGGAAGTCATATACAAAATTTAAGGCATAAGCACCATAGATTGGATTTATCTGGTTGGTAAAAACAAATATATCATCTTTATCCTTGAAACCAATTCTCTAGTTAAGAGATAATTTTCCAAGTTGCCTTTATTTCGTTTAGTCATCCTTCCATGTTAATGATATGAAAACTAGCTGTCCATATGCTGATATATCAAACAGTGAGAAATGAGTTTTATAGTACTTGAAAAGGGAGAACAAATGTCTCCTCAAGCCAGTAAAATGGTGTGTATACTCTGATTTAAACCATTGCTCACATAATCAAGACCACTGACTAGATGCAAAAAGATTGGGTTCTTTTCATTTCAAGCAGAAGTTTACATATAAAGCAAGAATAAGTGTATAACATGAATCATTGTCACTTTTGGGGGGACTTTAAGCAGTAGTCTTCATTAACTCAACTCCTTTGACAGGAGCCATCTGGTTGTTTATTACCTAATATTTGTGAATTCCTCCCTTTTTTTTTTTTAGACACTGCCATTTTCCACTCTTAAAACCTTTGAAGTATGTGGAAAACTAAGAGGGGTTTTTTTTTAATTCCTTAATTTATGATAAATTTGGCATCTGTGGATTACAGTCTACTTAGGTGTCACAAACACCTCCATAAAAATAAATCACTGCTTAATAATTTGGGTTCTTTTCATATAAACCAGACCCTATGTAATTCATTGAAAAAACAGTTTAATGTGCATAGTAGTGTTCAGTAGGAGGCTAAAATGGAAACTAGAATGAAGGTGAAATATGGTATAAAAAGGAGAAGATATCTGTATCTTCAGATGTATTGGGGGTAGGAAAATACACCAAGGAATTAATTCTTACAGTTAGTTGTCACTCATTTTATTTACAACCTCTGGAGGTAAGAAAATTATTCCTTACAACCCTCCTCCCTCCCAAGGAAATCAGGTTAGTATCCACAAAATTTGTATTGCCAACTTAGGTCCACTCAGAGACAGTATGAACCAATTTTTTAAAAGCTGGGGTCTTTTTTTGGTTTTTAGTTTTTTTTATTTTTCAATTAGAAATGGAACATAGGTGGTGGCTGATAATGTTCCATGCTTTAAATTTCCTCCAAAACTGATGTCAGATTCAAGAGTTTTTAGATGTTGATCACTTTAAATATTGAGGTGGAATAGGTCCAAACTTAATATTTTGAAAATATATATAAGCAAGACATTTAATAAAGAACTATTTTCTCCTGTTTCTTCATTGGACTATTGCTTTAGGCAGATAACTTACGTAGTTCTTTTTTTGATATCTTAAATCAGTTACTCTGTGGCTGAAATTCCATTAACTTATATAATATTTTACACATAAGCAGGTCACTATATACATACACTCATAACTTTAGCATATATCATGGAGATGTGTTTCCTCCTGCCTGGTATTAAAAATTTCATTTTAGGTGGTTGAACATTGAAGATTCTTTTTGAAAAATTGAAATACATGAGGGTAAAGGACGCTTATTTCCTAGCAGTTGTCCACCTTTATTTCATTTGGCCAGTATGGTTTTTTTCTTAGAGACAGGGTAAAAAATCTTATTGACTACCTTGCCTCCAAGGGTGAAAATGAAAAGGTTCATGCCTCATAGTGACTATTTTCCTCACCTTTACAAGATGCCTTGTTTTTCCTCCCTTCCTCGCCCTCCACATTTCATTTGGAGTCTTTGCCTTAACGTAGCTTTGCTTTTTTTCCCTTATTTCTTTTTTTTCTTTTTAAAACAAGAAGCTATTGTTATATTTTTCAGAAGAATTCATGCATATGTATTCACAATAACAGTGACATTTAAATGAAAGCAATCTTGAAATGTTAAAAACAATTCTTTGGGTTTTAGATTACCTTTTATTTTAAAACTCAAGTTTTGGCAGTGTGAAAATATGCACTTGCATTGTGCAATCAATCAATCGTGAACATCATCAATTAAAGATAGAGTATTGAAAGGTGTGGAATTTTTCTAGTACTTTTTATTATATATAAGCTTTCTATTTGATATTCTTTCCTGTCCCCAGTCTCTTTGCTGTAGCTGAAACCCTCACATGGTATCTTGTGTATGACATGTATCTGCCTAGATATATGGACACATTTATGAGGGGGTTTAAACAGGGTCAGTTACACTGTAACTTCACATGGCATATGATAGAAAACATGTTCTTCAGAAAACTTTAAGGAAATGCCCAGTACTTGATTTTTAAACAGCATTAGGGGCTTAATTATCACTTACAGATGTTTTCAGTGTGGAACTTGAATGTGTGTTTAATTTTTTACGAACAGATTGATGACTCTTCTGCGTCTATTTCTCTGGCCCAGCTTACAAAGGTATATATACATATATATATATATATATATTCTTGAACCACTTGTATTTTCTTATGAATAATTTTGTATTTGGTGCAGATTTTTCAAAGAAGGGAATTCTTAATTTTATTTGGAAAAAAAATGTATGTTTATTTTTTACTATCCTGTAAAGAGTAGTTCCAATTTTGGGAAAATAGGGGAGTACCTTATCAGCCTCAACATAATGTTGGAGTATTGCTCATCTTCAAGACAGAAAGAAGAAGCACATGAAGCTACATTTAGCAGTTTTTTCCTCATGCATTTTTGCTTAATTTTACATTGGAAACTAACAAAGTTCTGGAGGAATTTCCTGTTTGGCTGTATATTATGTGGACTTATTTAAACAGCCAAAATAGAAGCTTTTCCTTAATACATGGACAATCACATTATTATTTCTTGGATTTCTGAATTGACCTGATGGCCAATATTTTGAATGTTTCAGTTGCTTGGTTTCTTTGTTTTTTTGGGTTTTTTTTTAAATTTATAGACTTGTAGTCTGTCTGCAGTAGACAAGTTAAACAACCTAATTTGTTTGAACACAGACTATGTAAATTGTGTAAGTGTATATAACTGTTTATAGGAATATACCAATGTATATGTTTGGCATATGGGCAAAATGTCATCTTTTGAAACTGTTGTATATGCCATGTTTTGCTATAAGATTGCTTGCATATATATTCTGCTCAATAATGTGTACCTTTTGTTTGGGAAAGCACTAGTGACTTGACTACACTGGACAAATAGTTATCAACTTTTTTTCAATAAGTAAAACTCATTTCAGAGTAGACAGATGTTCTTTGAAGATAAAGTTAGGAGTTTTCCAGCATATAGCTTCTCCCTCTTCCCTTTCTTTCTTTTCCCTTTACTCCTACCTCCACCAACTGTCAAGAATTTTCACGATCTTACATGCTTTTGGCAATCCAAAATTAACATGAAAATAAACTGAAAAGACATTTTCCATTAGTGCTGTCCCTATTCTGTCCTTGGTTTTGTTTTAGCTTGTGTCCATTTTTTTCCCAAAAAATGTGAATACTGTCCTAATAGTGAACATCTTTTAAGTTACTGTTTTTGAAGAATAAATATTCAGATAACCTTCATAACATAAAGCAGGTTAAAACTGTTACTTACTTTAACCTCTTAATGCAGTGTGGTTTAGCATAGAGGCAATGTCTTTAACAGTTTACTGTTTTATTCTTATGTATTATAAATGCCATATTTGAGTTTTGGTTTATTCCTACTAATGTTTTGCAGGGGGAGGTTTGGGGAGGATTTTTGTTTTTTCATTTTTTTTATTATTTGATTGTAAACTAATGTTTGGGTTCAAACAAATTAGTTGTTAAACATCTGTAATCAAATTTTCTGTAAATGTTACTGTCATTCTAAGCCATGTTAATGTTAAGAAATATATTGTATATGAAATTGACAATAAAACATTGAAACTGGTTGCTTGTTTTGTGAATGAATGTAAAAAGGTAAAACCCAGTGAATGGCTGATCTGAATGCTAGTAGATGCTTGAAGATTCAAGTGATTAGGAGTCACTCCCTTAGACCCTGCTTGTATCTGGACTAGTGTATAATGAATTATTAACATGGTAAATCTTTTCTAAATTAAGCATCTTTAATATTTGAAAGGCAGCTTGACCTAAGGTTTAGACTTACTTAAATTAAAATTGTGAATAATAACCTATCATAACTTGTAGCCATGTAAAATCTAAATATTAATTTCTAGTTCCTTGTACAACATACTCAGATTTCTATATTGAAGTTATAATCCAATTAATTATAGTCATAACATGAAATTTGAGACTTCATCAAAGGATAAGAACATCCAAGAGTGGGGTTTTTTTTTCTTTCTGCATCTAACATCGGTCAAAGTTTAGAGAAGATACACAAGTCTTATTATAAAGTACAAACAGGGCCTAAGGTTTTGAGTGCCCCCAAGAAATATTTCTCAAGTAAACAGACACCCAAACATCATGTAATGGCTTAAGGAACTCCCCAGAGCATCCTCAGGAGTATATAAAAGTAGCTTTTTTTGATGTAACTTTAGTTAGATGCTGCTCTTTACAGGATTGGATGAGTGGTGTTGTCTTTGGCTGTGTGGACTTAAATGTGTTTCTAATGTGTGTGTCAAATAATTACCTGTTAAACAGACTGCCAATCTGGCTGAAGCCAATGCTTCTGAAGAAGATAAAATAAAAGCAATGATGTCACAGTCTGGCCACGAATATGATCCAATCAAGTAAGTTCATATGTTGATCCTTTACAATAGTAAAATGGGTGGGGATTTTCTTTGTGTTTAAACGGGGAAAATGTAATCAAGCTTGTGTATATGTGCGTGCGTGTGTTTGTATGTGTGTGAACATACACCTGTGTGTCTATATATCGTATTTTTAATTTTCAGTTACATGAAGAAACCTCTGGGTCCCCCTCCACCATCCTATACCTGTTTCCGGTGTGGTAAACCTGGTCATTACATAAAGAATTGCCCAACAAATGGGGTAAGTTCCGTGAATCATACAAATATTTATTTTATCAACATACAATCTTTTATAAATCCAAAAATGTTACTGTAGTATGAAAAATAATTACTATTGAATAATAAATTATTCCCAATATGGGGTAGTTAGCAGTGAATGAGTTTCAGTTTTTTCAGTTGCTCTTCAAATACTATAAATTCAAGTGATTTTCTTTTAAAAATTCTTCAATGGCTAATGTTAGAAGAATTTTTAACAGTCATAATAAATACGTTAAAGAAAAAAACAATATAATCACTAACAAGGAAAATAAAAGGTCTAAAGGTATCTCTTTCCTGAATTTAGAGATCATGGACTTAAAGTTTTGGGGGAGACCAAAGTTCATCCAATTTAGTGTCTTCCATTTACAAATGAGAAAATAACCCCAGAGAAGAGAAATTACTTTCTCAAGGTTACCTGGGTAGTAGTTAAGTGGTAAAGCTAGTATTCAAAACCACCCCCCTTGGTAAACATTAATTTTTTCATTATTAGGTAAACTTCCTAGGAACTGTATGTAACCAAATATGGGTGCAATAATGTTATCTCTAACTGCAATTGAAGTTCCATTTTTTTGTGTATTTTCCCTAGTGGGAATTACATGGTTAAAATTTTTAAATCCAAGATGTCATTTTCATTAATTTTTTTCATAGCCTCCTGACTCCTGCTATTTCTTCTGAGTCTTTATGTTCACTGCAGAAAACAAAACAATTTAAAGAATTTCAAAACTGATGTGTTTTCTTTTTTATGACATTAACAGAGTTACGAAAGACATAACATTTTACTGTTATCTGACTCCCTAATTTTTTAGATGAGGAAAATGTGTGAGGGTCAGCGAGATTAAGTGACTTGTCCACAGTCTCAGGCCAGCTAGGCAGGGTTCAAGCGGGGCCTACAATCCAGGCCTTCATTTTCCTGGTATGGTGCTCTTTCTGTTTTACCATGCTGCCTCTTCAACTTTCAACATGAATGTTCTCTATTCCTTGGTATTTTCACTCTGGTGAGACTTTTGCACATCTTTGCACACTTGGACTTGCACACAAATCCAAATAATTGAAAATGAAATATTTCTTCCTTTGCCTCAGTTTTACTTACTTTGTGTATGGTTAACTGAAAGTGATTCAACAGAATAGAGATGTGTATAATGAGAAGCAGTAAGGTTGTTCTGTCATTTCCAGTTGTGTCTGAGTGTTTCTGACCCTATTTAGGGTTTTCTTTGCAAAGATACTGGAGTGGGTTGCCATTTCCTTTTCCAGCTTATTTTACTGATGAGGAAACTGAGGCAAACAGAGTTAAATGACTTATTCAGGGTCACACAGTTAGGCTGTGTCAAAGGCCAGATTTGAACTCAGGAAGATGAGTCTTCCTGACTATAGACCCAGCACTCTGTCTATTGTACCACCTTTTTAAAGAATAATTTTATGTGTGAGCTTATTGAAACAAATAGAAGATTGCTTTTATCAGACATTTTTATCTTTCAGAGCTTTGCAAGGAATGAAGTTATATGGAAAAAAACATGAATGGTAAAATTTAGTAATAACCCATGCCCTCAAATTCTTAAATCTCTACTATTTTCATACTTTATCAGATAAAAATAACTGACTTTTAGATAGCAGTCTCATATTTTCAAAAGTCTTTATAACATCATGTCACTTGATCCTTTCAACAACCTTGTAAAGAAGTTAACTACAGATGTTACTTAACCTCATTTTACATTTGGAAGCTACAGGCTCAAAAAGAGTTGAGTCACCCAGCCACTGAGTATGAGAGCATAAAATTGTAAACAAAATTACTTTTTAATTCTTTTAATCCTCGTAATCCAACTGAAATTGTAATGCCAAGGAGAAATTTTGTAATGACAAGCACTGGATTTGGCATCCTGGTTCTGTTGGTATGTGTGCGACTTTGATTGAACAAGTAATTTAACTTTTCAGGGTCTCAGTTTCCTCATCTGTGAAATTAAGAAGTAGGACAAAATGGTCTCTCCCATTCAGAATCTTACTTTCAGAGGCAACGTGTGTACTCTGAAGTCAGTTTATATTTGTGGGTGTGTTTATTTTCGGATAAGGTTATATGAAGATCAGTAAAGAAGCCTCTTAACTTAAATGAGTAAATCAAGAACTATATAAGATTAGTTGGTCATAAAAGATATTTTAGTCTGTTAGAGACATTTTAGCACTATTTTATTTCTAACTTGGAGGAGTAACAAGATTATCAAATTGAAACAATGTTTTACTTAACCAAAGTACGATATAAGGGCCTTTTAACATTTTAAAATTGAAAATATTTTTCTCTAGGTCTAGGATCTTTGTTATAGTTTCATTTTGAAAGTTGAATGAAAAGACTCAAATTTGGCTTTCAACTTTAACTAGCTGTGTGAGTTTGTGCAAATTATTATTTAATCTCATTAAGTGTAAGTGATAATTTATACTTCCTATCTTTAAAGTAAGCATCTAAACTATAAAGCATTTTATAAATGGTGAGTGATCATCATTAGTAAAAGTAAAGTTTGGCTGTTTAAGTATTTTGCATTGTTTTTAACAAGTAAAAAGTTTTGGTTTTTTTTCTTGACTAGGATAAAAACTTTGAATCAGTTCCCAGGATTAAAAAGAGTACTGGAATTCCTAGGAGTTTTATGATGGAGGTCAAAGATCCTAACATGAAAGGTGCCATGCTTACCAACACTGGAAAATATGCAATCCCAACTATAGATGCGTAAGTACCCAGGTTAGAGGTGGGGCAAAAATGTGACCTGTGGAGACTATAGGTCCCAGGGTGCAATGCTGTTTTTTTGTTGTTTGTGAGTTGGCTATTTTAGACCCCTTAGGGAACATTGTATGCTAAGACCTCTGGTCTCCACAAGTTGCATTTCTATATTAAGGATGAGAGGCTGCAGTCTGCTCCATTTTAAGCAAATTTTAAGTGGGTTTTGGGATTTTGTAAAATTGTCCATGTGGGTGCCCCTTCCCTTGTAGTCTTCTAATTTTTCTTTTCCTGGCATTCCCTGCCTTCTTCCTCATTCACATACATACTTGCACATGTTCCCTTAGATTTATTTTTGTTATAGGCAGTTTATTTTGAGAGTGAGAGAATTTACAAATCATCATGAAGTCTGAGGTAATTATTTTCATTCTAATGAGTTTGGAACAGAGGTATGTATTAGGGTTAGAAGGTAAATGTGCTGAGTACTACCTCCATCTAAAATGTGAAGATTTCATATTAGTTATATGTTAAGTATGTTGTCACCTAAAATCTTAGCTTCAGGAAGGTTAAGTAGGTGAAGTGGCTTTTGTGTTGTTAAAAGTTTATTGGTGATTACTCTGTTTTAGTGTCATCTACTCTTAAGAAAATAGGGAGGACAAGTTAGTGTCAAGGGCCATAAAATTAGTTTTATCATCTAGTAAACTCAAACATTTTCTCCAGTGGGTTAACAAGTTTATTATTACTCTCTTTATTTCATGTGGCATCTGAATTGTCACACGTAGAAGATGAATTGGATTTATTCTGGTTTGCCCTGAAAGGCAGATTGGGAGTAGGAGGCATTTGGGTTAGATATAAAGAAACATTGCCTAACATATAGAGTTTGGCCAAATGAACTTCTTTTAGAGTTAACCAAATTCCCTATCTTTGGAGATATTGAAGCAGAGGTTGGATGACCCCTTTGTTAAAGATGTTGAAGAAAAAATTAAAGGGTCAAGTTGAGATTGACCTTACTGTTCTATAAGGTGTCTCTTACAACTTTAAAAGGCTATATGAAAATATACACAATGTGAGAAATATAGAATGTGGATAACCCTTGTTCTCCAGATCTTTCTTTTTATCCTGTATAGCATAAATGTGCAGAAATGAAACACTTCTAAATACTACATTCAACAATTATTTGTTGTGAGAGTTTAGTGAGCTACTGAGATGTTAAAAATGATGTGCACATTTAGAGTGGAATGAAAAGCCTAAAATAATAAAGAAAACGTTGAAAATACTATTGTTTTGTTCTAGTTCACAGATAAGAATTAGATTATGTAGTTTTAAATGGAATTTTTTTTAATTTTTTTCCAAGTTCACCCCACCCTTCCCACTTTGTACCCTGCTCACTTACCCATACCATCCACTTTATATCAATCACTGTCCTGTGTTTTTGTGGTTTCATATCAAAGCAGCTTGAGCATATACTGTCTCTACTTCAAAGACATTATATAGAAATTTCCAAACAAATTTAAGCTGAAATTGCTATTTCAGCCCAGACACTATATATTTTAAGAGCAGACCTATTCAGTTATATTTTACTTAAATGGGTTTAAAAAGAATATAAGTTGTGGTGGAAAAATTAACATTGCCTGTGAACCCCAACTAATAATTAACCTCTGCTTTTGAAACCCCTCTTGAATGCTGAAATACAAAACCCCTTTGTGCCAAACACACAACAGATATATTGGGGAGAGATGGGAGACCAAAATATTTTTAAATGAAACCTTCACCCTCTCCACTAACACCGCTGGTAAGCAACTCAGACTCTTCTGTTTCTTTCTTTTTTCTATCCTCTCCTCCTCTTCTCTTTTTTTTTTCTTTTTTTTTTCTCTCTCTTGGGCAGTGGGAGACTCCTCTTTCACAAATTGGGAACAATGGGGCATAAGCAAATTGATACTTATTTCTGGAATCGTGGTGATGTCTATGGAGCAGCTGCAACACAAATAACACACCTAAGGTACCCTACTACCAATACGTACAGCTCAGATTCTTTCATTTTCCGCATTGAGAGCTACACACTGTTCCTTAAATGAAATGGAAAGGCATTTCTTTAAAAACTTAAGGCCTGACATTCCTGTTCTGCAAATTTGCTAGATTTGTACAAGGGAAAGAAGGGTGGTTGCAGGGGAGGGAATAGCAATGTTTGGAATCTAATGGTTTTTTGGTAATCATTTAAAATTTACCAGAAGGGTTTCCATTTCTGTAGCACATTTAAATATAATACATTTCTACTAAACACATTGTACACCCAGATGAGACTGTCAAGGAATGTCTGGTGGAGTGTCATTTCATCTCTTTGTAGCACATGTTCAAAATCCCAATCATTTAGTCAATTATAAGGCAATAATATTCCATGATGCTAACTATGAATAGATGAATACATTCTGTCAACACTGATCATAATATAGACCTGTCTTGAAATCTGCTGCTGCTTACTATAAATAGATATGCATGGTGATGATATAAATATTTCCCTTAAAACTGTCTTATTGCGTATTGTGATATAAACACTAATTGTAGTTTTTCATTTTATTTGTATTAACTTGACAAAGATTGGTATTGGTCATATACATAGTAAAGGCTCTAGGAAAAAATTCAAAGAAAATAAAAATTAGAAAGGCATAATGATTGGACTATGTTTTCAGAAAGTTTGAATCCATTTTTTTTGGTCACTGACAGACTTTATGAACTTGGGCATAATTTAGTGTCTCTGGACTTTAATTTCCTCATTTGTGAAAATTTCTAGAGGCTCTCTAAAGTTTTTATCATCATCCCCCCCCCAAAAAAAATTTATGATTTTGATTTACCTAGCATTTCCTAGGTAATTTGGTTACCTAGCACTGCCCCATGACATTTTTGCATAGTTTACAAAGAGGTACTTAAAGAAATTTCTTCCCTGATCATTTTGAACATATGGTATTTGTCTAACTTCTCTTCTGTTGAATGACTCAAGTGGCTATAATTCATTGCTTGGTATTACATTTGCTCTCCATTATGTAATGGAATATGTGGCATGATTTTTAGGTAATTCTATACCTTATTGACAAAAGTCTTTTTAAAGGTCTAAATTCTTTTATTTCAGAGAGGCATATGCCATAGGGAAGAAAGAAAAACCACCTTTCCTACCAGAGGAACCATCCTCTTCATCAGAAGAGGATGACCCTATCCCAGATGAATTGTTATGTCTAATCTGCAAAGATATAATGACTGATGCAGTTGTCATACCTTGCTGTGGAAACAGTTATTGTGATGAATGTAAGTTCAGTTAAACCTAGAAATGGTATATATTTCAAAATATTCTTATTGGGATGTGCCCATGCTATTTTATCTTTCCCAAATGTTGCAGCTGAATATGTTAGTAAAAATCAGGAAATGGAAAATACTGTCTTTTATCACAGGTAAGAAATTAAGTGTTGAGTGGATAAGCATTCCACAAAGTAAAATCACCTTTCATGAGTATTAACTACATTTGTTTGGACTTCCATTTTCTCTGAAGTTTTCTTTGTATATCGTTGCAGTGGTGATAAAACCAGTTATATAATTATCACTGTTTTGCCTAAAAATGAATGTAACATTTCTGTAACTTAATATAACAAAAGGTGGGGATACTAGTTTGTAAGAATGACTTGCTACTTTCATAGGTCAAGCCTATCATTTGTCCCAGATAGTGCTACTCACTCTTGAAGTTGTAGGAAATTGAATGTTGTAGGAAACTGAGTAATTGTCCTTTCCTGGTGTCAGCTTCAAAAAGATAGGGATAGGTGGTAAAAACATCATACTGGTTTCCTTTAAATTAGCTGGCGAGTCTCATCTGTCAGTTGAACTTCAGTCTTCAGAGATGGTAACTCTTTTACCTGTTATTTAAAACAGCGCTTTCTTTTTAATCCAAAAATACCTCTTTTCAGTTAAAAGAGTTGTCCAGTAGTCCCCTTTCTCCTTCCTACCTTCACCGCACTCTAAAATGAAAAAATGCCCCCTTCCTACAGTTTACCACATGGATTGTCTGTTCAGTCATTCATCTCATGTTAGTCTCCTCCTGTAATTTCATAATCCCATTTAGGATACCCAGAAGATGATGTGAATTAGTTTATTATCATAGGTCAGCAACACAACAATAAGTTTTCATACTAATTCACAGAAGTACCTGTTTATTCCCCTATACTTTGTCTCTTAAGCCATGTCTTTGTCCATAATAAAAATAGTACCCCAATTTTAGGATGACTTTTTTCTTAAAAGGCTTTGGTGTGAACCCTTATTAAAAGTATTTCAAATGGCCTAAACTGCATACAGTTGTTTCTTTCTAATCAGAAAGCCAATTTGCTTACTTGAAAAGCACTCTAGCAGTTTGATGAGGTGGGATTTCCTTAATAAAGACATGATTTTTGCCCCTCCCTTCACCCTTCAACTGTTTGCCCAGTACTATTCAGAAATTCTATCTTTTATTATCTTTTGTCTTACCTACTATAAAAGAAAGATTCCCTAGTCTATTACTGTTCATCTTCTCTTCAGCATGAGAGTTACGTGGCAGCAGGTTTCTCTAGCACAGTGGCCAGAGAAAAAGCCAACCGCAGTTAACCTATCATTCCCATTTTCACCCTTAAGTTGTTTTGGAAGTTTTGAGTAAATACCGCCTAGTTCTACTAATTAAGAGTTTCTCCATTAGATCTAGAATATCCCGTGCATTCCAAAAACCATTCTTGCTTATTTACTTTAGAAGATAGTTGACCAATTGGAATGTCATTAACATTTTCCTTAGAAAAATTGAAAGCAAGGTTTATTATCTTTATCTTTAATTCCTAGATTTCTCTTGTGATTGTAAGGAATCCTCCTAATTTTCTATCTGGTTTCTTCCCTTTAGTACTTTTTGAAACTTTTTGCAAGATAATCTCCACACTCCCTTTTGGCCGTAATTTCTAGTTAGTAGCTGATAGTCATGCCGTGCACTACCATGATTTCCTTGTTTGTTTTATTCTTGACTTTCAAAAATGGAGTTGAAGATGGGGCAGGTGTCTTGTTTTGAGGTTTTTTTTTTCCTTCATGACAATCTCTTTTGTTTATCTTATAGATGGGGAAGGTAATTTTTCTAGGGTAGTAGAATGTTGGAGTTGATGTCAGAAGATGTGAATCCCAGTTCTTCCATTTATTAAATGTAAACTTGGGCAAGTCACTTAACCTCCTTTGGCCCTAGTTTCCACCTTTGTAAAATGTGGGAGTTGGAACTAGATGACCTCTGAAGATGCATTGCAGCACTAAATCCTCTATGTTATTCAGCACCTTTGATCTGTTTTCTCCCATAGTGACCTTTTAATAGCTATGTCAGGGATTAGCTTTTCAGCAGTTTTATGATTTTATTCTATCCACACATTAAATTATGATTTCATAAGTAGATGTGCAAAAAATATCACCATCATCAGCCTTCTAGAGTGATGCGGTAAGCTAATCAACACTGTTGTTTCTTTCCTGTTTTCATTCATTTATTCACACATCTTCAATGATGGTTAGGATCAACTCTACTTTATCTGAAGTATCTGACTTCCTAAATCCTAGAATGAAGAGTTTGTAGTAGAAAATCTAAAAGGAGAAAATAATTTAGATTAGCATTGTGGTATAGAGTTTTTAGATAGAAAATTTATATAATGGCTTGTTTGATAAATGTGTTTGTATGGTCAGTGGTATAATCATGAACCAAAGTTTAGTTATCCTTTCTATAACTCAAATTGTCTTGAAACACAGGTATAAGAACAGCATTGCTAGAATCAGATGAACATACATGTCCAACTTGTCATCAGAATGATGTATCTCCTGATGCTTTAATTGCCAACAAATTTTTACGCCAGGTAAATATATATCCTGCCTTGTATATTCTCTTCAATAAGAAAGGACATCTTTCCACCGACTACTACGAAAGCCTGTTAAATTTTGTTTTTTAACATAAACTGTTTGGTTTTTCTAGGCTGTTAATAACTTCAAAAATGAAACTGGCTATACTAAAAGGCTTCGAAAACAGATACCCCCACCACCACCTTCAATTCCACCTCCAAGACCACTAATTCAGCGGAACCTACAACCCTTAATGAGACCTCCAATCTCAAGACAGCAGGACCCTTTAATGATTCCAGTGACTTCTGCATCTACTCATGCTGCTACTTCTATATCATCATCCATGACTCCCAATCAGTCTTCCCTATCCTCTGCTGTACCTATAAATCAGCCTTCTGCTCCAGCGCCAGTTCCTGATATAACAGCCACAGTGTCTATATCTGTCCATTCAGAAAAATCAGATGGACCTTTCCGGTAAGTGTTTGTGTTTAATATATTAGAAAACAACTAAAATGTTAATGTAGTCATTTTTCTTTGCCTTGTTTTTGCTTCTCTTTTTGACTGCACATTGGGCACCATTAGTAATTTTTGGTATATGTGGGGTACTGCTAAAGCCAATTGAAGGTAAAAGGAAATGTGGGACTTTGTCCAGCCCCACAAGGAGGATAGCCTTGATAAAGCAAGACATGAAAAGAACTTGTAATACCCTAGTTCACATTAAGTACCCAGCTGCTTGTACAGATAATGAATGCTATGGGAGTTCAGAGAAGGTTGAAGTGACCTATAGCTGAGGAACTCAAGGGAAAATTTTGTAACTTGAATTTGTCACTTACAGACTTAGAGAAGCAGTGTGAAGAGTAGAATTGGACCAGTGGGGAAGCATCAGAACGTCTTAGCTCCTAGTCTAGTGTTTCTGCCTATTTAAGATAGGGACAGGGTTGAAATTACTCATTCGTGTCTAACAGCTGTTTTCTTTTCTTTACTTTCCCTGTTAACTATCCGATATCCCCGTTCCTGATTCTTCTGTTCTGTGTCTGTATTCTGTCCCAAAGAGATTTTATCTGTTCTTTTATCTCTGACTCTCACAGTGCAGCAAATTCCATCCATCTTTTCTGTCCTAATCTCGATTTCCTTCTTCTCTTTTCATATGAAGTTGAAACACAGCCCTTGTCTGTATTTTTCATCATCACATTTACTTGCTTCCATGCTTAACTAAATTTCTAGTAAGATCTTAGAGGGCAGAAAATGAGTCGTTTACTTCTTTGTATCCCCCCTTGGAATTATTCTCAGTCTAGATTTTCCACTATTGTTGAGGAATGACATCTATACCTTTACTTTTCTACCACATGAATTTTTGAATCATTGTTTATGTTCTACTTCCAGATTTCTATTTCTTAAATTCTCTTCCCAAGTTCAGATATTTTTGTTTACATTGTAATTTTCAACGAATCACTCTAGGTACCTTAATCTCACATTATCACAGATGATTTCTAAGTTTCCCTCTAGCTTTTACAATAAGCAGCTTATTTAGCACACAGTACTTAGATATATCTTTGTCAGCTACTACTAAAAAGCAGATTTTTTTTTCAAATAAAAGGGACTTAAGATAATCTAATCTCATTTTATAGTGAGTGAACAGAGACCAAGAGAAATTAACTTGCTAAAATCATCTAACCAGTGTTCCAAACCATTGTTTTTTCTCCTCCATGTTGCTGGTACTCTGCAGTAGCTATGTCACTCTTTTTTTAAAGACTCCTAACTGGTGCATACTGTTCTGCACAGTATAAAGATTGAAGGATGTCCTAATTTTCTAGTTAATTTTATATTGTTTTTAAATAATCTGTAACATTTATGACTATTATCTTGCTTTTACATTTTTTTGACATCATAACTTCTGGGAGAATATTATTTGAAACATTCTTGCCTGAGGAAGTAGTATTTACAGGGACATATATAAAACCAATTAAAATTTTATATAAGTCCATAGCTGATTTTTTTACATAGTAACATTGGTAATGTTACATCTAACATGGTTCTTTCTTAAAGCTGATAGTAGTTCCTCATAAGCTTTTTGAAAACACAAATTACATTGTGCATAGTTTGTGGCATATCAGTGAGATGTACTATGAGTTATCTGAATTATTAACCTATAATGTTGTAATTAATGTTACACCATTTAGTTAACTCAGAGTCTCAGTGAATTCTAAAACTTTTCCAGTGCATTTATAAGAACATAGATTAATATAACAAAACAAAAGATTAAACATTTTGAAAACTATTTTAACTATACTGTTACCTAAACCAGTGCTATTGGTCTTCATGTTGTCACAAATTATCTTATGTTTTCCAGTGATCCTGATAATAAAATTATACCTGCTGCAGCCTTGGTGTCAGATCATCCTAAAGCTTCTTCATCAATAGCAATTAGTGCTTTAATGGAAGAAAAGGTAAATTTATTTAATAGAGTTTTTAAAACTATTAGGGTTTTGTTTTTGTTTTCGTTTTTTTTCCAATAATATTTGACAATTTTGGGTTTTTTTTATTTTGTTTTTGCTGTTCTGTCCTCTTCTTGATTTTCCACAAGGGCTATCAAGTGCCTGTACTTGGAACACCTTCTTTGCTTGGACAGTCCCTTTTGCATGGACAGTTGATACCTACAACTGGTGAGTAATGTAACATTAATTTAAAACCATTTTTGAAAATCTGTTCTATCCTCACTTAACACACACTTTGTTATTTATCTGTCTATTCAAAGGTCCAGTAAGAATAAATGCTGCTCGTTCTGCTGGGGGTAGGCCTGGTTGGGAATCGTAAGTATATTTGCAAGGAAATTGTCTTCAAATAAATACATTTAAGTAGGTAATTTAACCTATAAATTTAACCAGTTACTATATGTTGAATGTTCATCATAAAAATGTTTAGTTTGATCCAGCTTAATTTAGATAAAATTAAATTTAATTGGACCTTCCTGATTGAGAATATATTAATGCCTCATCTAAGTTAGTAAAATGTTATTGGAAATGCTAAATGTACAGTTTTATTATTTATGAGGACATAGTTTTATTTTCTCAAAGTGCCTTTGGATGTGTGGACAGAGATTTTGTCAAGAGCTGCTTTAGTGAATAAGAATCTTCAGTAGAAAGAGCGTTGAACCAGGAACCAAAATACCTGGCCAAGTCCCAGCTCTGTTGCTAATGAAGTATAATCAGTGACTTTCTTCAAATCATTTCCCTTTTCTGGGTCTCATTTGCCTCATTTATAAAATGAGGGGATTGGACTAAAAGATACATATATATAGATAGATACATAGATAGATATAGATATATATATATATGTATGTAAGGTTACTGTCAGGACAAACTGGCCTTACTATTCCTCTTAGGTGAAACTCAGTATCCCACCTCTGTTCCTTCTCACTGACTGTGCCTCCCTCCCTCAATTCCTTTTTCACATCTATCTCTTAAAATTCTTAATTTTCTTCAAGACTCACCTTAAATGCTGCTTTCTATGTGATGCCATTTCTGATCCTCCTAGCTGATGATACCTTTTCTCCCCAAACTACCTTATAACCTTAATATACCTTGTATATTTTGTATATAGGTATACTTACGGTCTTCTCCTCTCTAAAGATTGTGACTTCCTTGAGAGCAGGGATTGCTTCATTATTGTCTGTTTCCCCAGCGATGGTACATAAATTAGGTGTTTAATAGACAATTACTAATTGATTGATTGAATAAATATGACAAACTGTCTTACTGTCTTCACATTTTTATAAGCATTTATTTTCCCAAGTAGGCTAAATATTTTGTTTCTCTTAATTGCCCTAATAAAATTGGGTTTATTGAGTAAATTGATAACATAAAGAAATCTATTCCATTGAGTGGAATCCAAAATATTTACTAAGATCCAAAGAATTGGGGGTTGTTTTATTCCTAAAAATGTAAGGTATTTTACACTGTGCTCCCAAAGTGAATGTGAATTAATCATGACTTAAGAGTTTTGTTTTTTTTTTTCTTTAGAAGCATAAATCGAGGACGACACCATGGTGAACGCTCACAGAGGACTCAAGGCCCATCACTACCAGCAACGCCTGTCTTTGTGCCTGTACCACCACCTCCTTTGTATCCACCACCTCCCCACACACTTCCTCTTCCTCCAGGTGTTCCTCCACCACAGTTCCCTCCACAGTTTCCACCTGGGCAACCACCACCTGCTGGCTACAGCGTCCCTCCTCCAGGTTTCCCTCCAGCACCTGCAAATTTATCAACACCATGGGTATCAACAGCAGTACAAACAGCTCATTCAAATACTATCCCAACAACACAAGCTCCACCCTTATCCAGGGAAGAGTTCTACAGAGAGCAAAGACGACTTAAAGAGGAGTGAGTATTTCATTTGCAGTTGTATTTTTTATTTTAATGATGATAAGTATATATTAAAATGAGTGCTTGTGGAAACATTTCCCAGTGTGCTCTTTAGAAAAAAGGTAAACGACATAAAGGTTTAAAATAAGGCATCCAAGAAACTTAATAGGGATTCCTAGTTACTGTTTTAAAATGAAAAGCTTGACTATTTCATTCATTTGCTTCATGATCTAATTATATTTGTCTTGTTAGTTCTTACACAGTTTTTTGTTAACGTTTACTCTTTAACTTTATTTTACTAGGGAAAAGAAAAAGTCCAAACTAGATGAGTTTACAAATGATTTTGCTAAGGAATTGATGGAATACAAAAAGATTCAAAAGGAGCGTAGGCGCTCATTTTCAAGGTTAGTGTTTTGTAAGCCTTCATGATAGAGTAAAAAGTAATCTAGCAGGGCACAAGATAGGAGATTTAAAAAAATAATGGGATTGGATATTCAAGGAAATATCTGAATGCAGGATTGTACTTTTGTCTTTATAATTCAGTCTAGATTGATAGAAATGGAAAACTAACATTTCTTGTCATCTGTTGATTGATTTAAATTTATCATTGTAAATCCTATTTTCCAGAATAAGAGATTACAGGAATTAAATTACTCTTCCATAGAGTTGTTCCCTGTAGAAGTTGAGTATATAAGGTGAAGTAGGTAAATCTTTGAGCAGTATTTCAACATATGGTTATGACTTTTTTCTGGAACATTAATCTGAGTAATTATGAAGCTATAATATACTTCAAATTGTTTCATTAATAGCAAAGCAAAGTTAGCATTCCCCTAATAGTTTATTTAAAGGAATTATCTTTAAAATTAATAATTGATTGTGACTTGATTGATTTTAAAAGCTGACACTAGCTATTGGATATTTTGGTACTTTATTTTTTTTTGCAAGATTATTGGACAAAGTATTGTCACAAATGTTCAACTTAACTGGAGAATAAAGCTAAATAGAATTATCAGTCTTGTGTGCTGTTAAAAACTGTGCCCTCAGGGATGTCACAGCATGTTACTGCATAGTGCACTACCTTCCATTTAGTTAGAATTTCCCCTTCATTGGACAGATTTTCTTTGGACCACCCTTGTGTGCTTATCATCCACATACCAGTAGGGGTCTCTGTCTCCTTAGATAAACTACAATATGACAATTGTAGAAAAAAGCAGAAAACTGAAAAGAGAGAGCTTAGAAGTTGAAAAGGCTACATTTGATTTTTCTTCCTCAGTCCTGGGTTTTGTTTTGCTTTCAGGTCTAAATCCCCAT
This sequence comes from Potorous gilbertii, assembly GCA_028658325.1. Taxonomy (NCBI): domain Eukaryota; kingdom Metazoa; phylum Chordata; class Mammalia; order Diprotodontia; family Potoroidae; genus Potorous; species Potorous gilbertii. The sequence goes on along the minus strand of CM053769.1, from coordinate 46,397,054 downwards.
ATAGTGGCTCCTCTTACTCAAGAAGTTCTTATACATATTCTAAATCAAGATCTGGTTCCTCACGTTCACGTTCCTATTCTCGATCCTTTAGTCGTTCACACTCTCGTTCTTATTCGCGATCACCTCCATATCCCAGAAGAGGTAGAGGAAAAAGTCGAAATTATCGTTCAAGATCCAGGTCTCATGGATATCACCGCTCCAGATCAAGGTCACCCCCATATCGGCGATACCATTCACGATCAAGGTCTCCTCCAGTTTTTAGGGGACAGTCTCCTAATAAACGAAATATACCTCAAGGAGAAACAGAACGTGAATACTTTAACAGATACAGAGAAGTTCCACCACCTTATGATATAAAAGCTTACTACGGTAGGAATGTTGATTTCCGGGACCCATTTGAAAAAGAACGTTACAGAGAATGGGAAAGAAATTACAGAGAATGGTATGAAAAATATTACAAAGGTTATGCTGCTGGAGCACAGCCTAGACCTCCAGCTAATAGAGAGAACTTTTCTCCAGAGAGATTTGGACCATTGGGCAACAGAAGAGAGAATTCTCCCTTTGCTCGAGGTCGCAGGGAAGATTATTCTAGTGTACAAGGTCATCGAAGTCGCAACATAGGTGGCAATTACCCAGAAAAGCTCTCAGCAAGAGATGGTCACACCATGAAGGATAATGCCAAGTCAAAAGAAAAGGAGAGTGAAAATCCACCAGGAGATGGAAAGGGAAACAAGCATAAGAAACATCGAAAGAGAAGAAAGGGGGAAGAAAATGAAGGCTTTCCTAACACAGAGTTATTGGAGAGTTCTAGAAAACAAAGAGAACCTGTAGGTGGGGAAGATATTAAAACAGACTCCTTGTTCATTCTCCCCAGTAGAGATGATGCCACCCCTGTTAGAGATGAACCTATGGAGGCAGAATCAATCACTTTTAAACCTGTATCAGAAAAGGAAAAGAAAGAAAAAGACAAACCAAAAGCAAAAGGTGATAAGACTAAACGTAAAAATGAAGGAACTGCTGGTTCCAAAAAAGAGAGCACTGCAAAACCTGTTAAAACATCCCAGGAAAAAATAGATGTAGAACGTGAAAAGTCTCCAAGATCTGAACCACCCTCCAAAAAAGCCAAAGAGGAGGTGCCAAAGACAGAGAGTACTAAATCCTCCTCCCAGAAAGATGAAAAATCCATTAGTACACCCAGAAAAGCTCATCCCAAGATGACAAAAGAACATCAAGAAACTAAATCCACCAAGGAGGAAAAAGTTAAAAAGGAATATTCAAAAGATGCCAAACAAGAAAAGCTAGCTAACAAGGAGGAAAAGTCAAAAAAGAATAATGAGAAAAGTAAACCAGCTGATGCCAAGCCAGAAAAAAGAAAAAGAAAAGCTGAAGAAAAGGGTGTAGATAAAGAACATGAGATTTTGTCATTGAAAAACTCTAAACCAGAAGTTGCCGAAATGATGAAGCCATCACCAAAGCGCAAAATTGAGCCAGATGTTGAGAAAACAGATAGGACCCCAGAAAAAGACAAAACTGTATTAACTGCTCCAGCTAAAAAGATAAAGCTGAACAGAGAAACAGGAAAAAAAATTGGAAGTGGAGAAAATCTGCCCAATGCAAAAGAACTCACTGAAAAATTGGAGACAACATCTAGTAAAATTAAACAGGAAAAAGTTAAAGGAAAAGTAAGAAGAAAAGTGACAGCTACTGAAGGATCTAGCTCAACTCTTGTGGATTACACCAGGTAATTCACTGCAATTCTGTAGTACAATTCAATTTCATTTATAAGAATTCTAGTAATACAGAATTTGTGGTAATTTGGGCCCAGGTTCACCTTTATACTATCTCTGGGGAAGTAGATTTGCTAAGAAAATACAAATAACATTTTGGGAAAAATGTAAAGTCTGAGGGGCATGTTCACATAAAGTTCATGGAATCCATTTGGAAGTACAAATTTTTTTTGGTGAGCAACATAAATATCTTTCTGATTCCAGGTAGCATCTAAGTGATGATGTATGAAAAAGTTTTTTTGCTCATCTTGGAGAACAGAAACAGGACCAGAACCAGACAATGAAGTCTACAGGGAGCCCATCCTAGCCTTATTGTAAAGCTTGTTAACAAATCTGGTTAAAAGTAGAATGAGCTATTTCAGGAAGTAGTAATTTCCCTAATATTGGAGGTGCTAAAGCCAGAAACTAGATGACTATTAATCAGGGATGTTAAGAATTTATGAGTTAGGTAGTTTAGGTTACATTCCCAATGAAACAAAAACATATCTAAGCATTTCTTTTTAGAAATCTTTATTTGTCAGTTTTATGTTAAAATTTTATGTTAACAAGATAAACTGATGAGGCTGCTTTAACATATAACTTTATGTTAAATCATCTTTTTTTATTAATTGAAATAGTTCCTTTTACTCTGGTTATCGTTGTGATCTGGGAAGAATTCACAAGGTCAAAACTTTTCATAATTAGTATACTAAGATGTTCTACTTTCAAATATATGGTAAATATTGATAGCTAAACTCACATAAAACCTATTTTGAGGGGGAAGGAGCTGTTTGTCTAATAATTTTTAAGACTAAATGAGTCCAGAGACCAAAAATTTTGAGAATCATTACTCTGTTACTTACAGGCAATAACTTAAGTTAATGTAATAAACTATTTCTTTGTATAATTCAGGCTGTGATAATAATTCATTAATTGATTGGACTTTCCCCATATGGATTTAATTAATGAAATTAAGTTAAGCTAAGTGAACAGTAAGATAACCAAGAACAGACATGGCACATTACTCTGCATAACAGTTCTTTAAGTTGCTGCATTTTATCCAGAGATAAGTCTCTGTACCCTGCACTCAAGGTTTTATAGAATCCAGATTTTCAATTGAAACAGAATAAAAGAATTTATTTATATGATGCAGAGAGTGGAAGAAAAACATCGAGAATTTAGGTGCTGCAGTGTGCCTGCCACTGATAGCTTATGTTGAGGCAATGAGAGACAGTAGACCATCAAACCAGTAACCTGTGTTGATGGGCATAAAACATAGCACTGTTATCTAATACTCAAGGCTTATCATTTTAATGGAATAAAGAAATAACCTTGCCTACCCTATATCATTCTTTGATACCTGAGAAAGCAAGATTTTTGATGGACTAGTTTTTAAATTGAAGCAGTTTAGTTTCTTTGGGATCATAAAACAAACTATCAACAGTATTTCATGATGTCATCATAAGATTTTATTATGTATCGGTGTTATTGTGAAAGGTCAAAGCAAGAATGTGTATCCTCTATCATTACTGAGGCTTGTCTGTCCATAGTTGCCATATATAAAAACAAATGCTATATTGTAATCAGTTACTACTCTCACTTTACCATTCAGAAAAACCATGAGAGTGTAACATAGTCCACCTCAGAACAGCAGGAGTAAGCAGTGAAACAGCACACTACTGAGAAAGAAAAAGTTCTTTCTTTGTACTTCCGAAGTTAAAGATTAAACCAGGATTATTTAATCCTCAATTAACATTTAATTTCTACACATACTACTTTATCTGTATATTCCTTGAAAGGCCAGTGTTTAAAATGTTTTCGAAATAAGTCTTTAAGTAAAAGTTAATATTTCATTGATCCTGTTTAAATTTTACTGGTCTATGAAAGTGTTTAAATTTTAGGTACCAATTAATTGTTTTAATTTTCTTTATTTAGTACAAGCTCAACTGGAGGCAGCCCTGTAAGGAAATGTGAAGAAAAAACAGATGCAAAGCGAACTGTCATTAAGACCATGGAAGAATATAATAATGACAATACAACTCCTGCTGAAGATGTTATTATTATGATTCAGGTTCCTCAGTCAAAGTGGGACAAAGATGACTTTGAATCTGAAGAGGAAGACGTTAAATCTACACAAGCTTTGTCAAGCGTAGGAAAGCCTGCTAGTGTTATAAAAAATGTTAGCACTAAGCCATCAAATCCTGTTAAGCATATTGAAAAAGAAAGCGAGCCATCAGAGAAAATTCAGAAGTCCGCAAAAGAAGTAAGCCATGAAAGTGTACAGCATGAGGCCAAAAGTTCAAAAATTTGTTCATCCAGTGAAAAAGGAAAAACCAAAGATCGGGATCATTCTGTGTCAGATAAGGAAAACTCCGAAAAAAGAAAAAGCAGCAATCAGACAGAAAAAGATACTAGTATAGATCGTATAAATGAACAGGGAAATTTTAAAAGTCTTTCTCAATCATCCAAAGACAGTAGAACTTTGGATAAGCATGATTCTGGGCGTGGTTCCTCAAGTAAAGATTTTACTCCTAATAGAGACAAAAAAGTGGACTATGATAACAGGGATCACTCTGGTTCCAAACGGAGAGATGAAAGGAGTGACTTAACAAGAAGAAAAGATTCTCCTTCTCGAACTAAATTAGAATCTTCATTGGGTCAGAAAAATAAACTGAAGGATGAAAGGACAGATATGCCTAAAAAGGGAGTAGGAGAATCAAAAAGAAGCAACTCTAGTCCTTCAAAGGACAGAAGATCATATGATCACAAAGCTGTTCATGATTCCAAACGGTCAAATGATGACAATAAATCTATAGACAAAAATCCAGTTAAAGAGCGAGAGAAGCATATATCAGAAACCAAAAACAGTAAAGAGAAAGAGTTAAGTGGAAATAAATTATTTTGTAGACATAGCTCACCAGATACACAGATTGAAAAAGAGCATGTTACTGGACAGAACGATAAGACTATTGTCAAACCTAAGCCCCAGGTAAGCCACTCTTCTCGACTTTCTTCTGACTTAACAAGAGAAACTGATGAGGCTGCTTTTGTACCAGACTATAATGAAAGTGATAGTGAGAGTAATGTGTCTGCAAAAGAGGAGGAAACTCTGGGGAAAAATCCTAAGGAACTGAAAGATAAGGTGACAGAGAAACCTAAAGAGACCTTGGATGCAACAGTAGTTGGTCAGATAGGTGTAAGAAGTCAGAGTCAGAGTAGTCCTAGTGTTAGCCGAAGTCGCAGTCATAGCCCTTCTGGAAGCCAAACACGAAGCCACAGCAGCAGCGCTAGCTCAGCAGAAAGTCAGGACAGCAAGAAGAAGAAAAAGAAAAAGGAAAAAAAGAAGCACAAGAAACATAAAAAACATAAGAAACATAAGAAACACACAGGCACTGAATTAGAATTGGAAAAGAGCCAAAAACATAAGCATAAGAAGAAAAAATCCAAGAAAAGCAAAGATAAAGAAAAGGAGAAGGAAAAGGAAAAGGATGACCAAAAAGTTAAATCTGTCACAGTATAAAATGGCAGATTAAAAAAATTGACTTAATTACTAAGTCATCTGTATTAAATTTTGTTATAATGTAAACAGATTCAAGCTTTGTAAATAATGACATGGAAGACCCTGTGCTGCACTTAAAATATTGCTGCTTGATTATTTGATTTTTACATCAGAGCTTTATAACACGAACTTTTTGTACAGAATTGTGAGTTGTGACCATGTAACATGAGAGGTTTTGCCTGGGGCATCTTATTTTTAACCACCATTAATTAGTTTGGGTGGAGTTTACTGTACTGTGAAATTTTCACATTTGAATTTTTTTAATTGCCTGGCAGAAAAAGCTGGTATCCGTTCTAAAATATCAGCAGAATGATTTGCAGAATTCATTACAGCCCTGTTATGTCACTTTTTGATTACAATAAAAGTTTTCAGTAAACTTTTCAATTGTGTTGTATTTTCCATAAAGCACAAAAAAAAAAATACCCAGAAGTACCCTTGATTCTATGGTATAGATTCTTTTCATTAATATCAGGGTTAACATTACCCAAGAATGTCATATGTTGTATTGTCCTTTTAGTAATAAAATGCAAATGGGAAAACACAAAACCAAACAGCACTCAGCAAAGTGATTTAATCTTAATTCCATCTTTTAGAGGAAACAATAAAGTTCTGAACTAAAAAATGTGCACTGTTTGACTTGAATTCAAAGCATCTGCTGTATTCAGCTGTATAAATTTTCAACTACTATTTTCTCATCATAGCAAGGATAATTTAACTGCCTTATGCTATTATCTTAAAATTTTTCAGTAATATCAATACTATAATATATAATAATATGTACAATAATTATGTTTGGTCATCACTGTTTCCTCATTGACTGTTCACAAGTTTTTCCTTTTAAGAAGTCTGATGTGAAGAAATCAGACCTTTACCCAGATGTTCATTAAAAATAAAACTTTTAATGAGGTGGAGGTACAATACTATGGATAAAGGGTAAATGCACCTTCTATTTAAATTGAATTGCATCTTCATATGAAATGAAACCCTCGAGAGTTAACCTAATACTAGTAATATGGCAACACTATTTAAAGGACATTTGGCTTTTTCCTTGTTTGCACACAATTGAAGTACTTCAAAAGGTCCATGATGTGGTTACTCCTTTACCAACAGATTGCTAGTCTTCCATTCCCTAATGTAGTTTTCATGAATTGCTGTGACCAACTCCCTGGCAGTGATCCCTTCTCATCCTCTGTAATGATCATTGCCAGTATCTATATATGTAATATTACCAGTAATCTTTATAGCCTGCTGGAGTGCATGCCTCTGGCATGTCCTGTAAGAACCCAGAGTTAACTTCACATTGTGGTAGAAAAATACATGACAGCATGTAAGAGCTATGTTAGCAATAAATTGAAAACTGTGGACTGGAGCAAGCAAAATGTAATAAGTTCAAACAGGATTCAAAAAGACAGAATTTGGGAAAACTTCAGGTAGGAACATTATGATGAGAGTAAATTTGTAGTAAAAAGTATATTTCAGGGAAAAGGAGAAACTGGAATGAAGACTTCAGGAATTTGAACTTGATCCTACAAGCTAAGCTGCCAGTTGTTCTCTGAGTCCTGGTAGACACAGAGGGAGGTTATACACAGTAGCAGCCAGCTTGAAAATGAGGTACTAGCGGGGGGGGGGGGGGGGTAGGGAATGGAGCCACGATGGCAGAGTAGAAAGGTGGACCTGCTCTAGCTTCCCCCCATAGCCCATAAAATATCTGTAAAAATGACTAAACAGATCGTAGAGCAGCAGAAGCCACAAAATGACCATGAGATTTCCAGCCTAAGACAGCATGGAGGGCCAACAGGAAAGGTTTATCACCAGGCTTGGAGCAGAGATCAGCTCACTTTGAGCCTCACAGCACTGATAGGACTGGAACAGGCTTCAGGGTGCTGAATCCCAAGTAGCAGCTGCAGTTCCCAGATTTCTCTCAATTCACAAATACCCAAGGCAGGTTCAAAGGTCAGCGAGAAGGCTCTTTCACCTGGGTGAGAGGGGAGCGAGGTCTGGCGTCATTCCCACCTCCAGGCACTGCTGCAGCCCTCAGCCTAAAGACCCTGGGGGAATCAAGCAGGTGATCTAAGTCTCAGCCCAGAGTGGCAGTTCTGGGATGAGGAGGAGTGCTGGCATGGTGGAGCTAGTAGTGGTTGTGGAGAGGGAATCCTACTCAGAGTTCCAGGGCAGAAAAGAGTGCTTGTAATTGCTCGCAGAACAGAGCACAGGCCAAGAGAGGAGTAAACACTCCTCTCTTGATTGTGGCACCTTGGAGGAACTGAGAACTTAGAGGTCCCTAGAGTATACCCTCCACTTGACAAAGGACTCAAAAATCAGGTAACTGGCTGGGAAAAATTCCCCAAAAGGGGGGAAATATAAGATTGTAGAAGGTTACTTTCTTGGTGGTATTTTCTTCCATCCTTTTGAATGAGGAACAAAGGATACCATCAGAGGAAGACATCTACCTCCTCCAAAAAGGATAGGCAGTGGTCTCAGACCATGGAAGAGCTCAAAAAGGATTTTGAAAATCAGGAGAGGTGGAGGAAAAATTGGGAAGAGAAATGAGAGAGATGCATGAAAAGTGAGTCCACAGCTTGCCAAAGGAGACCCGAAAAAATGCTGAAGAAACTAACACCTTTAAAAATAGACTAAGCTAAATGGCAAAAGAGCTCCAAAGAGCCATTGAGGACAAGAATGCTTTAAAAAGCAGAAATAGCCAAATGGAAAAGGAGGTTCAAAAGCTCACTGAAGAAAATAGTTCTTTAAAAATTAGAATGGAACAGATGGAAGCTAATGACTTTATGAGAAACCAAGAAATTACAAAACAAAACAAAAGAGAATGAAAAAAGAGAAGACAGTGTGAAATATCCCACTGGAAAAACAACTGACTTGGAAAGTAGATCCAGGAGAGATAATTTTAAAATTATTGGTCTACCTGAAAACCATGATGAAACAAAGAGTCTTGACATCATCTTCCAAGAAATTATCAAGGAAAACTGCCCTGATATTCTAGAACCAGAGGGTAAAATAGAAATGAAAAGAATTCACTGATCACCTCCTAAAAGAGATCCCCAAAGGAAAATTCCTGGGAATATTGTAGCCAAGTTCCAGAGTTCCCAGGTCAAGGAGAAAATATTACAAGCAGCCAGAAAGAAACAATTCAAGTATTGTGGAAATCCAAGCAGGATAATACAAGATTTAGCAGCTTCTACACTAAGGGATCAAAGGGCTTGGAATATGATATTCCAGAGGTCAAAGGAGATAGGATTAAAACCAAGAGTCACCTACCCAGCAAAACTGAGTATGATACTTTGGAAAAAATAGAATTTCAATGAAATAGAGGACTTCCAAGCATTCTTGTTGAAAAGACCAGAGCCGAATAGAAAATTTGACTTTCAAATACAAGAATCCAGAGAAATATGGAAAGGTGAACAGGAAGGAGAAGCCTTAAGGAACTCATTAAAGTTGAATTGTTTACATTTCTAAATGGAAAGAGGTTATTTGTAATTTCAGTATTAGGGTAATTAGATAAATATATCTATATGCACACACGCATATACACATAGGTGTGTATGGGTATGTATGTGTGTGTTACATATGTGAAGGTATGTGTACATGTATGTCTATATATATATGTATACACATAGAAAGAGGGCACAGAGTGAGCTGAATATGAAGGGAGAATAAAAATAATAAAATTTACTGTTGAATGGAATGTACTAGAAGTAAGAGAAAGGGAGATGCAGCAAATCATCTCACAAGAGGAAAGAAAGAGCTTTTACAAGGGAGGGAAAGTGGAGGGAGATGAAATAATTGAGCCTTACTCTCTTGGGATTTGGCTTAAGGGGGGAAAAGTACACACTCAATTGGATATGGAAATTTATTTTACCCTGCAGGAAGGCAAGGGGGAATGAGAGAAGGAAGATAATTAGAAGGGACAGCAAATTGGGGAAAGGGATATTCAGAAGCAAACACTTGTGGGAGGATAGGTCAAGGGAGAGAATGGAATAAATGAAGGGCAAGATAGGTCAGAGGGAAATGCAGTTAGTTTTTGACAACATAACTTTTATGAAAGTGCTTTACATTGTTACACCTGTATAACCTGTATTGAATTGCTTGTTTTCTCAATGAGGGAGGGAAGAATATGGAACTCAAAGCCTTAAGAATGAATGTCAAAAGTTGTTTTAGCATGCAACTGGAAATTAAGCTATACAGGCAATGGAGTATAGAAATCTATTTTGCCCTACAGGAAAATAAGAGGGGAAGGGGGATGGAAGAAGGGTGCGTAATAGAAGGGAGGACAGAGTGGAGGAGAGATGGGGAGAAAATTTTGGATTCAAATTCGTCTGGAAGTGAATGTTAAGAATTGAAAAATAAATTACATATCAAAAAGAGAAAAAAAAAGAAAATGAGGTACTTAAAAAGAATCCTGGGATTTTGGGTGGCTATTAGATATATTTGTGATGGAAGCTTTTTTCACAAAATTTTAGGAAGTACTTTGTACTGGAAACAGGTTTTCAAAAATTTATCACCTAGTAACCAGTTTACTAATAGTGTGCCTTTCTATACTTGACTGTTGGTCTTTAAGTAGTGCATTTTATTCTATAGTAAGGACCTTACTTAAAGCTTAGTTTAGGGCCTGTTAGAACTGTACTGTACAAGTACAACCTTCAGGGCCTCAGTTATCTCTATATGCTGGAACATTAAAGTAGGAAATAAACGATGAATGTATTTAAGTTATTAAAGTAGACATTCCAATAAGCTAATAAAGAATTTTACTTTCCCCCATTAAATTTCAATATAAATAGCTGTATTACTATGAGAAAAATCCCCAGTAAACAAATTTGAAAACTTGTCAGACAAGTGGTTTAATATGAGCATGCTGTGGTGTTTTAAAACATCTGACCTCTCCCATTTTCCCTGTTACTGTCTTCTTCCCTTCAATTCTACAAACTATTCTTTCTCAAATTGTAAAAATGTCTTCTGTTGTGGAGGGTTCTTCAATAAATTGACACTTCACAGAACCACCTCTTCCTTTTGAATTTTACAATATAATATGTACCTTACAGTGTGGAGTTGAGCCTGAGTTCTCTAAGGCTGTGCTTGCAGCGCACTACCTCTGGCAGGTCCTACAAATACCTGTATATGAACCCTACTATGAACTGTGACCCTATTCTAGGGTCATTTTAGCTTTGGTTCATCGCCAAAAAATTAGTTACCATATGAGAAATTTTGGTTGGCCATGGCAAATTATAAAATTCAGAGGTATAGAAAGTTTGCAGTTCATTACCAGGATTACCCCACACTATTGAAATAACATTTTTTTTGGAAGTACTGAAAACACAAATGACATGTAAATTCTACCTATAGATACTGTAGTTTAAAGGTATGATTTTCAGTTTGTGTGTATAAATTTACATACATGTGTATATGTAGATATGGTTTTAGCCTTTTGTATATATACGCACATATGCATGTAAATTCATACACATGTATTGTGTATGTAAATTTACTTAACAATTAGGGATAGTACTAATGCCCTAACCAATAACTTTTAACATTTCCCCCTAGTCATAAAATTTCATGTATACATAAGATGCATGGGAACTCTGTCCCCAGAGCCCTTCCAAATCTTAAATATATTTCATCGATTGTGGGACAAACTTTTAGTAATAAATCTCTCCAAACTTAGCAAGGGTAATCCTTGGACAATAGATAGTCAGCTGACATACTCAGACTTGGACCTTTTCACATTTGGAAAGTCTAGCCAGAATTTGCACTCTTGCATAGCCTTCCAAAAGTACCCACTGACTACCAACCAAGTATTAAGAGCTAGATGTCCCATTTAATTTCCCTCATCTCTCATGTTTCTCTGTCTCATATATATATATATATGCGTATGTGTATGTATGTGCAAATATATGTAGACAAGATTATATAAGACTTATTTTTCCATCTTAAACCTACTCATATTTTTGACCTAAGTAGTAATACTATTTTCTTAGTCACCCATGATTGCAGCTTCAGAATCCTCTGACTTCTCTGTCTCTTATAAAGCTAGGTCTCAACCTCTTTTCCATTCCTTACTACAGTCAAAGCAGTCATACCTAGAGTATTTCAGTAGCCTCTCTCTAAAGTTTTATTGGTGTCTTTTCAATAGCCTCTGAAAGATCTTCCCACCTTAAGTCTCCCACAGAATCTTGGAGTTGGGACACACCTTAAGACCTTATTCAAATTGTACCTGAATAAGAACCCCCTCTATAAAATATTCAACAAACAGCCAAGAGCAAGCACAGATCGCACTAGTATATTCTCCATCAAACTATCAAGTTCACATACTAGTAATTAACACTCTGGTTCTGGCAGTGTAGAGGATCATAAGTTTAGACCTAGAATGTGGATCATAAAGGTTATTTAGTCCAAACCAGTACTAGTGAGAGTACAGGGATTTGAACTCAAGTCCTTTGACTCCAAATACAGGAAACTTTTCACTACACCATGCTGCCTTCCATAAATTGTTCTGAATTCAATCATGCCTGAATCCATGGAATAGTACTATTTTCTAGCCCTTATTTCACATCTTAACTGCAAAAATAGAATGAGAGACTTTTATGTCAAAGGGTTTGTTAAAATCTAAGTATATGTACTATACATATAGCATTTCCCTCACCTTCAATCTAAAATCTTTAATTAAAGAAAATGAAGTTAGCACAGGGGTGGGAAACTTGTAGCCCTGAGGCCACATGTGGCCTTCTAGGTCCTTGGGTGCAGTCTTCTGATTGAATCCTAGTTTTACAGAACAAATCCTTTTATTAAGGGGATTTGTTCTGTGAAGTTTGGATTCAAAGGGCCAGGCTTGAGGACCTAGAGGACTACCTGTGGCCTCAAGGCCACAAGTTCCCCACCCCTGGCTTAGCATGACCTATTCTTTTTCAGATGTTCATTAATCACCACTTTAGTAATATGTTCTCTACAACCTTTAAAGGGAACAAAGTTGAGCTCATTAGCTTGTAGTGGGCAAGCTTTGTTGAAAATCAGGACATCGTTTGCCCTTTGTCAATTCTGTGACAACTCTCTTTTTCTCCATAATTCTTTCAAAAATTATTGACGGGCCCAGCGCTTATATCTGTCTGTTCTTTCAGTACCCTGGGATGCAATTCATCTGAGTCTGGGGAGTTGAATTCATCAAAAGCATCTGGGTTCTATTCTTTTATATCTATGTATTTGCATTTTAATGCTCTTTGACTTTTTCATCTGACCTTTCTAGTTCAAAGATCATTCTTGGCTGAAAAAAAGCAAAGTAATACTTGAAAAAACTGTCTTTTTATTTTTGTCATTATCTTACCTACCCTATAGGGAACAAAGTTGGGGTTTGCTAGTTTCAAACCCTACCCCTCCACCCCCAGCTTGGGTCTGTACAGTCCACGAGACTCACAGTACTACCTTAAATGAGGCAAAGTAAGGTACAGAGTTTTAAACACTTAGGGTCCTGTGCCTAGTTACTCCTTGATCATCCCTACCTCCAGTCTCTTCCATCAGGACTCCTATTATTTTATTGCCACTGGAGTCACTTGCTGCTATCTGCTGAGTTCTTCAAGAAAGAGTTACAACTTCCTTGGAATGAGGTAGAGCTAGAAGGCATTTGAACTCTTTAGCCACACCTAGCTTTCAGATAACCCCAGAGTTATATAAAACATGTTCTTTCACTCAGGCCTCAAAATCCTTTTCTACAAAAGTCCTCATCTGACTTTTGAAGGGAACCTTTCAATTGGCCTTGCATCCTCCAAAAAAAAAAAAAAAGGTTGAGTGTTTTCTTTGCTGGCTAAAATGACTGTTCCTTTAATTGTTCCTGGAATTTTTGTTAAGGGTGAAAAACAGATTTAAAAGAGGTAAAGTCAAGAATTGAGACAGTGGTATGGTGGTAAATTTTTAACAACTGGTTCTCTGGGGGCAAAAATGTGCTCAACATGCTTTTAAATTTAATCTGCACTACTAACATTTTCTCCCTCACTTTCTTACATGCATACAATCAAGAAAACAGTCAAGTCCCAGTTTGTAGTATTTGGTGATTTCTGAGATAAAATTGCTCACACTGAGAATTTAACCATCAACTCTCAAAACCAGTTCACAATGCATTTATGCTTTCTGTGACCTCTAGGCAGCTAGCCACTAGTGTAGAAAAAGACACGGCAATGCAAGACATAACTAAGGGAACACATACAAGTCATGCCCACCTGGGTTCCTTCCCCTACCATGGAAAGAAAGGCATCTGCATCCTCGTGGCTTTGCTGTCCAACTACAAGAGTGTCATCCCTTAATTCTTTTCTTTAACTACACAAATACTTGTGTATTCACTCCCTCCACCTTGGCAGAATTATGAGGCTGGTTTGAGGAAATCACCAACAATGTTCACCAGCAACTCCTTACTGGGCAGGTGGGAAGGAGTCCATCATGGTTATAACTGAGGTCTGTGTGTGTGGTGCTGGAGAATAGAATGGTATAGAATAGTTCAATCCCAGTAGGAGGGACCAGAGACAAGGGGTAGAAAGTTGGTTAGTCAAGGAGGTCATTTATTCAATGGTCAAGGGAACAGACCAAATCAGGATTCTGAGGTCACAGTGAGTTGTAATCAATGAAAATGCCAGGCAGATCAAAGTAAATGAGCAAAGAGTTTGCATATTTTGTCACATTCAATAAGCTAAGCAGGGTCCTAAGGTTTGATTTTGTCCTTTTGGGGGGGGCGTGGTAGGGGAGGATGGAGGCAATCAGGGTTAAGTGACTTGCTATGGGTCACACAACTAGTAAGTGTCTGAGGCCCGATTTGAACTCACATCCTTCCTGAGTCCAGAGCCAATGCTTTATGCACCGTGCCTCCTAGCTGCCCCTACGTTTAGTTGTGATTACTGCGTATTTCCCTCCATCCTATTTTCCTGTTTATCCTTTTCTCTCTTTTTATCCTGTCCATCCTGAAAAATCTATTTTGCTTCTGACCACTGCCTCCTTTAACCCTTTATCCCCTTTATCATTTCCTTTATCATTTCCTCCACAAATATCTCTTATCTTCTTCCTCTTCTATTTCCTTATTGGGTAAGATAGCATTGTCTGCCACTACCACTCCCCATTTTTGCCTCTGCTATAAAAGCTCTTCCTTGTATGTTTCTTTGACGTGATAAAAAATTTTCCCCATTCTACATATCCCTTCCCCCTTCTCCCAATACATCCCTCTTCTCCCTCTTTCATTCTTTTTACATCATCCCAACGTAATTGACTCAATTCATTCCCTCTGTCTTATGTAGACTCCTTCTAACCATGCTAGCAGTTAACATGCATCATCTTCCCCATAGGAATATAAACCGTTCAATTTTATTGTCCCTTATGATTGTTCTTTCATGTTTACCTTTTTATGCTTCTTATGAGTCTTCTGTTTAAATGTCAGATTTTCTATTCAGTTCTGGTCTTTCCATCAGAAATTCTTAGAAGTCCATTATTTCATTAAATATCAATTTTTTTCCCCTGAAGGATTACACTCAGTTTCACTGAGTAAATTATTCTTGGTTATAATGCTAGCTCCTTTGCCCTCTGGAATATCATATTCCAAACCTTCCATTTTCTTAATGTAGAGGATGCTAAATCTTATGTAACCCTCTGTCTCCATGATATTTGTATTGTTTCTTTCTGGTTGCTTTTAATGTTTTTTCCTTGGCCTGGGAGCTCTAGAATTTGGCTGTAATATTCCTTGGAGTTGTCATTTTGGTAATCACTTTTAGCAGGTGATCCACGGATTCCTTCAGTTTCTGTTTTACTCTTTGGATGTAAGATATTGGAACAGTTTTCTTTTATAATTTCTTAAAATATAATGTCTAGGCTCTTTTTTTTATCATGACTTTTAGGTGCAATAATTCTTAAATTATAATTCCTTGATCTATTTTCCAAGTTAGTTGTTTTTCCAATGAGATATTTCATATTTCCTTCTTTTTTTCATTTTTTTTTACTTTGTTTTATTGTTTCTTGAAGTCATTAGCTTCTATTTGTCCAATTGTAATTTTTAAGGAATTATCTTCTTGAGTGAGCTTTTGTATATCTTCTTCCATTTGACCATTTCTTCTTTTTAAGGAATCCTTTTCTTCAGTGAATTCTTGTGCCCCTTTTACCATTAATTTAATTTTGTTTTTTAAATTCTGTTTTCTTCAGCATTTTTGTGCCTCTTTTATCAAACTGTTAATTCTCTTTTCATAATTTTCTTACATCACTCATTTCTTTTCCCAATTTTTCTCTCTCATTTTTATCTCTTTCCTTAACTCTTCCAGAAATTCTTTCTGGGCTTGGATCTAATTAGCATTTTTCTTTGAAGCTTTGCTTGTAGCTGCTTTCATTCTGAGTTTGTGTCTTAGTCTTCTCTGCCACTGAAGTAGATTTTTATGGTCAAGTACTTTAGTTGTTTGCTCATTTTTCCAGCCTATTTCTTGACTTTGAACTTTATGTTAAAGTTGGGTTCTGCTTAGCTGGGGGTGGAAAAGTACAGTCTCAAGCTTCAATCTTCCTCATGTTGCTGTTTTCAGATCTAGTCTTAGGGTCTGCAAATTTTCTGTGTTTCCAAAGTGGTGCAATCCAGCAAAAGGTGCAATCACTGCTCTCCTGTTCTACACTTTGGTCTTTACCCAGAAAGGGCCCCTACTCTCCTGCAGCTGCAAGAAATGGTGCTCCTCTTGGCCCAGGAACTATGTCCTGGTTCCCTTCTATTCTGCAGTCACAATCGTAAATACTCCTCTCTGCCATAGAACTGCAACCAAGAGCTGCATATGGACAATTAAGTCCAACAGTACCAGCAGAGGATCTCCTCTGATCTCTTTCTGACCAGTTTTCTGACTTCTTTACTATCTCTAGACAGAGAGCTCCAGACGTTGCTGTTGCTGCTACTATTGTAGCTGCCTATAAGGTCCCCATAGTCCCAGATCTCTACTGTCAACCTTCTCAGTTGTCTTAGGCTAGAAAAATGTCTCACTCTGACCTTTAGCTGGTGCTACCACTTTAAAATTTTGAGGCATTATTTTAAAGTTGTTTGGAGGGGAATGTTGGGAAAGTTCATTTGAGTTGCTTCCTATCCTCCACCATCTTGGCTATTAGGGTCCTGAGCTTTTAAAACAGATCTCATAATTAGTCTTACTTCCCCAACCCACACCAACTTTCTTCTTCCAGAAGATGTACAATTATGTTCATTATTAGACCCATCTCCTGAATGGAAGATAGTAATATCATGGTGACTGCATATATAACACTCATTCATTGTTAAAAAATGTTTAATTTGTGAATAGCCTAAATCCATAATTTTGCCTCTGCTTAATCCCATTTCCTCAGTCCTGGGTGGGGATGGAAAGGAACTAGTCACCAGGGTAAACGATTCATATAAATGATTATTAAATTATCTCTATAAGTACCTCTTCTCTATGTTCTTATTTATGTTTAGTTATTTTCACTTTCATTCATGTCAGCCAGTTGTTCAGTAATTCTTGAGAGATTTGGGTCTCCTAGGAGCAGGACACGAGGCAAGTTCTAACTTTCTAGCCCTTTAATCATATGGACCAATAACTAGTTATGGTGTCCATGCCTAGCCCAGTGTGCCCACATAGCTCTAACTGTTGGGACTGTAATTCACAGGGCTGATGCCATGCTCATAGATGACTTTGACCATAAGAATCATGATTCTCAAAAGTTCACAGCATCCCATCTTTAGGACCGGCAGAAACCTAGAAATTAAGTCCAATCCTTTCTTTTAAAGATAAGAAAACTGAGGCTCAGAGAGGGGCTCTCCTAGGTCACACAAGTAGTAAATAGCCAAGCTGAGATTCAGACCTGGGCTCTCTAACTCCAAAATCTTACACTCTTTTTACTACAAACCCATCAAGAATTTTATTGTCTGTACCACATAATTACTGAGTAGAGGAAAATAAAAGAACAAGGTTTTGTTTGTTGCTGGATATGCATAACAAAGAAAGGAATAGGGACCAGAGTTGTATAGGAGGAGATGGCCCTGCCATCTTAACCTAGCTTTTCCTCTTAATCTGTCTTCATTTGCATGCCCATCTGAAAGAATCTTAGGAGGACCTTTAAGGGATGGAACAGAGAATTCATTGGAAGTTCACTTTGATGTTCCCAAAATGGGTTTTGAGAATTCCTAACAGAGATGTAACAGGAGTTACAAGAAAGTTTCTAATGAAGTCATGTTGTCTGGTACCACAGACTTTGAATCAGCATCAGAAATAGAAAATTGTAATTATAGTTTATCTTAACCATGGACTTCTGCTAGGTTTGGTTGACTATAGCCCAACTACATGTGATATCTCTTTGCCCTCAGTTATGTTGTTAAAAAAAACCTGCAATAGCTCTTGCTCATAAGTAGAGACTCTCTACTAGCCGTACATCCTGAGGATAATGGAAGGAACAACTAACAGCAAATGATGGTAGTGGCTTAGCTACTTAGTGACCCCCAAAGCAGCAGAGATGATATGATAGAGACCAGAGATGTAATGCCCAGCATAGAGATGATATAGACCATCCTGAGGTGACCTACCTGGCAAGGGGCAGCCCAACAACATAAAAAGAAGATGCTAATAGCCCTTATGTGGGAGGCATGAATTACTTGAGCCACATGAGCAAGTGTTCTAGCCACATAGATTCTTGGTACATACTCCTTCACACATATTCCCTGGCTATATGTATTCAAAATTTTTCCCCTCCATTTTCATTCTCTGGTTCTGAGTGTGCATGTTGACCACATGCATTCTGTGTATGTATGTATTTATGTATGTATGTCTTCCTTCACTAATGGTGTGGTAACCCATTTAGTGTATCAAACATTGAGCAGCTTCTCTAAAACACTATTGATTGGAAAAATACAAATTTAAACAACTCTGGGGTTCCACATCACACCATCAGATAGTCAAATTTCAAAGCCCCAGCTCAAGGATAAAATATTAAAAGCATCAATATTAAAACAGCTTAAATACAATGGAGCCGCAATTAGAATTACACAAGACCTAGCAGCAGAGATATTAAAGGACCACAGTTCTTGGAACACAGTATATCAAAGAGTGAAAGAACTGAGACTGGCCAAAAATATCATACCCCACCAAGTTAAGTATTATTCTCAATGGAAAAAAAAATGGACATTTGATAAACTCTCAGACTTTCAAGACTTTGTTAACAAAAACCCTGAACTTGATAGAAGATTCAGCATACAAGAATCGAGAGAGATATAATGCATACCAAAGACTGATTATAAGGGATTCGTAAACACAGACTATTTACCTTTTATATATGTAAAATGTATGTCTAAGACTTATTAATAATTGGGTTGCTCATAACAAAGATTGGGGTAAACTTGACTCTGATATTAATTTTAAAAGTAAAACCATTTAGGAATACCTAAAAGGAGTAATTATTTTATACATATGAGATAAAAGAGGAAGAACTGATACTGAGGAATTAGATGGGGGAGTGGGCTGGTAGTTTTGGTAACCTACTTTCATCAGGAATGGTTTAAGAGGGAATAATACATATGTATTTAGAAGAATATAAAAATCTAAATTCAGAGGAAATAAAATGGTAGGGGCATAGGGAGGGGAAGAGAACAAGGGAGGAATCTTTAGAAGGGAGGGTGAGGGAAGTTAAAAGGGGATATAAAATTGTGTTTAGATTTATGGGAATGGGAGGATGGGGAGGGATCCTTGGATGAGGCAAGTAATAGGAGGACAAGGTAGTTGGCAGAAGTTAAGTAGAGGAGACAGGAGGGATAGAAAACAAGACATGCATAAGCATAAAAACTAAAGATCAGGTGTAGAATGGGTGTGGGAAAATATATGTCTATGTATGTATGTATATGTGTATGTATGTGCCTATAGCTATAGAGAAACATTTAAGTGTCATTGTACCTTTTCGGGGGAGAGGAAAAAAGCAGAAAAGTGCACAGCAGAGGACAAAAGAATTCACAAGGAAGCAATGAAAAGATGGACGGTTTTCAACACAAGTATTTATCATACAGACTTTCTTGAAATGAAAATATATTGTTGCATAATCTGAATCCTCTCTTTGGTTCTGCTATGCACATGACATTTTTTTCTCTTCAACTTTGTATTTAAGTTCCAATATTTAAGTTTAAGATATGTTTTTGTTTCTTTTCTCTATTCTGTATTTGTGTTTTGGCATTTGAGTCTAAAATAAAACTTTTAAAAACGACTTGGGGAAATTGGAACATTCCTGCATAGTTGGAGTTGTGAACTGATAGAAACATTGGAGAGCAATTTGGTACTATACCCAAAGGGCTATAAAACTGTATATACCCTTTGATCCAACAATAGCTCTACTAGGTCTGTATCCCAAAGACATCATAAAAGAGGGAAAAGGACCCACATATACAAAGATATTTATAGCAGCTTTTTTGTGGTGACGAAGAATTGGAAACTGAGGGGATGCCCATCAATTGGGGAATGGCTGAACAAATTTTGGTATATGAATGTGATGGAATACTATTGTGCTATATAAAATGATGAGCAGGTGGACTTCAGAAAAACCTGGAAATACTTACACGAACTGATGCTGAGTGAAGTGAGCAGAACCAGGAGAACATTGTACACAGTACCAGCCACAGGATGGGAGAACTAACTTTGATAGACTTAGCTCTTCTCAGCAATACAACGATCCATGACAATTCCAAAAGACTCATGTTGGGAAATGCTATCCACAGCCAGAGAAAAAACTATGGAGTCTGAGTGATCAAAACATACTATTTTCTCTCTCTTTTTTTTTCTTTCCCATGGTTTTCCCCTTTTGTTCTGGTTCTTCTTTTACAACATGACTAATGTGGAAATATGTTTAATATGATTGTAGCCTATATAGCCTATATGAAATTGTATGCTGTCTTAGGGAGGAAGGAGGGGAGGGAGGAGGAAAAATTTGGAACTCAAGATCTTATAAAAGTGAATGTTGAAAGCTAAAAATAAATTTTAAAAAAATCAAAATTGTAAGTCAAAAAGAAACCCCCAAACCATTGAGTAGCTTCTCTGCAAGCCCACATATGAATCTTGAGAGCTTACATGTACATTGAACATTTAAATTACATTCTTTTACTATTTTGATCTCCTTATTATGACTATTGACTTACTTTGATTAAACTTGTATATGATGTTACTATGGTTCATATCTATATGAACTTTCTGAGAGAAAGCAGGCAGCTTGTACAATTGAGTCAAACCACTACTACTACCTTGGCACTACTACCCCTCTCTGGGATTTAAATGGAAACAGCCGAGACCCTGACTGGGGAATAGCAATGTACCTCAGATCACCAATTCTGTTTCAAGCTCATCCAGAGAAGCAATGCCTATGAAGAAAGGGTCAGCCATTTCCACCATCTGTCAAGCAGCTTCACACCGTGGCAAATCAACCTTGCTGAAGCAACAAGGCACCCTAAATAAAGGAGAGACACAAGGCAGCCTACGCCAAGTAAAGCAAACTGCCACCTCTACCCTGACTATGGCAGCTTCTTCTACACTGATAGAGACCACCCAGAACCCTGAACCCAATAACTTAGGAAAGAGCAGTGCCCCTCAGACTACTGGGTCCTGATTCCAGCTCAAACCCTGCAGTCATCCGTAAGGGGAAAAATCACTGTGTAGAAGGGTCCCACCTTTCTTACCAACAATAACACTTGCACTTGACTTTGTTTTGAGTGCTGTGCAGGTCACCAGCCTCACTTTTCCAGAGCCATCTGAATCCAGTGACCTTGTTGAGGTTCAGGGATGCTGGGGACCCCAAAATGCTGACACACGGGTCCTGCTCTAATGAATTAGACTCAAGACTTCTTAAAGCCAAAGAAAAATGAAGTTTATTAAAGATTTGCCATATTGAGTTGACTCTTAAGGAGCCTAAGCATTTGTAATGCTTGTATTCACAAATGTGCCAGAAAGAATCTCAGCTAGACAGAATCTGAGCTGAATTGAATCTTAGCATCTCCACAGAGGCAAGATGGAACTTAAAAATACAAAAAAGACTGTAAGAGGGATCTGGGGGTTGTCTTGTAGGCTAGGGTGATGGGAGGAGGGGTTTAGGGAGGGTCCTTTGGAGGAGTCCAAGGAGGGGGTGACTGGTCAAGGATTGGAAACAGCTGGAGGCAATCAGGAGATAGCAGACAATGGAAGGTATTGGTGGGAAGCAGGTGGGGCAATCCAGAGGTAACAGACAATGGAAGGCCAGGCTAGGCCAAGCACAACAGATTTGAATATGAAAGGCCAGGTTAAATGGGAAGATTCAAGGAGGTTCTGAGAGTCTATACCCCATCAACCTGATATTCCTCGTTGATCAACTGAGAATATATATCAAGTGCTTTATAACTAGAAAGTGCTATTACATAAATATAAACTGTTACCATAACCCTGGTAGTGATGATCATATTTCTACTTGTTAAGAAAAGCTTCAAGTGACATTTTTGATCCAACTTTCAAGTTAAACACATTTGGTCTTGCCTTGTTCAGAAATAAATTGATCGTATGAAGTTGTTTTGCCACCTTAAAGGACTATGTAAATAGGAGTTATTATTCTACTTTAAATACATCATTCCTAAGGCGAGCAATTTTGGATAGCTATCTCAGGAGTGTAAGCAGTTCTCCTGCAGTTGTTTAGTTCCTTTTAAATAGAATACTGCTTTAGTGCTTTCTTTAATGGGGGGAAAATAAGACTCCAAAGTGACCAACGAAAGAGAAAACGTATCTATCTGTACAAAAATATGTTAGTGTCTCTTTTTTGGGTAGCAAAGAACTGGAAATAAAGGAAATGCCCATCAACTGGTGAATGGCTAAAGAAATTATAGCATATGAAAGTGATGTAATACTATTGCACTGTAAGAAATGATGGAAGGAGTGATTTCAGAGAAACCTGGGAAGACTTGTATCAACTGATACAGAGTGAAGTGAGTAGAGCCAGGAGAAAAATGTATACAGTAGTAACAACAATGTAAAAACAAACCCCTTTGAAAGACTTAAGGACTCTGATCCATGCAATTCCCAACTATGACTCTAGAGGACCCATGATGATCTTTGCTGACCACCTCTTCATTGGCGGGTGATGGACTTGAGGTGTAGAAGAAGCCACACACTTTGGGGGGACCTGGGCAATGAGGGAATTTGTTTTTGCTTCTTGTAATAATTTTGTTCCCTACAACCCTTTCTGAATGGGGTGGGAGGAGAGGTAGAAATAGGTGAGAGGGAGAGAAAATAAATACAAATGCAAAAAAGTTCTCAAAAAAAAAGAAAACAAGAAATATAAGGAAGTATGTTTTCTACCTAACCAAAATAAATAAAGATTCATTTATTCATTCATTTCCAAAAAAAAATTCCCCCACCCTCTGCCTCCAAGTAAATGATCCCATGTACATGTACACTTTTCTTTAATGCCTTCTTTTCTGCCTTCAAGACAGGAGGGAGTATCTTGTGCTTTTTTTTCTTTTAAAGAAAGGAATGGTCAGGTGTTCCCTGCCCCCCTCTCACCCCCACCTCCCACACACACCCCTCTCTTAAGAAACTGAAATGAAGACTTATCACAACATTTGTGAGATGTTTGATTCCTCGTTCCAGCTCCGAATTCTTCCACATTTAATGTAATGATTTATTTGTGGTTGTCCATATTCAAGTGATCCTTTTATCCCAACTCTCCTCTTACACACCCCCCCACCCCCCCGCCCCCCACAGCGCATTTGTAGTCTGATGTTGCCTGTGTCCCATGTGGTCTCTCGGAAACACTGCTTTGTGGAATGTCATTTTGCTATGGCCACACTTTTCCTTCTTAATCCAATCTCCACCTCCTCCCTCCCCCCTTTACTTGTGGCCAACCAGACAGTACACATGACATTTTAAATCACCTCAAGTCTTGGCTTTCTTCCACCATGACAAGTTATTCCTTCCTTGTCTATACTGTGTGTGTTTTGATGCAGGAGAGCCTGATTCTCCGAGGCCCCACTCCAGTCTCCACTGTGTGAGCTGCCAGGTAAGGCATGGAATATTCTTTGGGTTTTGGTAAGCATCTGTGCAACTCTCACAGAAAGGATTTTGTTTTATGTACATAAGCATTGTTAAGGGTGTTGGGATGCTGCAGGGAATGTGCATCGCTGAATGTAAAGTAAAAGGAAAGGGAGAACAGAGAGCGCTGAGTCTAAGGGGTAAGGTTGGGATGTTGGGCAGGCTAGCAAGATGTACATGTGCCAGAAGCCCAGATGCTAGGTGACCTGGGGAGCCCTTGGAGATGGTCTTGGCCCCAAAATGGTTAGAGAATGGCAGTCTTCCAAAGCTATTGTAGCTTTTATTTAAATCCTGGTTAACAACTGCAGCATGTCTTATTGAGCGCGACTAGGTGAACTAACACAGAGAGAAAACCGAAGCACATTCACTAGCCATCCAATCAACCCACAAGGCAAGGAAGGCAGAGCTTGGCAGCACAGGAGATGCCCCTTGACAAGGTTTTGAATTTTGTCAGAAGGGGGAAGCAGCCAGAAGTCAAGTCAGACATTGTGTGTCTCCTGACGTCATGCTACTGCCAACGCAAAGAAAAAACAAAAAAACATGGGGATGGCTCAGCTTGAACAGAACAAGAGATCTGTTTTTCTGTGCCCCTAAGCATGGAGCAAAATGCAGACAATTCCAGACAATCTCCAAATGACTCTCCAGACTATTTGCCCAAGAACAAGTCCTGTTGGGAAAGTGGAAGGGGAGGAGAAAAAGGACAAAATATTGCATTCAATTTCATTCCCTGCTTTTCCACCCTTTCATTCCTCTCTCCAAAATTTGAACCCCCCCCAAACCAAAGCCTTTACCCTTCACCCCAAATGTCTGCCCAAAGTTTACTGCTTTTAATCATGCAAAAGATAAATAAAAGAGCTGTGGAATCCTCAACACAAGGCTCTTGTTGGCATCCCCCACCTTCACTACCAGCTCAGGCATTCCCCATAAGAAACACAAAAGCAGTGGGATGGTCATGGAGCCTTCCTCTGCCAAACCTAGCCATCCTTGATTCTCCTTATTCCTTAGCCTATTTGGTTGTTTGCCTTCGTTTTCTTTTTCCTTTGGTTAGTTATTTGCCCTCCCTTTGGTTTTTGAGCAGCATTTGTATCCTCCATGTGTATGCACATGCAGGTGCACACAAACATGCATATTTCTGCTTTTGTTGTCCTGTTGCAAGAGAGATGGTTGTTTGGTAGCAGGGCAAGGGCTCCTTGCCAAGTCTGCCTAATTACAATTAAGCATATGCAGATTTGCCTTGTTTTCAGCTAATGACAGCTGCAAACAGTTATTTGTCATGCTCCTTGACTGTTGATTGGTGAAGGGGAACACCAAGAGAGAATTGTGGGCTTATTCCCTTTGTGTTTCTGTGTTCCAGTCTGGATGGTCATGGGGAGAGGAAATGACTCAAACATGTCTCAGCTCTCGAGGATGCCACGTTTCTGAACCAAGCTTGGTCTCTGACTGTGTGGGTAGGGGAATCTAATGTGAACTTGACATTCAAAAGAAGAAAGGCGTTACTTGGGTGATCTTTCCTGAAGTAAAAATGATAGAAATGGGAGATGTTGAGCTTTTGTGCATGACATGGGCCTCTTGGGCAGTCTGGTAAAACTCATAGACCCCCTTCCCAGAGTAGTGTTTTTAAAATAAAATACAATTAAATAAATAAAATACAATGAAAATAAACTGTATAAAAATGCAATTAAAATAAAATGTATAGAAGCCAAATAAAGAAATATAATTAATAATATAAAACTGTGAAATTACAAAGGAAACCAATTATATTGAAATATTATGTTCAAAATATATTTTTTTAACTTCATGGATCCCTTATTTAGAACCTCCAACAATGGGAACTAGGGGAAAATTCCATAAGAATGAGTAATTATAAGTATATTCTGAATATTCTTTGATTTTCATGTAGGAAAATGAATGAGGAAAGAGCTATTCCAAAAATTTGTCTTAGTGTCTTTGTCTTTGAGATGGTCACTTGCATCAGTTTCCCCTAAATTGTTAGCCAAAGATAGTTCAGATTAAGAAATCATAGGCTCGTAGAGTCTGAGCCAAGAGACTCATAGATGGTCATAGAGCTAAATTAAACCAGAATGGACTTCAGAGGCACTAGTCACTCAATCAGTCAATAAATATTTATTAAGCATATTACAGTGTGTAACCTAGTCCTGCATTTCACAGCTGAGAGGACCAAGGTCCAAAGAAATGACTTGACTAGGCTGTGAGTCTTCTGGGTGGTTCAGTGATTACAGTGCTGGGCCTGGAATCAGGAAGACCTGAGTTCAAATCCAGTCTCAAACTTAGCTAACTGTTAAGTTAGTGATCCCCGGGCAAGTTACTTCTCAATTCTGTTTGCATCAGTTTTCTCAACTGTAAACTGGAAATAATAACATCCTCCAATGATAAAACATTTGTAAAGCACCTAGTATGTAATAAGTGCTGTACAGATATTTATTCTGTTCCCTACACTGGTAGTAAATGTCAAAATCTATGTGAAAATTGACTAGATATATTAGTCTCTCACTTAACTCCCCCAGGCTTCAGTTTCTCTATCTACATAATGAGGAGGAGGTTGGACTAAATAATCTCTTAATGTCCCTTACAGAATTGTGGTAGTTGAGTAGATTAGTCACATCCAACTCTTCATGGCTTCATTTTTTGGGGGGATGGGGCATCCCTTGGCAAAGATACTGGAGTGGATACAGCTCATTTTACAGATGAGGAAACTGAGGCAAACGGGGCTGTGACTTGCTCAGGGTCACACAATTAGTATCTGGATTTGAACTCTGGTTCTCCTTACTGCAGGGCAGGTGCTCTATTCAGCGTGCCCCTTAGCTTTATTGAATTTGTTGCTGAAAATCTATTGCAACACCTCTCCCTGCCCACCTTTTCCCAAATTTGTGGGATCAATGCAATTGTCATAGATCTCCAGTTATTGGAAAGGAAAACTATGTTGGCAGCTCCAGGCTGGCAACAAGGAAGGGGTCACCAAGTTCAGGAATGAATAAGAAAGGGAGCAAAAGTTATAAACCTAAAATGTACCTCCCAGGGTTCTGGGGGCAACTTTGGAGCTCAGGGTAATGGGGGCTGCAGAAGGAGGTGCTCCTAATAGTAATAGCAATAATATAGTTCTCAAAGCACTTTACAAATGTTATTTCAGTGGATCCTCACAACAACCCTATGAATCAATAGGGCTACTAGGAACCCCATTTTGCAGATGCAGAAACTGAGAATGAGAGAGGTTACTTTATTTGCCCCAGGTCACAATTAAATGACTAAGGCAGAATTTAAATTCAGGTCTTCCTCATTCAAAGTCCAGTGCTATAACCTGCTACAACACCCAGGTGCCTCTGTCCACATCATAGCAAATGCTCTGGCAACAGGGTACCCCTCTTGCCCCTGGTGGCATCTGGGAATTTTAACCAAGATGTTCTCTCTTCTCTCTCAAAGGCTTTGTTTTGCAAATGGATGCCATTTGAATGCATGTGAAATGCTCAGAGAAACAGGAATTGAAGGCACAAATTTGCTCCAGAGAGCCTGTTAATGTTTCATCTGAATCTCTTTCCCTCCTTCTTCTCTCCTCTCCAACTTTTTCTTTTCCTTTGAATAATTTTTTACTCTATTCTATAAGAAGGAAAGAAGAGGAATTCTCCTTCTTGGGCTTAGAATCCCCAAATCTGGAGTCAGTTCCGTCTTTACCATTTGCTGTGCCACCAGTTATATGACCTTGGACAAATTACATTATATAATTGTTATTCAGTCATCCAACTTTTTGTGACCCCATTTGGGATTTTCTTGGCAAAGATACTAGAGTGGTTTGCCATCCTTGTTCACTCATTTTACAGAGGGGGAAACCATGGCAAACGGGTAAGTGACTTGCTTAGGGTCACACAGGTTATAAACTAGGATGTGTCTGAAGCCGGATTTGAACTCAGGAAGATGAGTCTTCCTGACTCCAGGCCCCTTACTCTATCTACTGCACTACCTAAGCTGCTATAAACCCACTCATCACTTCTCTGGGCCTCTATTTCTTCATCTGTAAAATGAGAAGCTTAGAATTGATGATCTCTAAGGTTCCTTCTAGCTCTAAAGGTCTCTACTTTGGTGACATATTCACCAAGGGTCTGCAATGGGCAGTGAATGTGCTGGGGTGGGGGGCACAGTGGAAGGATGAAAGAGAGAGACAGAGAGAGAGAATGAGAATACTCATGAATGTTGTCTGGGTTATCATGAGGTGTGAGTCATCATTCAATCAATGGAGGCTCTCTCTGGGACGTTTCTCCTTGCTCAGAGGGACCGATTGAGATTTCAAGGACAAGGTCAAAATGGGGAAAAGGGAGGCTTGCAGTTCTTTATCATGAAGCCAAGAATAACTTCAAGAGCATTAGCACTAACACCCTCCTCTCCTCCACCCGGGTTGTTTGGCAATTGTAAGACCCAGAAGAGCCAGAAGATTGCCTTCCTTCCCATCATTTGACTTGGCCCAGAGGTGGAAGTGATATAACTCAATCCAGTTCTTTAATGAGGAGATACTTTGTTACCACCACAAAGAGAAAGGAGTTTTCCCCAAAGACAGCCTTGTCAGTCGGTAACAATGCGCCCATCTTAACAACTCTGAAAAGTGCAAATGTTGCCACAGTGTGTTTTGTCTTCACTATCTGTTCAGCTTTTATCTCTTGTACACTCCAAAAGAATGTGACTCATGCCCCTATTCTGAAAAATAAGTCAATTGTGCAAGGGGAAAATGCATGTGGCTATGAAGTAGATAGAGGCTCACCATCTGTGACTCATTCACCAATCAAGCCCGCCCTTATTTTACCAGTCTGAAGAGGAAGGGGCAGAAATTGTGTCCCCCTGACTCCGAACATGCATGACCCTGAGAGCTAAGGTATCAGGGTCACAAAGGGATTTGATCTGGATCACTGGATACCCAAGTTTGGGGTTAGTTGGGAGCATGGAGGAGAGAGTAGGTACAAGGATGTCTATAGGGTACCAAACTAATGAAGTGGCTTCAGAGTGAGACAGGCCATTCCCAAAGAGAAAACCTCTTGGAAGGAAAAGAGCAGTATTCCCTTCTCCAGGAGGCTCTCCTGCTCCAAGAAAATAAACCAACCACCCCACAAAGAGCAGAAATTAGGCTCAGACATGCCTGGGAATACTTTCCTCTTTTTTCTTCCTTTGAAGAAAAAAAAGTCCTTTCTTTTCAAACAAAGTTTTTCTTTCTTTGCCTTTTCCTTTTATCCTTTTGTCCTTCCTTTTATTCCTCTCCTTTCTGTTGTCCTCCTTCCCTATTGTCTCCTATATTTTGTGACTAATTCAAACCATATTTATGAGTCATTTTAGACAGTGTCAATCTCTGAAAATGAGAAAAGGTTTATGTTCTTTATTTAAAAAAAAATACCATGTAGAATATATATTTATTTCTGAACCAACCAACTCAGTCTATGAAAACAAAAGATCAGGCATAGCCTCTTCAACACTAAGTTGTCGTGTATTGTTTTCATATCTGCATCCTTGCAGATAGCTTCCAAAATGGAAAAATAGTGGCATTGACTTCTTTTTTAGAGGTGATGGTGCGGTAAAGTATTTGGAGTTGGTACAGGGTGAATATGCAGGACATCATCACATTATCATTTCTGGATAACCAAGCTTGGTCCTTCTTCAGTAGACTCCTCTTCAAGGAATAACTAGTTTTATTAGCAGTTTAAATGTAAAACCACTGAGTAACAGGATAATTTTGCTTCTGTTTCTTCATAAGAAATCTTTTAGCCCTGAAAATTTTGTGGGAAAATACAGGAGGTCACCACTATGCCTATTGGGTTCTTATGCATATATATATATATATATATATATATATATATATATATATAATACATATAATATTTGCTATGATTGACTGCCTAAAACCAGTACAGAGAAGTTGATTTGACATCAAAAACTCAATCGTGGCAAATGTTACTGGGAGAGCAGGTGGTAGAACTTAGTTCCATAGCCTGAGGCATTATACATGATGCCTTACTTGGAAGAAGAGAGAAGGTAGAATAGAAAGGGTCTCCTAGCTCAGGAATTCAGTACTAGTTCCAACCCAAAGAAGGACAGGGCTGAGGAAACTGGGCACATATGAAGGCATGGACAGGGTTTGTTCAACTCCAAGATTGGTGAAGGCAGGGATAATCTGTGTCCCTATCTTAAGATTATAAATTTAAAGCGAAAAATGATTTTTTAGAGGCTATCTAATCAACTACTGACCACTTCATTTTACAGATGAAGGTGCTGAGGCCCAGAAGGAACTTGCCCAAAGTTACACAGGTGGTAAGTGATAGAGCTGGGATTTGAACCAAGGTCCTCTGATTCTTTCCAATGTTCCACTGTGTCTCCTTGAGGAAATAGATCCAACTCAATTCTGTTCCTTGAATGAAAGAAAGCATAGAATAGTGGATAGAACCATGGACTTGAATCCCACCCCAGATACTTACTGGCTCTATGATCATGAGAATGTAAGATCATAGGTAGGTGGTACAGTAAATGGTGTGTGGGTCTTGAAGTAAGAAGCAGCTTGAGTTTGAATTCTGCCTTAGGCATTTATTAACTGTGTGATTCTAGGCAAGTAACTTATCTTTTGTCTGCCTCAGTTTCCTTACCTGTAAAATGGAGATGATAATAGCATTTACCTCCCAGCGTTGTTGTGAGGATAAAATGAGCTGATATTTTGTAAAGTGCTTTGCAAATCTTAAAATGTTATATAAATTCTAACTGTTGTTTTATAGGAATAATAGCTACTATGATTATTTTCATTGTCATTGTTGTTATTAATATTCAGCCTTCCATCCTTACAATCCTATAAGCCAAAAAGAAAAAAAAAAGGGTCCTTGGACACAAAGCAGTCAGTCTTAGACTGGCTAGCCTCTGTCACACTTTTCTGGATCTGAGACTGTAAAACAGGACTAAAGAAAGGTATTTATGGCAATGTGGCCCCCATAGAGCTGTAGAGGAAGGAAGAGAAAGACAGAGAGATGGAGACAGAGAGAATAAAGACAGATTCAAAGAGATGAAATAAAGATAGAGAATGGTGAAAGTAAAATAACAAAGGACAGAACCAAGATGGAGGAGAAAAGGAGATTTGCCTAAGCTCTCCCCAACACCCCTCCAAAAAACTTTAAATTATGCCTCAAAATAAATTCTGGAGTGGCAGAACCCACAAAAAAGGCAAGGTAAAATGATTTTTCAGCCCAAAACACTTTAGAAAGTCAGCAGGAAAGGTCTCTTGCACTGCAGTGAAAGCAGTTTGTACCAAAGAAAATCAGAAGTAGGTCTTAAGTGTGACTCAATCAGTGGTGGCAGTGGTGGTTTAAAGACCTCTCAGCCCATAGATGATAAAGGAGTCAGACAACTGACAAAAAGGAGATTATAGGGATCCCTTTGCCGACACTGGAGAAAGGACTGTTGCATTATCCATATTTGGATCTGGGTCACAATCTTGGGTCTCAATCCCAGAGTGAAGAGGAATACTAGCACATCAGAGCTTGTATTCACAGGGGAGCTGAGACACTGGTCAGTTTCAGGACAGAAAAGAGTGCTTGTGGTCACTCACAGACCAGAGTACAGGCCAGGAGAGTAGTAAACACACCTCTCCCTGGATAATAGCACCTTGGAAGAACTGAAAACTTACTGGCCCCCAGAATTATCTCTAAAACAGCTATACAAAAAAACCTAAAACTTGGGACATTTCCCCTTCCACTCCAGAAGCAGACCTCCACTTTAACATAGGCTTAAAAGTCAAGAAATAGACTAGGTAAATAAGCAAACAGCAGAAAAAACTCCTACTATAGAAAGTTACTATAGTGGCAGGCAAGATCAATACACAAATCCAGAAGATAACAATGAAGACAAAATTGCCACATCCAAGACCTCAAAGCAAAATATGAATTGGTCTTAGGCCATGGAAGAACTCAAAAAGGATTTTAAAAATCAAATAAGATAGCTAGAGAAAAAATTGGCAAGAGAAATGAGAGTGATGAAAAAAAGAATCAACAACTTGGCAAAGGAGGCACAAACAAAACTGAAGAATATAATACCTTAAAAAGTAATAGATCAAATGGTAAAAAGACACATAAAGACCCAATAAAGATAAGAATGCCTTGAAAAGCAAAATTCACCAAATGGAAAAAGATATACAAAAATTCACTGAAGAGAACTCCTTAAAAATTCATAATGGGACAAATGAAAAAGGAAGTATAAAAGCTCACTGATAAAAATTATTCCTTAAAAATTAGAACTGAGTGAGTAGAAACTAATGACTTATCCAAAGGATAGCAAAGTCAGTTTTCAGATGTAGTAATCAAAGCTATCTATAGACTCTTTTAAAAAATGGTCTAAATAAATATTGATTAGAGAAATGCAAATTAAAACATCCCACACCTAATATGACAGAAAAAGAAAATGAAAAATGTTGGATAGAATGTGGGAAAATTGAGACACTAATACTCCATTGGAACTATGTCCAAAGGGCTATAAAACCATGCATATCTTTTGACCCAACAATACCAATACTAGGTTTGCATCTCAAAGAGATAAAAAACAAAAAAGAAAAGGAACTATATATACAAAAATGTTTATAGTAGTTATTTTAGTGGTGGCAGAGAATTGGAAATTGAGAGGATATCTATCAATTGATAAGTGGCTTAAGAAGTTGTTGTATATGACTGTGAAGAAATACTATTGTGCTATAAGAAATGACAAGCAGGATGTTCTTAGAAAAACCTAGAAAGACTTATATGAACTGATGCAAAGTGAAATAAACAGAATCAGGAGAAAATTATATACAGTAACAGCAATATTGTATGATGATCAGCTATGAATGAGTTACCTATTCTCTTCAATACAATGATCCAAGACAATTCTGAAGGATTTATGATGAAAAATGGTATCCACCTCCAGAGAAAGAACTGATGGAGTCTGAATGCAAATTGAAGCATTCTTTTTCTTTACTTCCTTTATTTTTCTTGTGTTTATTTTTGTCTCTTTTTCTCTCACAACATGACTAACATGAAAATATGCTTTGCATGACTGCATGTTTATGACCTGTATCAAATTGCTTGCCATCTCAATGGGATAGGAGAATTTGGAACTTAAAAATTTTTTACCTGTTATTGGGAGAAAACAAAATTTTAAATTAAAAAAAAAAAGAAAGTGAATTAACAATTAGGAAATTCCAAAAGTAATTTTGTGAGGAGGTGGGTAGGGAATAGGTAAGACCTAAAAGGATAGATTGATTAAGAATAGAAGACTGAATTAAAGGTAGAAGAGTCCTCAGAGGCCATCTAGTACTGGGAGTTGGTCTGAGGTTGACTCCAAGTTGAAGTGAACTTTTAAAAAAAAGTCTTTTTTTGACAGTTAGTTCCTTTTGTAATGCTATGTGTTTTATGTATTTAAAAACAAGATTCTGAGATGGGGTCCATGACCATGAAAGAGGTCTGTAATCCAAAAAAAAGGTTGATTAGTTCAAGCCCTTCACTTTACAGATGAAGAAACTATGTCCCAGAGAGGCTAAGGGACTTTTCCAAGGTCACACAAGTAGTAAGGTTCAGAGATGAGACATGAATTCATATTCTCTGGACTTAAGATCCAAGGTTCTTTGCATTGCATGATACTTAGTTCAATCTATCTTTCATACTTGTCATTCCCCTAATTCCTAACCATGTCAATGCTGTTCTCATCACTCCTGGAGTATTAAGCACTTAAGGACTTTTCTGTCTAGGTTCTCCAATTCAACCCTGCTCACCAAGGTCTCTTTCCATTGATCTTTCCCAGGTTCCTCATCCTTAAGATAAGGAGGTTGGACTAGATAACATCCAAGGTCCTTT
The DNA here is from genome assembly GCA_028658325.1 of Potorous gilbertii. Classification (NCBI taxonomy): domain Eukaryota; kingdom Metazoa; phylum Chordata; class Mammalia; order Diprotodontia; family Potoroidae; genus Potorous; species Potorous gilbertii. The sequence continues at coordinate 46,363,828 of CM053769.1, read as the reverse complement.
CCAGCTCTAAACCAGACTTCTATTCTTAATTAATTTAATTCTTTCTTATCTTATCAGCTTCTTTTTCACAATATTACTTGTCATTTCCTAATTGTTTTATTTTCATCAGTCACTCACTATTTTTATTTCATACCTTTCTTTCCACAGTTCTCTAGGGACCAGATTACCTGCCTTTTCCTTTATCTTTCCTCCCCTCCCATAGTTCTGTCCATCTCTGTTCCCAACATACATCAATATTTATAAATGTAACCTTTGTGTCAGAGCCTTCCACTTGACACAGTAGGCTCAGGTATACTTTACTGTCTTTCAAAAGCTCTCTGGTTCACTTGCCCCTACCCAGGTGAAACCTGGGAACATTGGTCTAAGACATTCCCTCAAAGGAGATTCACTCATCTCAGTAATTTGGCATATTTTTCAGATAATTAGATGATACCTGGGAACTCCTATTTACAAGTCATTCTCTTACAAAGACTCTGGTTTGCAATGCATCTGATGTAAGACTTTATCAATCCCCTGGTAGTTGAGGTTCAATGTTGGGACAAAACAGGATACTCATAGGTCATCTAACATTGGACAAAATTTGGTCAATCAGTTTTTAAAATGATGTACTTAGCCATAGCAGGAGAATACTTTTTAACTTTTCTTTTATTGTTTTTATTATTATTTTACTTGTTTTCAGTGTTCTACAATCACTTCCATATATCTTAGATTTTTTCCCCTTACTCTCCTCTTTCCCCTACCTCTCCACTCCCTGCCTGAGATGGCATACAGTTTTAAATAGGTCCTACACGTACATTTCTATTAAATACATTTTCACCTTAGTCATGTTGCATAGAAGAATTAAAATGAATAGGAGAAATCATAAAACAAACCAAAACAAAATACAAAAGAAAATGATCTGCTTCATTCTGCAACTGAATTCCATAGTTCTTACTCTGGATGTGGAAGGCATTTTTGCCTTGAAAGACCACTGGGAATTATTTAAGTCCTTGCACTGCAATGAGTACTAAGTCTACTAGAAAAGTTCCTTGCATACTGTTATTGTTGCTATGTACAAAGTTCTCCTGGTTCTGCTCCTTTCACTCAGCATCAGTTCATATAAGTCTTTCCAGGTTTTTCTGAAGTTCACCTGCTTATCATTTCTTATAGCACAATAGTACTCCATTACATCATATACCACAATTTATTCAGCCATTCCCCAGTTGATGGACATCCCCTTGATTTCCAGTTTTTGGCCACCACAAAGATAGCTGCTATAAATATTTTTGTACATGTAGGACCCTTTCCCATTTCTATGATCTCTGGGAATACAGTCCTAGAAGTGATATTGCTGGGTCAAAGGGTGTGCACATTTATAGCCCTTTGGGCATAGTTCCAAATTGCTCTCCAGAATGGTTGGATCAGCTCACAGCTCCACCAACAGTGTATTAGTGTCCCAACTCTCCCACATCTTCTCCAACATTTATCATCTTCCTGTTTGGTCATGTTAGCCAATCTTTTAGGTGTGATATGGTATCTCAGAGTTGTTTTGATTTGTATCTCTCTAATCAATAGTGATTTAGAGCAGGAGAAGAATATTTAATAAGGATAGGCATGATAACATGACTAATATGGAAATATATTTTGCATGATTGCAATGTATAACCCATCAAAATGCTTACCATACTAAGGAGGGGGAGGTAAGGGAGACAAAGAGAAAATTTGGGACTCAACGCTTTTTTTTAAATGGATGTTTAAAATTGTCTTTATATGTAATTTAGAAAAAATAAAATGTTATTTAAAATTTTTTAAAATATATATACTTTAAAAAGGATGGTCACCGAGGACACCTTTAACTTGATTCAGCTATACAAAGTACCTTCGCCTGAATTACCCATCTTGTTGGACCAGTCAAGTATCAGAGAGAACACCTAGAGTTCTTCATGGCTATTTTATATTCATATATATATATATATATATATATATATATATATATATATATAGGCAACCAGGAAGTGACATCAGCAGCCTGTGTCTTTAAAATTAGCCTAACTTGCTTAGGGTTTAGGGTTAGGATATTGCTCCTACCACACCTGCCCTCCTGACTAATTAACTGAATCCTAGCAAATAAGGGGATTGGGCTTGCTCTTCTACAGCTTCCTGTCCTCTCTAGTCATTGTTCTCTCCAGTCTTTGTTCTATATCTTCCAGTTCCTTTCAGAATGCTGCTTCTCCTCATGGCTACAATTTGCTTTTTGCTTGCCACTTTCTCAACCCCTGGTTGGAATATCTAAAAATTCTCTCCAACACTTGGGCTTGTATTCCCTATCCTTGAGCTGCTGTTCCCTAGTGTTTCTACAACATTCCTTCTGAGTTGCCTCTCCAACTTTCTGCCCCCATGCAGAAAGAGCAAAAGACAAAGAGGTTGCATCTTTCAGTATATATACCCTAGACACAGGGGTAGGGAACCTACCCCCTCAGGGCTGCATATGGTTCAAATGTGCTCAAATGTGGCTCTTTGACTGAATCCAAACTTGACAGAACAAATCCCCTTAATAAAAGGATTTGTTCTATAAAACTTGAACTCAGTCAAAAGGCCATACCCAAGGACCTAGAAGGCTACATGTGGCCTCAAAGCTGCAGATTCCCCAGCCCTGGCTCAGTAGGGTTTTTTGCAACCTGCTTCAATATTTTATGTTTTCTAGAGATACCAAGATTTTTTTTTACCCTGATTAACTTTTTCTTCGTTTCTGGCCTGAAGTGCTGACTAGGCAGTAAGTCTCTCTTAAAATGGACAAGTCAACAAATATTTATGAAGCACCTACAATGGGCAAAGCGTTGTGCCAAGCACTAGGGACACAAAGAATAGCAAAAAAAAAAAAAAAACCAGTTCCTAGCTTCCAGGAGCTTACAATCTAATGGATTCTACCTGCCTCCAAAACTCCAAAGCACCGTCACTAGACAGTTGAATATGCCAGTGTAAGGCCTACTGCACATGTTATCAACATGTGAAAAGTCAGTTCCCAGGACAATCATCATAGAAATACACTTTAAAAATCACTTTGTGACTTAATAAGTCTTTCTCCTCAGGACTCAGTAGCCTTAGCATGTTCGGCAGATTGTGGGTCTTCTTTAGGACAGCACGAAACAGTTTTAGACTACTTAATCCTACCAGGTATAAGACCTCTTCAAACCACTTGCTCTCAAACATCCTGATCCTGATTGGGATGAATTCTGTCCTGGAAGCCATAGATTAATACATACTTCTCTCATAATGCTTAAGCCACTGTGGAAGCTACAAGTTAGGTAGACCTCTGCTTACTGGACAAAATGGTCTACCATGTCTGCCACAACCTGCTCCCTTCCAGAGACAAAGAGAGAAGGCACACCTGCCCCAAAGATTTGCTGTTGCTTATGTTCTTCAGGTAAGCAGCTTGTGATATAGCACTGTCTTTGCTGGTCCATTGGCTATAGGTACTACCCTTCTTTTATACACCCACTTATATTCTGAGCTAGTAGAACCTGCCTTCACCAGACCTAAGGTTGTCTCTTGGCCCACATGCCCAGGATCATCATGAACAGTATTCAGAGAAATCTTGGAGCTTCAGGCAGCACCAATAACCTCCCGCTGCAGGTAGGATCCTTCATAGTTTGATAGAGCATTCAACATCAGTGTTCTAGTTTTTGCTACTCTTACAATGGAGGCAGCCTGCCAAAGTACATAGAGTATTGGACTTGAATTTAGAGAGACATGGGTATAAATGCTACCTCAGACTTTTATTCCCTGTGAGAATCTCATCATTCACTTCCCTTCTATGGGCTTCAGTTTCCTCATCTGTAAAAGGAGGGGTATGGTTAAATTCAATGGCCTCAGAGGTCCTTGCCAACTCTAAATTTACGATCCTTCAAAGGGCCTACATCTAATTCTTGGAGGATCACATCCTTCCCTTTTGATCAGTGGCATTACTGGTCAAGCTTCATCTTGCAGGTGGACTCCCCAACAGCTGCCTAGTTTTCAAATTGGAGAGGTGAGATTGGCATGAATATGCATCACTTATTTCCACCAATGGCACAGTCTCTGGGGGAAATCTTAGATGCTCTCAGAGACAGGAGCCAAAGATAACACTGAACTTTTGAACCATTGTAACTGGAAAGATAGTAACTCTTTCTAGAAGAGAAAGAGGAAAGAAAGCGAAAGAAGAGATGATGAATTCTGTTTTGGACATGCTGAGTTTGATATCTTATGGGCCATCCAGTCTGAAATGTTCAATAGGCAGTTAATAATATGACATTAGAGTTCAGCCAAGAGATTACAGCTAGAAAAAGAGATCTGGTGAGGCAAGTAGGTGGCATAGTGAGAGTACCAGGCCTGGAGGCAGGAAGACTTACTTCCTGAGTTCAAATCTAGCCTCAGATACTTACTAGCTACATAAGTCATTTGACCCTTTCTGCCTCTGTTTTCTCATCTGTAAAATGAGCTGGAGAAGGAAAAGGCAAACCACTCCAGAATCTTTGCCAAGAATACTCTAAATGGGGTCAACAATAACTGATCAGATCACTGAGTGAGAGAATATAGAGAGAAAAGAGAAGCAGAATGCAGCTGGGAAAAAAAAATACAGGCAATCTATGGATGATGGGGGTAAGGGAAAGGAGGGGAGTGATAGAAGGGAGGGCAGATTGGGGAAAAGGGTGTCTTGGGGTGGGGGTAAGAGAGATGAGGAGAAAATGTGGAATTGAAAATCTTTTGGAAATGAATGTTGAAAACTAAAAATTAATAAATAATTTAAAAATAAATAAATAAAAGAAAAGAGAAGTAGATCTAGTATAAAGACTTGGGGAATATACACAACAAGTAACTTCATGAATACTCTGCTGAATGATTCTCAATGGAGCCAGAAAATTCTGCTGATTGAAAAAGGCCTTAAGGATTATCTAGTCTGTCCTCTCACCCAATGCAGGAATCTTTCCTGCATCAGGCAGTGACAGAGAGACTCACCAGTACTGGGTGACCAGACTCCATTCTGTTTAGGGTCATTTCTAGCTGTTCTAGGTGGCAAAGTACATACAGCCCTGGTCTTGGATCAGAAAAATTCATCCAGCCTCAGATACTTACTAGCTGTGTGACCCTGGGCAAATCACTTAACCCTGTTTGCCTCAGTTCCCTCATCTGTAAAATAAGCTGGAAAAGAAATGGCAAACCACTCCAGTATCTTTGCCAAGAAAGACCCAAATGGGGTTACAAAGAGTCATGTTGAGCTACTCAAGGTCAGTTGAGTCTAAAATGACTCAACAACAACTAATTTTTAGAGTTCTTCTTCATACTGAGCCCAAGTCTATCTCCCTGTAATTCTATTCATTTACCTTTGTCCTGCTCCCAGATCAACCCAGAATAAATCTACTCCATTTTCCATTTAAAAACCCTTTAGATTTTTGGAAGCAGTGATCCTATCCCTCCTCCCCCCAATAGCTATATCTATCAGTCTTCTGATAGTGTTCACTTTAGTCTAGATTTTTGTGTCATGTATCTGTCTGGTGAAGCCCATGAACCCTTTTCCAGAATCATATTTTTCAAGCATAAAATAAAATATATTGGATTACAAAAAGTTATACTAAATACAGCTATCAAAATACATTTTAGAGATTCGTGAACCCCAGTTTAAGAAATCCTGTTGTAATTACCATCTGGAGAAGAACCTTCAAAAACCACTTCTCTGCCCCAGGGGGTTGAGGTGGGAGGTGGGCTAGCAGTATCCACAACCTTCTTAAAGTTTCGGGGTTATACTGTTGTGATTAGAAATTATTGCAAGATCAACATTGGGTTTACCATTTATAGAGGGCAGTAAGAACACAGACCCCCAAGCAGACTGGGCACCAAGTCATCCAAGCCTTGGCAGATGAAGAGGAAAGAATTCAGGGGCAGCAATGGTGAGGAGAGGGTGGAGGTCTTGTGCCCCTCCCTCACTAACCACAAAGGTTATGCCAAAGTTCTTGATTCAAAGACAATGTTCCATACAATATCCTTCTTTAAGTCATGGTTGCTTCTGGAGTTACAGTCTATTTGTTTGTACTGGTACAGTCTAAGTACTCCAGGGAGGATACTGAAGTTTGATCTGCATATGGGAGGGATGAGGGTCAGGGAGGAAGGTTGAGGTTGTTGCCAAGTCTGTTCGGCAACTGAGAGGGAGAAAGGGAAGGCTTTTATAATGAAACCGGGTTGGAGAATGTATCCTGGGGAGTTACATCTATCAGAAAACTGTTTCCTAATTCTATATTTGCAGCAGATCTACCCACCTTGGAGAAGCAATTTGTTGAGTTTCCCTGAGAAATCACAAGGTTTTAGTTTAATGTGGTCTAAATTCCCTTGGAGGACAGTCATTTTAAGGGGAAATTCAGATTTTTCCTTAAAAGCTTCCATGGAAGATACCATCCCCCTCCTTCTCACACACAAAACATGCACTTCTCCAATACCTCCTGCCCCATTCTCTTGGTAGTGAAAATGTCTGTTCCTTCAAGGTGATGGAAGAGCATTCCACCTGGACTCAGGAACAAGTGAGTGGACAGCTACATCTAGAATCAGAGAAACAGAGAGGACTGATGCCTGGTCCTGCCCCATAGATCAAAAGGCTGTGACCAAAGATACTGCCCCCACAAACTACACTGAAAGTACTATGGCATCTGCTCCTGACCTTGGAGCCCCAGTTTATTTCTTCATGCATTCATTCAATAAGCATTTATTAAATACTCATTATGTGGAATGCACTGTGCTAAGCATTACTGGGGATGGAAAGTATACACAAAAATAAATCAGATATGGCTTCACAGGAGATAAGACATATACAACAGTAAATAGGGCAGAGGCTAGAACATGATGGAAGTATAAAGTGCTATGAGATTACTGAAAGAGATAACATTTCTAATTGGGTCAGGAAGGCATCATGGAGATGATGTCTGAACTGATCCTGAAGGATGGCAGGATGCTAACAGGTAGAGATCAGGGTGGAGGAGGGGAGAAAAAGAGAATCTATGTAAGAAGATAAAGGGTGCAGAAGAAATTAGCAGAAGTGTTTGAAGACTGAAAGTATTCTGGTTTGCCTAGAACATAGTTTCTTTGCTGGATAGTCATTTCAAGATGGCCATTTAGAAATAAGATATTTCCTTCCAAATAAGTACAAAGGCAATGAGAGGTAGCAGGGGTGAAGGAGACTATTCTTGTAAATCACATACTTCTTAGGCTGAAAGGGACTTGAGATGTCATTTAGACTAGTCTTCTCTATATGAAGTCATTCTACGGAAAGAACATGTCCCATGATATTGTTGAACAACAAATCCAGAATTTCTTTCCACTTTCTAACCCAAGTCCCACACATCTCTTCTTCAGCACCTCCCTTTTTATGTGGAGTTACCCTTCTGATAATCAGTGACATCAAGGCCTGAGTGAGGGAAAATATAGGTGGGCTCCTAACAGTGAAGAGACACAATACTGGGAGCCCTAGTTTATCTCCTCCCATCTCCCCCTAATCTCAAGTACTTGGATTCAGGGAAATTGGGGACAAACTGTGGGAAGGAGAGCAATTACTCTACCCTACCCGCTATAAATGTTCTCCCCAGTTTGGTCCCTAGAGACAGAAATCCTTGGGAAAGTGACATCTTGGAGAGTTTTGTTTTTCTCAAAAACACCATCTCAAAATCCTCCTTCCCAGCATACAGTTTCTTATCTTACAACAGCGCCCCCTCGTGTCGTTTATGATCCACTGCAACAACCTATTATGAGGACCATATGAGATATCTGTAAAGCACTTATCATGATGTCTCACACATAGTAGGCACTTAAGTAGGCCTGTTCCTTCCTTCCCTTCACCTACTGAAGGAAGAAAGCATAGTGGAAAGTATTTCAGTGAAGATAAACAGAGTGAGAAACTAAAGTAATCTTATCTTAGGAGACCACTGTAGACCACTTGAACTAAAGGGAGAAAAATCAATGAGAAATTAAGAGAACAAAGCATAAACTTGCATAAAACTTGGAATAATATTGATTAGAGTTGTTAATTATCTGAACACTGCCTACAGTGCTTTTTTCTATCAAAAACAGAGGAGTTGACAAATTCTTGAAGTATCTTAATGGAGGCTTCATTCTTCAAAAAGTAGAGGAAATGGTTATTCTGTCCTTGATTGTGTTCAAGAAAGAGACAAAGGCAGGTAACCAGATAAAGCAAAATCATAATATGGTCTGATAAGAATACTATTAAAATACAAGAAAACTCAGTCTTTGCAGAGTCTGTCTGCTAGCAACAAAAAGTGCTTTACTTGCTATATTGGGTGAAAGATGAGACCCAAAGTATGGCACTACTACTTAGAGTGAATGAAACAGAATGGATTACAAAAATAAGGCAAAATTCCTGAATTTTTAATTTAATTCTGTCTTCTCCGCCAAGGAGAATGATCTTCAGACTGAGAAGAGAATTAAAGTGGTTACTAGAAATTTAAAACCAACCATCAAATAGGGTGAAGTGGGAAGTGAGTGAGAGGGTAATGTAAAGGAGGAAAAGCTGAAACATCAAAGATTTCAAGGAGAAGAAAATTCAATTTAAAAACCTGAAACAACATAAATCAACAGAGTTGATCCTAAAACTGGAAGGAAAAATGATTACTAAATTCTCAAAGAGAATACAAAGCTTATAAAAAGACCAAAAAAAGTGATTCAATACCTGATGAAATGTAGAAGCCTGTGGATCAGAAAGAAATTGTACAATAGTCCAAAAGAGAAATTCAATCTATAAGAAAAGAAATTAGATTGAAACATAGGTCAGAATGTATACATTTTCTGTGAGAAAAAAAATAACAGATTAGAAAAAAATTAATCCATGATGATGTTCCTCCAATGTAGCAAAAGAGAGAATAGATCTGGGAAGCTAAACTAAGAAATTAGAGGAAAAGTTGATAGAAAAGAGACAAAAGGCAATAATATCGAAAGCACATATGATCTCTATACAAGCCAAAGCTACTGTTCTCAAACATAAGAGGCACAGAGACAGCTTAATGCTTATGGATCTCCTTGATCTACAAATTCAAAATATCTAAGGCAGGAAATATTATATGAGAGATGTTCAGAATTTTTTAAAAAAAACAAAGTAACAATAAAAAATCCATACATCACATCCAGGAAAAAAAGTTCTATGCTTCAGACTCTAAGGTACATAATGATTAAACTTAATGGCTCTAATGACAAACAACAGATTCTACAGGAGGCCGGAAAAAAATCTTCAAAAACAAAGGAAAGAAATTAAAATATTGCAAGACTATTCTACATCCACTAGAAATTGATGAAGGAAATAAAACAATGCATTCTGAAAAGAAAAAGAGCTCCTAATGCAATACAAAATGACATAACCTGCAAATAAATATAAGCCCAATCATTAATGAAAAATAGCGAAGATTTTGCAAAAGAGAGACATTTAAGGCATTTTTTTAAAAGGTGAGCAGAGTATCCAACTTTCAAATGCCCTAAAACACAAATGCAAGAAAAGTGTAAATACATGCAATTATCAATGAAAGGATAAGTAACGAAATAAGTTACCCACATCTAGAAACAAAAAAAAAAAAAGAGAGAAGTATTGATCTTTTAAAATGGAAGAATCATAGTAAAATTTGAAAAGAGTTCTTTGTGGTGGGTTTGTTTTTTTAAGTACACAACAGATTCCTCCCCAAGCAGTGTTCCTTGTCCCCTTTCTGTTCATTAGTTAAAGTAACTATATGGGCAGGTTTGTTCTTTATTTGCTCATTTCATTTACCAATCATTTTTTAACCCTGTTTGCTAGCAGAGGAAAAGGCATACAAAAGTGCATACAGACATAAACAACATCTAAAGAATTAAGGGAAGTGTAGATGGATGAGCAAAACTGAAGAACCATGGCCTAGACCAAACAACCTCCCTACAGGTGAATACAATATATTTTGTGGGATAAAAAATTACAGAGTGGGAGGATGCATAAATGAGGTACCAAGGAGGTAGAGAATGTGAGGAACTGTGATTTCCCCTTAAAAATAGTTTTAAATTTGCGTGGATGCACAACAAAGTGACATAGTCTTTCAGTTAGAAGAGGGGTGTCAGGTAAATGAGAGGGGAACTGAGTTAAGTAAGAGGAGAAGGTTTCAACAGAAAAAAGATCTCCCATTGAAAAGCATTCCCATGGGGGAAAAATGCCAATGATTAGAGATGGGGACTTTATGATGGGCTTAATTGGGGTGAGTTGGCATACTTGGAGATCACCTCCCCTGAGAAAGTTGTGCCTCTATTAACATCCTGGCTCAAGAGGGAAGGAAAATGCTCACTTCTAGGGGCTCTAACACAGGGTGGTGACAAAAGGCTTAGACAAAAAGACAAGATGGCACAACCAACAGAGAAAAGATTGATCATGGGGAGAATAGCAAGTAAAAGTATAGAAATGGACTATATGTTTTCATATTCCTGATAATTTCTACCACCAAACACTTTCTATCCACATATCTCATGAATCAATACTTCTTTTAGAGTGAAGGATGAGGCATGATCTATTAAGGTCAGCAACTATATCGTATTTCTTAATACAAAAATTGGTTAGAAGAGGGAATTCAAACCTGGAAGTTCAGAAAATATAATTCCATGAGGAACACAAAAGAGATTTAAAAGGAAATAATAAAGATATAGACCATAAATCAGAGAATAAAAAGTTCTGAATAGAAAGGAAAAGAAAAGAATATGGAACAAAGAAATTCTTAGAAAAAAACACCAAAAAAAATCACACACAAAAGAAGTTGGGCAGAAGGGAAAGAGAAGAGAGTTTGTACTAACCACTTAATTGAGAAGGGGAAAAGAAGAAAGGGAAGAGAGGGAAATAGGTAACTAAGTAAATAGAAAAGAAAACAATTATACAAGTAAAACTTCAAAACTAGGGACAAGTTGACGAGAGAGGACAAAATGAGGAGGTTGTGTGGAGAGGAGCCTGTGGCAATAGGATAACATCAAATTAGTTTAAGTGTAATGGAATTCTGTCCAGCGATGGCTCAGTTCTTGGAGCATGCCCAGTATCTTCTGCCTGATAACCACATGGATGTTTGGTGAGCCTGTTTTTGTATATTTATGATGAAACGTAATGGAGAGACCCAGCTCTCCACTTCAGAACATGTATAAGTGCTCTGTGACTGGTTTCTGTTAGAGAGTGAGTTCAAAATTAAAGCAGATGCTACAAAGCATTTCATTTTGGGATCTCTTCCAGGACATGATTGGTAGATTCTTTCAATTTGTTTTGCCCCCTGGTTCTAATATATCAGGGCAGTTTGATAATTTCTTGAAAGATGCTATTCAGGCATTGTTATTATAGTTTTCAGGTACTCTAATAATTTTTATATTATTTATCCTGGATCTATTTTCCAGTTGTTTTTCCAATGAGAAATTTCACATTTTTTTCTACTTTTTACTTTTTAAATTCTATTTTACCCTATCTTCATGTGCCATAGTCATTAGTTTCCACTTGTTTAATTCCATTTTTTTGCTTTTTAAAAAAATATATTTATTTATTTTTATTTTTCAACATACATTTCTACAAGATTTTGAGTTCCAAATTTTCTCTTCATCTCTCCCTTCTCCCTATCCCAAGGTGGCATGCATTCTGATTATCCCTCTCCCAGCCTTCCCTCCCTTTTATCATCCCCCTCTCTTATCCCCTTCTACTTTACTTTCTTGAAGGGCAAGATAGATTTCTATACCCCATTGACTGTATATCTTATCTCCTAGTTGCACGTAAAAACAATTTTTAACATTTGCTTTTAAAACTTTGAGCTCAAATTCTTTCCCTTCTTCCTTCCCCACCCACACTCATTGAAAAGGCAAGCAATTCAATATAGGTTTTACATGTGTAGTTACACAAAACACTTCCATAATAGTCATGTGGTGAAAAGCTAACTATATTTCCCTACATCCTATCCCTCCCCCCAATTATTCTATTTTCTCCTTTGACCCTGTCTCTTTTCAAAAGTGTTTGCTTTTGACTACCTCCTCCCCCAATCTTCCCTTCCTTCTATTATCCCCTCCTCTTATCTCTTTCCCCTTTACTTTCCTATAGGGTAAGATGCCCAATTGAGTATGTATGTTATTCCCTCCTTAAGCCAAATCCAATGAGAGTAAGGTTCACTCATTCTTTCACACCTTCCCCCCCTTCCCCTCCATTTTGAAACCTTTTCCTTGTCTCTTTTATGTGAGATAATTTACCCCATTCTATCTCTCCCTTTCTCCTTCTCCCAATATATTTCTCCACCCCTTAATTTTATTTTTAGATATCATTCTTTCATATTCAACTCACCCTATTCCATCTATCTATCTATCCATCCATCTATCTATCTCCTCCAACTGCCCTAATAGTGAGAAAGGTCTTATGAGTTACAAATACCTTTTTGTGTAGGAATGTAAACAGTTTAACTTTAATAAGTCTCTTATGATTTCTCTTTCCTGTTTAATTTTTCATGCTTCACTTGATTTTTTTATTTGAAAGTCAAATTTTCTATTCAGTTCTGGTCTTTTCATCAAGAATACTTGAAAGTCCTCTATTTCATTAAATGCCCTTTTTACCCAAAGTTTTATACTCAGTTTTTCTGGGTAGATGATTCTTGATGTTAATTCTAACTCCTCTGACCTCTGAAATATCATATTCCAAGCCCTTTGATCCCTTAATATAGAAGCTGCTAGATCTTGTGTTATCTTGATTGTATTTCCACAATACTCATATTGTTTCTTTCTGACTGCTTACAATATTTTCTCCTTGATCTGGGAATTCTGGAATTTGGCTACAATATTCCTAAGAGTTTTCCTTTTAGGATCTCTTTCTAGAGGCGATCATTGGATTCTTTCTATTTCTATTTTACTCTCCAGTTCTAGAATACCAAGGTAGTTTTCCTTGATAATTTCTTGAAAGATGATATCTAGGCTCTTTTTTTATCATGATCTTCAGGTAGTCCAATAATTTTTAAACTATCTCTCCTGAATCTATTTTCCAGGTCAGTGGTTTTCCCAATGAAATATTCACATTGTCTTCTGTTTTCATTCCTTTGGTTCTGTTTTATAATTTCTTGATTTCTCATAAAGTTATTAGCTTCCATTTGCTCCATTCTAATTTTGAAGGAAATATTTTCTTCAGTGAGCTTTTGGACCTCCTTTTCCATTTGGCCCTTTCTGCTTTTTAAAGTATTCTTCTTCTCATTGGTTTTTTGGACCTCTTCTGCCATTTGGCTTAGTCTATTTTTTTGAAGTTTCCTATGGAAGTACAGTCTCAGTACTGACCTCTTTGGTATTTGTGTTTTGGTCCTTATCCCTATAGAAAGATTCTATTTTTTTTTCATGCTTATTTTTCTTTTTTTTATTCATGATGGTGATTGTGTGTTGTGGCTTCTGGTTCTTTTAGTTAGAAGCTGCAGAACTTGGTGTTGAGCTGATGTGTGAAATAGCTAAGAGCAGGTTTTTGTTTTGTGTTTCCCTGATCAGCCTGGGGTTAGTTTTTTAAGTGTGAGGGAGGAGTTGTCTGCTCACGGGAGATCTCCTCAGCTGAACTGAGGCAAAGACAAACTCAGGGAATGGTGATCCTAGCTACCCTATTGTCTTCCCGTTTCCCTAGAGTGCTAAGGCATGCCTAGATGCTAGTGTGGGTTCCCACCCCTCCTGGAGCTCCTCTTCTGGTGCTAAGGTTTGCCTGGGTCCTAATGCGATTTCTCCACCCTGGGTCCTCTGTCCTTCTGGTTTGCCTCTGCCAGAGTAGGAGGAATCCCCCTTAGCTATTTTTCTAGGCTCAGGTGTTATGAGACTATTTGCCCCCTCTGCTATTTCCGTTGATCCAGGATTTTTCTGGGGAAATATTTTATGGTTCTTTCATGGTCATCAAGAAGGGAGAAGAGAGCATTTACTGATCACTCCACCATCCTGGCTGCTGGAAGTTCAAGTAGGTGACTTACCAATATTTAATATGCAGGCTGAAAATCTCAGGAGCTGCTGCGCTGTTATCTGGCACTCAGTGGCTGTCACTCCTTCTGCTCTGCTGGTCTCCCACCTGTGGGTGCCACTCCACTGGTTCTACCTGCTGCTTTCAGGTTTCCCCGGGGCCCTTCTGCTCCACTTTGCTGGATGCGCTGTGCTGTGCACTGTGGAACAGCGGAACAGATCCTTCCCATGGACCTTCCAGTCTGTCCTGGGCTCCGAATCTGCCACAGTCTGTCTCCCACTGAATTCCACACCTCCAAAATTTGGTCAGATTCTCCTTTCAGAGGTACTCAAAGGAATTTGTCCAAGAGCTTAGGTGAGTTATTGCTCTCACTCCGCCCTCTAGGCTCCCCATCTGTTTTTTTAAAGTGTTATTTTATTCAGTATTTTGGGGGTCTCCTTTATCAAGCTGCTGATTCATTTTTCATTATTTTCTTGCATCACTCATTCATCTTCCCAATTTTTCCTTTACTTCTCTTATTTGATTTTCAAAATCCTTTTTGAGCTCTTCCATGGTTTGTGACTAATTCATATTTTTCTTGGAGGATTCTGATGTAGAAGCTTTGATTTTGCTGTCTTCTTCTGGTTGTATGTTTGATCTTCTTTGTTACCAAAATAAGATTCTACAATAATGTTTACTCATCTTTCTAGACAAATACTTGACTTTCTAACTCTTTGTGAAGATAGGACTCTGCTTTCAGTGGGGGAGAGGGGATTGAGTCTGTGGGCCCAGAACTCTGAAAGCAGCTTCTACCACTGCTGCCACTACTGCCACCAGTGGCCACCAACACCACTGCCACTGTCATCTTGGGGCTGGGGCCACACCTGGCCAGACCACATGCTTCTCTTTCACCCAGGTCCCACAAAGTTTTCCCACTGACCTTTTTGGCATTTGTGGGTGGAGAGGTCTTGAAAGTGCCACAGCTGCCAATGATTCAGGGTTCTGAGGCCTGCTTTAGTCAGTCTGTGATGGTGCAGTCCACATCAGACTGCTCTCTGCTCCAAGCCCAGTGCAATAAATACTTCCTGTCAATTTTCCCTATTGTCTTGGGCTGGGGACTTGTTTCACTCTGTCATTTTGTGGGTTCTGTAGCTCTAGAATTTGTTTAGAGTCATTTTTACAGGTATTTGGAGGACTTTGGGAGAGAGCTCAGCAAAGTCTCTGCTTTTACTCCACCATCCTCAATTCTAATTTTTAAGGAATTATTTTCTTCAGTGAGTTTTGTACATCTTTTCCCATGCTATTGACTCTTTTTTTCATGATTCTCTTGCATTCCTCTCATTCCTTTTTCCAATGTTTCTTCTAGTTCTCTAATTTGCTTTTTAAAATCCTTTTTACGCTCTTACTGGAATTCTTTTTGTCCCTGAGACCAAATTACATTTTTCTTTGAGTCTTCACATGTAACCATTTGGACACTATTGTCCTCTTCTAAGTTTATGTCTTGATACTCGCTATCATCAGAGTAACTTTCTATAGTCAAGCTCTCTTTTTCTTTTTTGCTCATTTTGTCTGCCTTTTTTTGTGACTTGGTATTTTTATGTGAGAGTTAGACTGTGGTCCTACATTATCTTAAGTTTTTGTGCTGGAGCTCTGGGTCTTACTGATGGCTTTCACTGGGCTTCAGGCTTACATACTTGTCTTCTCTGGAGTGTAGGCTTCTCTTCTGGCTGGTACTGGTGATGGGGCTTCCCCATTGGCCTCCCGTGTGTGTGGGGTTTAGCTGCTGGCCTGCTCTAGGCATGAGGCCCTGCTGCTTGGTTGGATAAGTAAACAAAAACCTTTGATATATTGTTTACAAAAAGCACATCTAAAAGGAAGACATACATAGAATCAAAATATGAAACTGGAACAAAACAGTATACATGTAGTTTATTTTTTAAAAACAGGAGTTATAATCATGATAAGAAAGCAAAAATAAAAATTTCACACCATTAATATATAATTAAGGACCAATCTCAGTATTAAGCATCAAATGACATAGCTTCTAAATTCGTGAAAGAAAAATTAACAAATTTCAAAAAGAGTGATACAATAGTTGTAGGAGAATTTAATGTTATTTTTTGCAGAGCTGGATAAATTGAACAGAAAGATAAATAAAAAAGGAAAAATATGGAATTGTTAGACAATTTAGAGCTAAAAGAGTATGACATATCCTAAATGGCACCCTTAAGGAATATACATTTCAGAACTATATGGCATTTTTACAAAAAAAAAAAAAAAGACCACATATTAGAACACAGAGAAATTCCTAATAAATATGTTTTTTTAAAGGGGTCGGGTTGCATCCCTTATAAACCATATTACTATAAAAATATTATTCAATTAAGGGAAAATGGGCAAGAGACACAGAGTTAAAGGAATCTTTATGTTCCTTATAAACAATACATTTTTGGGTTCTTCTTTTTAATCCATTTTACTATCCTTTTCTGTTTTATGGATAAGTTCGTCCTACCTATTCAGTTATGACTATTAATTCTGGTAACAATAATACTTTCATTGCTTACTCTTCTGGAGTATTATAAGAAAAATATATTTTAACATTTAAAGCACTAGGTAAATATGAGTTCTACTATTATACATCCTGACAACTTCCCTGTTAGATGCTTAAAGAGTTATCATCATCTCCATTTTACAAATGAGTCAACTGAGGGGTCCAGGGAGATGTTATTCATTGTTCACTGAATATTGATCAAATGCTATCTGAACAATACTATATTAAGTTCAGGGTTGGGGAGAAATTGACAGACATTTCAGTAAATATTTAAAATGCAATCCCTGCCCATTTCCAAACCTAGCCCTACCTTTTAAGGAGGCTGTCCCAGGTCCTGAGACTCTTGAGGAGGATTAAAGATGTCTTCTGTGTGGAAGGGACACAGAGTCTTGGAAGGTGCAATGAGAAGCTACTCTGATTTCAAAGTGGAATGCATTGAAATCTTCCTCTAGGAAGCATATCTAAATATACCCACCCTGCCACCCATCCCATCAATACATATGTGCTCCTGTTCTACTCCTTTCTTGCCCCATAGCCTTCCTCTCTTTGATGGTTCTTATAGAAGTTTTCATATTGAGTACCTCTTCCTTTTATTATACATTTACAATGTCCATCCAGTATTTTTGTACTCAAAGACTAGCTCAGTGGACTTTCCATCTAATTGAAAGTCATATAGTCTAGGCTACAGGCAAGCAAGCAACAAGCATTTATTATCTTCTGGGTACCTGCCACTGTGCAAAGCACTGGGGATAGAAAGAAAGGCAAAAAACAGATCCTGTCTTCAAGGAACTCACAGATGAGAGAGACAACATGCAAATAACTGTGTGAACAAGATATGTGTTAAATTTCAAGTAATCAATGGAAGGACAACACTGACATTAAGAGAGACTGAAAAACGCTTCCTAGAGGAGGCAGAGTTTTAGCTAGGACTTGAAGCCATTAAGGAAAGGTAGGCGGTAGAGAATTCCAAACACTGGGGAAAGATTCCCCCTCACCAACTTAGCTGTCACAGGGTGAAGGACCAAAAAACTAACCAGAGTTTGTTTTGTTATCTCAAAATGACAAATCCTTCAGAGGTGAAAACATGCCCTCTTGAGCCAATTCAGGGGATGAAACACCTGAATTACATGAAATACTGTTGGTATATCTCGCAAATCCTTTCTAGTGGGAGATTGGAAGGGAGAGAAAAAGCCAGGGAGAAGAAATTGTTGAGAATGGAAGGGTCAGGTTGCTAGAAGGAGGAGGAGGAGAAGCTGGAGTTAAATTTTGGTTGTTTTGTGATGTTCTATATATAGGTACTAACAAGTAAGGTCATTTGGTAGCTTTTCAACTGGTAACAATTTGTTGCCAGGTAACATCAATATAGTGCAAAACCAAGTGGCCTCTTAAATTCCCAGCTCTGGTATTCTGTGTAACTATTACCCACAATGCCTTGCACATATTAGGAACTCTCATGTTGGTTGGTTGATTGGGTCACTGCTTGTCTCATACTTCGGCCAGGCACTAACTTCAACTTCTAGCCTGTCTCCTGGGGCTCCCTAGGGCATACATTATGGTAAGGAAGTATTCCTTCTCCTAGTTATCTCTGATTTTTTTTTCATGTTAACAATGGCCTTCAGTTCACCAGGAACTTCTAGCTTGCTTTCTTCCACCATCCCCACCTTGTTCTCATTTTAAAACTCATGTAGTACCACCCCTCCTCATCTCCTGATAGTTCAGATATGAACTCTGGTCGTGCAAGACAAAAGGGATTTCCCAGACCATCCTGCATATATTTCAGCAAGAGACTAAAGCAGAAGGAAACTCACCTGTAATAGTGACTCTCTGAGGGTCAGATGGGCTACATATTACCCCTTCCCCAGAGTTCCCTGGTACCTCTTGTCTCGAGCTATTGGCTAAAGCTCCCACCAATTATGTTACCCTAGTTTTAGGTGTCTAAGCACCCATGCCCATTTAACCACTTAACAGATCAGCTTTTTCAAAGGGATGTTTACTTCAAAAGCACAGACAGAACGAACATACAAACATCCCCCTCCCATACCTGGCAAGAGGAGGCATAATCCCCCTAGACTTCCTTGGTCCCTAGGGATCAGAGGAAGATTAGGTTCACAGCTTAACTCCATTCCTACATAGCATCAATTCCACCAGATTCCAAGTCCAAAAATCTCCTTGGACTTGACTCCTGGGATCTGGCTATTCAGGGATTCTCTGCCAGTCAGACTACAATATCTATCCGGGAACCCTGGATTCAGTCACCATGGCTTAACCTCCTGGATCTACAACTCTGTTCCCTATACCTAGAACTGAAAAGGAGAAACAAGATAAGATCAAAACCTTAAGCCTATTTCTTGGGCAATAGGATCTAAGAGGTGGGGGTGTCCTTTCCCCTCCATCCATTTTATTGTGTAGTATCCATGCTGTGGGTGAATGAAATTCTACTCCTGGATGCCACCTGAAATAAAGAGGAAGGCTGATCCAGGCTAATAGGTTTAAGGACACATCCAGCTCTGACTATGCAACTGATGGAAGTTCCGTTCCAGTTCTCAAGTTCCAGGAGTCTTAAATTTTAACAGTTATTTCTGTATGTTTTATGGTCCACATTTACTCATCAAAGGGGTATTTTTTTTAAAAAGCCTAACAATTAGCCTTGGAGCTAAAGAACTAAATGCATGCTCATTTTATACTCTATGAGGTTAATCATACATCCTTTTGATGTAGTAAGAGTTTCTCAGTATTGAATACCTACCTAACTATGGCATTCATTTTTAACAGTGTTTTTAATTGTTTTGATCCAGAGCTATGATTTAATTGGGGTGCCAGAAAGGACCTCCTTAGTGAGGAAAAAACTCCCTTTACCAATACCAGCAACTGTTCTGAAACCTGAAAATTAGAGTCTCCTTGGTCAGTCACTACAACCCTTCCCCTATAAGCCTTTGCTGCTAATACTGGCCAACACTATAGAAGGAAGTCACAGTGTAATGCTGCCTGGGTCTACTAGGAGTTTGTTATCTAATCTCAATTTGTCCCTCACACAATGTCCCTTTTTTCCTCCCTTATTTTATTCATTCCCCGCAAAGGCTATTCAGACTATTTATCTCCAAAAGCTCCCTATCCTATCCCTCTTTTCTCTCTCTCTTTTGAGGTTCTTTACTGAGAGAATAGAGGCCATCTGTTGTCTTCCCTTTTCTATACCTCTTCTTCCCTTTTCAATACCTGAAAACTCATTTATGTCTTCTCATAGCCTCTCCTCCTTTGCTCCAGTTTCTTATGAAGAGGTGAGTCCTCTTTGCCAAGCCCAGCCCTTCTACTTCTGCCCTTTATCATATCCCCTCTCATATCTTCCAGGAATTTAACCATTTGATGATTCTCTCTTTCTCCCTCCCTCTCTCTCTCCCTCTCTCCCTGTCTCTTTCTCTCTGTCTCATACACAAACACATACCCACACACATCATACACACTCACATATCTTTAATCTCACCCCATACAGTGGCTTCTTCTTGACCAGTTATAAATAAGCTCAAGTTTTCCCTGTCTTTAAAAAACCCTCACTTCACTCTTCTTCCCCATCCCAAGTTTCACCCTTTTTACTTTTCCTTTTCGCCACCCAAATCCTAGAAAAATCCATCTATATTCATTGCTATATTTCCTCACCTCTGCTTTCCTCCTACTAGACCTCACCGGGCTGTTCTATCAATAGTTCAAACTCAGCGTGTCAAAAATGGTACTTCTCTTCCATCCTAAACCCATTCCTCTTCCAAACTCTGTTTCTGATGAAGGCAGCCCCATTATTCATAACCTTAAATCATCACTGATGTTTCACTCTTTTCCTTCAGTAAATAAGCATTAACTAAGCTCTTACGGTGTGCCAGGTACTGTGCTAAGTACTAGGATTACAAAAAAAAAAATAAAAGTAAAAACACAATCCCTGCCCTCAAGAAGTTCCCATTCGAATGGAGAAATAATGTGCAAATAACTATCTGCATACAATACACAGAGAGATAGCTATATCTATATCTATATATATATGTATATGTGTATATACATATATGTGTATCCTTCCATCCACTCAGTTGCCAAGCTTTATCAATTCTCCCTCCTCCTTCCAACATCTCACTCATCTATTCGCTTCTCTCCATTCCCATGGCCACCACCCTCATTCTTCTCCACGACTACTGTCTTAACCTCGTAGCTGGATTCCCAGCTTCTAGGCTCTTCCCACTCCACACCTCCACCCACCTTTCAAAATGACCTAAAGCACAGATCTATGTTGCTCTCATCTTCGGACCGATACACATATACAATGCCAGGTTATAACTTCTCATGGACATTTCTTCATTGCTCCTTTTAAGAAGCAGCATATTAGAATAGAAAAAAGAGTCCTGACCTTGGGCAAATCATTAACTTTTCTGTGTCTCAGTTTCCTCCTCTATAAAAGAAAGACAAAAATACTTATGAAACCTTATCTATTGCTCCTGCCTGGCTGCTCATAAATGCTTTATGAAGCTCAGTGATTTCCCTAAAATGAGTGAAGGTGGGTTTGTAATCTCCTCATCTCTCAGAATGTGCCCAGTTACTCCCTGTCATCTCTCTGATATAGAATTTAAAATATGGAGATGAGTTTTTTAACTAAAAAAACACCAGAAATCACAGACTTTGAGCTAGGAAAAAAAAAAAACTTTGAAGGCCATCTAGTCTAACATCCTATACAAATCAGGAAGCTGAGACCTGGAGAGTTTAATGACTTTCCCAACATCACACAGATATCTGCCAGGGGTGAGAGTTGAACCCAGGTTGAACTCCAAAGCTTGACGTCTTTCCACTATACCATACCACCTCACACTCAAGCCCTATGACCAGAACTGGTGTGATAGAGTCAGAAAAACATTGACACTAAGACTCAGAAGACCAGAGTTCGAGTGTGGCCTCAGGCACATGGATGAACTGCTCTGAACCTCTGTTAGTGTATCAGTAGAGTGAGGGCATTGGACCAGACGACCTTGATGGTCCCCTCTAGTTCTACAGTTATAACTTTATGTCGTCCCAAACTACCATTTGCTGCCTATATAACTTTAGGCAGGTCACTTAACTTCTGTTGGTCCCACTCGGCTTATTTGTAAAATGAAGGGGTTTGACTAAATGCCCTATAAAGTCCCTTTCCAACTCTAAAGCTGTGACCCTGTGGTCTTGGGACAGGGGCTCAAAACCATTTCTGCTTCTTATTTAATACCTGCATGACCTTGAATAGATCACTCAAGTTCAGCCCATGCATCCACAAAACTAAAGAAGTTGGGCCCCTTCTAGCCATGTGACACAGTAAAATGGGGAAAGCACCAGGACCCCACCCCAGGCCTCCTAACTCCCCGGCCAGCACTCTACCTACCATGCATGCTGTGTTGCATGAAAGTTTCTATACAGCTTTGCAGACACCTATTACAAAGACAGCTCTGTGTCCTGTGCCAGGAATTCAAATGAAGCCAGACTCCAGAGCCCAGCATGCAGCAAAGAGCAAAATACCCAGGTTCTCAAAGGAAAATCATTAGTTGTTTAGGGGATCACATAAGCTATGTGGAGGCAGTCTCCCAATTAGCTAGCTAATTGAAGAGAACAGCCCCTCACCCAAGGCCAGCAGCCCAGAATTCTCCACAGCAGGGGCAGAATGCAGTAGCCAGCCAGCCCTTCTCATTCTCAATAGAATGGTCTTTCCCTGATATCTACAATGTAATTAGGGATTTAATTTATAGCTTTGGGGATCATTTTCCCAAAGGATCATGCTAAGGCTTTGGGTATTGAAACTATTTTGAAAAATAAATCTAATACAAAGCAGGAATTTTTAAAAAGGCTTTAATTAAAATTGCTACAACTACAGAGACTACCTGCTTGTTTTCAGTGAGCAGAGGAAAAATACTGACAAATATGGAGGACTGAGGCACACCATAGTATTATTAAAATAGCGCCAGGGCTCCTGAATTCAAAGGAGACACTAACACACAGTAGTGTGTACATTACTCAGCTGGCTCCATTTGTGGATTATGTTCTGGGAGCCCCAATCTAGGCACAGGCAAAATGTTGCAGTCTGCAATGATGACAGTCAGTTCCAAGAGTCAGGAATGAAACACATGCTGTGCATGGCAGATTGTTAAATCAACCGCCTTATCTGCATTCCAGATTAGGGAGAAAAAACACACCCACGGACATGGACATACACACACATAAGCATGTATACATACTCTAACTGAGAGAAATCCCTGAGGAGGCAGCAAGGACAGAGACAGAGCAGAAAATTGCTGTAATAAGGGACTCCATGAGTACCAGAATAATTCCCCACCACCCCACCCCCCAGCTCAGTAGCCAGATGGAAAATGAAAAGGGTAGGGAGACCACAACAACCTCCCCTCCCGCCTCATTCTCCCTCTGGTTAAGGTTGGCCATCCATTGTGCTGGGTGGGGACAAGACTGAGTTGTGCCTTCCCCAGGATTCAACGGTATGGCAGGAGCTCAATAGACCTGCAGTCACTAGAGAACAACACAGACGACACTCTCTTTATTAACAAAGGCTGGTATTCAAATGAGGTTGGCATCAGTCCAAGTTGCAGCAGCTCATGAGGGGCGAGGAGGGGGCATTAAATATTCATTGAAATCTTGGCATTTCATTTGCGCTGCGGGTCCCCCATCTGTACCCCTCCCTCCTCTCCTTTCACTCTTCCTTTTCTTCCTTCCTTTTTCTCCTTCTCTCTTCCTTTCTCTCTCCCCTCTTCCTTCCTTCCTTCCTGTCTATTAGTTGTTCAGATACCAGCCTCCTGCAGAAATCAGCCCCAGTGTTAGGCAGACATAAATGAGGATGAGTGTTGGGGTGGAGGGGTAGACACTAAGTTTGCAGGGCTTTGGTTCAAGGATGCTTGGTGGTACTTGATCAAGTCTCTCTCATCACATGATGGGTGACCTTGATCATGTGATGACTCTGGCTGATGCTGAAGGCAACATGTGACTCCATCCTACGTGGGCTCCAAAAAAAAAAATTAAATACAAAAATATAAGCAGGTCTCTGTCCCTCTCTTACCTGCCCTTCTACAGCATACTCCCCATCATTCAGGCTGGCGAGAGTCTGGATATAGGACATCCCTTGCTTCAGATAGCCTTCCAGGGCTGGGTACCAGTAGACGTGGCCCCCCTTCCCCTGAAGTGCGCTGAGAAACCCTGTCCTATAATTTTGCATCACGGCTCCCAATTTGGTAAGTTAACAGATACTTTGAGCAATTAATTTGCGGCAGCTTTCCTGGAGTAACTCATTAGCATGCATGGTGCAGCGCCATCTGTAAACTACATCCCGCCTCAGCTCCTACATTGGAAGATGCCCGCTCAGTAAGAGCGGCTGTCAAGCCATGCCGGGTGCAAGCAGGCTCTCGTCTGCAGATGCTCCCATTGCTGTAAATTACCCTGGAAGGAGTCAGTATTTCTCTTTTTCTCTCTCTCTCTCTCTCTCTCTCTCTCTCTCTCTCTCTCTCTCTCTCTCTCATTACCCTCTTTCCTCTTTTCTTATGTGACCCTCTCACCCTCTTCCTTTCTTTTTTTCTTTCTGTTTTTCTTTCTTTCTTTTTTACTGCATTTTATGTTCTTTCTCGGAGCCTCAGTGACACCATTCTAATGACTGAATGAATGAAAATGTTGTGACAATCTGTTCTGGAATGTTTTCAGCTGAGCGCTAATAGTGAGACAGACTGTCAGATTTCGGGATGGGCTGTACTTGGGTGGGGGTGCAATTTCTTTATCCCATGCTACAATTCAAAATTGCTTTTCTGCCAATGGTCCCGGTGGGCATCTGTTGGCACCGGAGCTAAGTTGGGTTGCTGGGTTCCATGGATGACCGGGTTCCATTCCCCTCCTCTGCACATGTCAGTCAGGCTGTATGGGCTGACTGCTCTCCAACAAAGACTCTTTGGTTTTCTATGGAGAGAATAAGCTTTTCCAATGGTACCCAAAGCCAAATGCGATCTGGCTAGATAGCATCTCATGACGAGTTTGCAGAGACACCTCTCGGCAAACAGAGAGGAGATGGGCTATTCCTTGGTGTAGACAGATTTGTCGTCTTTATAGACAAGTGTCCAGCCATGCAAGAACTCTTGGCTAAAAGTAAAGAAATGGGGATGGAGGAGAGAACGGCTTACATATTTTATTATGTGTCATTAGCCACCCGGGATCCATTTGGTTGTTGTTTCAAAGGCGATTCAGGAGGACCTGCATTCTCAGTCAGGCTGGTTCAAGGCAAAATCCCCTTTGCCTCTTCATTAGGATGCAAGCATCATGTCATCTCTGTGGAGACCATGGGAATGAGTGCCAGGCTGAATTAGTGTCTGGTGTGGCTGGCAGCCATGCTGAGCTAAGGGCAGCTGTGCAGGCTGTGACGGGTGCCCCAGCTGAGTAGCAGCCTTTGTTCCTTGCGTATAGTCAGCAGAAGAATCAAAGAGAAAGGTGAAATTAGCCCAATGCTATTTGGGATAGGAGAATGACAATAGCCCATGTTTTACCCCCATGACACCAGAAGGAAGGTTAGGACCTGTTGGGTGCCCTTTAAAGTAAACGTGGTTTAGTTTGTTTGTTTTTCTTCTCGTGCTAATTATATAGAGAAGGCTTTGAAGGTAAAAATAGAAAATAGAATTATCCTTCTGAGGAGATACAGGAACCAATGGACTTCCAAATGTAAGTTTAGATAGTTCTGATCAGAATCTACCCTTTGAGACACCTTTTTGCTTCCGGGGATATAAGCACTTATGAAGTTTGGGGTCTGGGTCTGTTGGGGGGTGTTATCCATTCAACAATCATATATTAATCACTGCAATATACTACACAAAGCACTGGGGAGGAGATGAACATAAATGAGACACTATCCTGAAGTAGCTTACAATTTAGATAAACACACAAATGGAGACCATGACGTGTGGTAACATAAAAGAATTACAAACTGCCAGGAGATTAGATAAAGAAGAGATCAATTCCAGCTTGGGGTGGCTAGAGTATGGAAGACAGCAGACTTCAGTAAAGAGGGAGCATTTGCACTAAGCCTTGAAGGGCATGCAAAATGTTAATGGGCAGGGATTGAGTAAAAGGTTTCTTCCTACCATCCCTGACTCTGCCTATGACTGGATTGCCTCTCTGGAGATTGTCTTGGTTCATTACTTTTTATTTGGGCTTCTAATATCGCAATTAATGAGTTGACTCGCCTTTGAATCCACAAAGCATATATTGTGTACATAAGGGTGTGTCCATACTCACTTGCATGTGCAAATATGCATGCCTATGTGTATATGTCTAAGCATATCCACATATGTATGTATGTGCATATTTGTCCATGTATGTGTGTATTGTGTACATGCATTTGCATGACTCACAATAAAACAAGTACAGAGCTCATACAGCATTAAGAAGCTGCCTATGTTATGAGGGTGGATTGCAGAGAGATGCAGTAGGACACTCCATAAGCCACACTGTAACATATGCATGCTCCCGTTCAGGCCATTAACTAAAGGATTCCTACATGGGATTCCCAAACTCCAGTTTGCCTGCTTGGAGTCAGTCAGGATTTAAGGCCAGGCATCCCATGGGCTGCTACAACTTCACCAATGTGGAAATGAATTTTTGTGGTTCTTCTAGAGACCATAGCAACACCTAGATGGTTCTTTCAAACATGGTGATTACCCCCTTTCTTGACTCTCTCATTGTAGCATATCAATAGGGTGACATCCGTCAGTGAGCTGATGGAATTTTCAGTGGTGCCATAGGTCCTAACCAATCAAGGAGGAGTAAGGTAGGAAATTAAAGCCTGGGTTCATGTAATTGGTATCATATTCTCTATAAATTCAGAAAATTCTGATATCCTAACTTCCACTCTCAGAGACAGATTGGGTCTCTGAGAAAGATGACATCTTCCCAATAGGGTTCTAAGGGTAACCTGCAGGAACAGTGAGATTTTCTTTCTCTAATGCTATCATCTCAAGTCCCAGTCCATGGTGTTCTTCCCAGCATCAGTAGGCAATGATCAGCATTTCTGTGTCATTTCACTGGAGCATCTAGATGACACAATAGAGACTGGACTTGGCCTGGAGTCAGGAAGACCAGAGTTCAAATCTAAATTCAGGCACTTTGTAACTGTGTGACCCTGGGCAAGTAGCTTAATCCTTGCCTACATAAAAGTGGAGAAGTAAGTGGAAAACCACTCCTGTATCTTTAAGTCTGATACAGACTGAACAGTAACAACCATCATTTAACCAATTAACATTAATTAATCTTTACAAAAGGATGTTTACTTTAAATATACCATGGGAACAGAAGTACAAACATTTCCTTCTAACACCTGGGGATACATCCTCCCATATACCACTTCAGTTCCTGGAGGAAATGGGTTCAAACTTAAAGCAATATCTCCAAAAATGATGCTCAAGTTCACCTCCGAATGCAAAATAGTCCAAGAATGAGTCCCTTCCTTTTGTCGGACCCATGTCCTTGGGTGCAGGGTCAGGTCTGCTGGTGGGCTAGCTTTCTTCATCTCGATGATTCCGAAATGGCCCACAGTCCTTTGCGGTGATGTCATTCTTTCCGGAAGTGCAACAAAATAAGACAGAGCTAGGGTTTGTCCTTCCAACGTCATTGGTTTGGTCTATGACTCCCCCACATCACCCTGTCTCATTTCTCAACTTCGCTGTTATCTTGGATTCTTCCCTCTTCCTAATCCCTCATAGTTTGTCAGCTACCAAGTTTTGTGAATTCCACCTCTGTGATCAGTTCAATCAATCAGTAAACATTTGTTAGGCACCTATTAGGTTCCAGGCACTGTACTAAGTGCTGGGGATTTTAAGAGGCAAAAGACAGTCCCTGACTTCAAAGAGCTCACAATCCAATGGTAGAGACAAACATGCAAACAAATATGTGCAAACAAGCTATATTCGGAATAAACAGGAAATCATTATGAGAGGAAAAACATGTTGCCCCTCCTCTATTAATGCACATCTCCCTGGATAAATGCAATTGCCTCCTAATGCGTCATCCTGCTGATTTCAGTCTCTAGTGCCCCTGCCCAACTCCCCAGTTTTTAGGCAGCTGGAGGGTACTTACATAGCAGAAACAGGTGGCTCCCATGCCACCTTCCTTAAGCTTATAGAAAGGAGAAAGGACTCAATTCTGAACACTGGCATTCCAATCTCCGTCATTATCCAGTGAGGGAGTGTAATATTTGAGTTGTCCATCAGGTGGCACTATGCTCTAGACACTATAACCTCATCAGGATCTCTGACGCATTTGTACAAGAGCTGACCTACCATAGTGGCCAAGTGGCAGGTTTCCTATGTCTGGGAAGGTTCTGAACATTGTCAAAGGAAATGATATGAAACATCGCTCAGAATTCTTTAAAAAAAAAAAAGCAAATCTACTTCTTAAGCCTGGATTTTCCTCTCTCTATTGAACAATCTTCCACATTCATAGGATGCAGGCAACCAATGTACTGCAGCCACATAGTTCAGCAGTCAGTAAAAATGAAAGGGAAATTGTCACATATTCCTTCATGGAATACCCATGGGTCTCCCACAATTCTTTCTGACAGCTCACCCGACCCTAAAGTGTGGCCAGAGATTTCTGAATCAATTTTGCTTGTAACTCTAAGAGACAGAATAAAGCAGATGTGTGTGTACATCCAGAGCCCTAGCCCTGACCCTCAGAGTTTCAGTTTCCAGCATGGGTGGTCCCCTGTGGCATATTTAGGAGATGACAGAGACAAGGGTCACACAGGATAAGTAGTTATAGGTGGGTTGAAGTTGGCACCATTTAGAGAATAACTAAAATGAGCTATGTTTGTAAAGCACCTTGTAAACCTTAAAGCACTCTATAGGTAACTTTTGGCATTATTATTAATTACCCTTACAGTTGAGATGACATATTCATCAGTGTATCGGTTTAGATACTGGTACCTACTTTGTTTCCCTGCTGGTTTGTGCGGCAGTAGAGAAGGCAGTGAGCAGAGGGCTTCACAGGTGTGAGGCTTCCATGCATGGGGATGTTGAGCGCTGCCATCATGATGCTCTAAAGGAGGCAGAATAGACATCTCTAGCTGCTTCTCTCCCAATCGTTCTCCAAGGAAGGCTTTCATTCCTGCCATGAGAGGAAGCAGAAGATTGGGGCCAGATATCACTACTCTGCTCTCCTCAGAGAAAGGGGATACAGGGTGATATAGATATAGATATAGATTCCACCAAATATTTTTAGTCTTAGTGAATATGATTAGGTTTGAACTAACTTTTGATTGCTTTATCATTTGGGGGGCAAGGGGACTCTAAACTCTGTATCCAAGACTTGACCCCCTCCCCACCAAATACACATTCCACGACGAACACGCATAGAGAATAACTAAGAACTCATTTAGTCAAATCATAGCAAAACAAAAATCAGAGAAGGTATACATAGGAAAATATAGAGTGAAGGTGCTCTCCCATTAAAGAGTGAAGTAACTTAGCTTGACCAAGAGGGGGGTCCTGGATCTTACCCAAGGGGAAACTTCCAGAATTCTCTAGTATAGCAAGCTGGGGATGGGGACATGATGGAGACTACCCACTCCTCTCATGTCTTCCCAGAATCTTTTCCTCCAGCAACTTGAAGTGGGTTGCTCTCTTCCATCTTCTGTCTCAAAGCTAGAAGCTACCTTAAAGAAGACTTATTTGGAGAGTCCCAAAGGTATTCTCTCCTACTTGAAGGGACTCAAAAACGACTTGTGAAAGCTTGTGCTCTCTCCTGTCTCACCAGCTCTGCCCCAGCCCTCATGCAGAGCAGGTCTTCCTCTCCACCAGAAAGGAGAGAGCATGGGCTTTGGAATAGGGGTTACATTTAAAACTCAAATTCAGTCTATAATGGGTATTGTTTTTCAGTGTATAAATATGTCTTTCCCTTCAAAGTGCTCTCATTTGGGAGCATGGCCCATACTGAAAAACACTCTATACTCAAACTAATACAATGTACCATTCTGTGTTAGATCCACAAATGAGAACTGATCCTATACTATTATATGTAAATATAAATATACATTTAGATGTTCTAGATCTAGAAACAAGAACTGAAAGACAGCAAAGTAGAAAGAGTCCTAGGCCTAGAAGTAAGAGAATAGGATTGGAGGCCCTAGCTACGAAACTTCCTAGCTGTGGTAACATGATCATTTCCACTCTTGATGCCTCCATTTTCTCATCGGAAAAATGGGAATAACAGTGCCTGCAATGAT
Organism: Potorous gilbertii; assembly: GCA_028658325.1. Classification (NCBI taxonomy): domain Eukaryota; kingdom Metazoa; phylum Chordata; class Mammalia; order Diprotodontia; family Potoroidae; genus Potorous; species Potorous gilbertii. The sequence continues at coordinate 46,334,110 of CM053769.1, read as the reverse complement.
TCCTTCATTAGCCTTTTTCTGTAAACTGTAAAGCATTATAGAAATATGGATATTGTTTTAATTAGTCTTCCCTGCTCAGAATAGTAATATTAGGTAAGACCTTTTCTAATCACTCCAACAGATATTAATAAATAGATCTGACTAATGAGAATTCAGATAAAAGTCAAAGGACATGTATAAGTCTGAGGAGGTCAGTTAGTAGATGAAGGAAAACCACTGGGATTTTTTGAAGCCCTTTCAAAGGATCTTAGGAAATAAAAATGCAAACCATCTTAAGGTAGATGACTCCAACTATGTTATGTTTCATCTCATTCCATTCAAAGTAGGGCAACAAAGATGTTTATGCTTTGGGTTGGTGATGCCATAGGAAGACAGGCTTATTTTTAGGGCTCTAATATAGGGACTAAAAATTGATGTTGCCCATTCTGTTCATAGCTTCTCCACAGACTCATGGGAAAGTGGTTGAGTCTGTCTTATTTTTATAAATAATTGATATTTTTATATAAATACATTTTATAATAAATTTTATAATAAAATAAATATAATATAAATACAATTTTATAATATATATTAAAAGATGATGGGGTTTTTTTCATCATTAGTCCTTTGGAATTATAGTGGATTATTGTATTGATCAGAGTAGCTAAGTCTTTCACAGTTGATTATCATTCCAATATCGTTGTCACTGTGTACACTGGTCTCCTGGTTCTGCTCACTTCACTTTGAATCAGTTCATACAGATCTTCCCACGCTTCTCTGAAACCGCTCTCTGTCATTTCTTACAGCACAAGTGTTTTCCATCACTATCATATATTACAATTTATTCAGCCATATTCAAATGGATGAGCATCCCCTCAATTTCCAATTCTTTGCCACCATAAAGTTTGTTGAACCACTCAATGGGAACCACTGAACTAGATAACCCCTTTTAGTTCTAATTCTGTGATTCAGTGAGCTTCACTGAAGGAAGTAATTAGAAAGTTTGGTCAAAAATTCTAGTAGCCAAAGCCTGATATCTTGTTCTGCTTTCTGAAATCCTCCATTCAAGTTAGCTTATCAGATATTTACACATCTAAGGCGGAGCATTATGACAAAGATGGATAAGACAAGAATCCCTACCCTAATGGAATGTCATCTCATTAGAGAGTCTCAATAGGGAGGATATGACCCATATGTAAATAACTAGAGTACAAAATTAGCATGGTATTAGCATGACAGAAGATGTAAGATCTGAAGGGGGAAAGGTCACTAATGAGTAAAGGAGTGATCAGGGAATTTCTTGGGAAAGATAGCATTTGATCTGAGCCTTAAAGTTCAGATAGGATCAGGGGTACCCTGGAGCCTAGGTTGAATCAGTTTGCTAGAGACACCAATTATTCAATTTTCAATAGGAACATTTACACCTCAGGAATTGGCAAATGATACAGTTCAGGGCCTGATTTATTGTTTTGTTCCTTGCCTAGATTTAAGTGATGGATACAATGTTCATAATGCAGGTTAAACTTAAAAGTATGTCCTGAGTACATTGTTTTTCCCCCAAGAGACCATTATAACATTTACCAGCACACCCCTGGACAGAATTTAAGTGGGTGGAGGATATGTGGGAGGTGAGGATGGATGGGAAGGAAACAGAAGTGATTAATGTGTGCAAAAAAACATAAACAGAAAAATAGGAATGGTGAGCGAATCAGTTTAATTGAAATACGGTACATGGAGGAAAAGAAGGACCATGAGCTAAGAGTAGAAAGACAGATGCTGCCAGACTGTGGACAGCCTTGAATGCTCTTTCTAAGATCAAATAAAAGCCAGATGTAAACAGAAAACTGCTCTGGTGAAAAAATCTCTAGATGAGCTTGTCTAGGACAAGGAATGAAAATAACCAGATGTGAACAAGAGGGCCATGTAGACAACATCTGCACATAATACAAAATACCACAGAAAACTCTTACCTAAACTGTTACATCAGCTCTCAGCTCAAAAGCAATATACCAACATAGGATTAAAATTGCTCAGTGGACAGCATTGGACTTGTAGGTTGAGAAACCCATCACTTACTGGCTAGCTATGACCTGGAACAATTCACCTGACTTCCTTTGGGTATATTTCCTAATCTGTAAAATAAAGAAAATAACACTTGCCTGTCCTACCTTACATCTGGATCAAATGAGATAGAGTATATTAAAAAGGGCTTGTAAACTGGAAGGGACATTATAATACCAATGTGTAGGAAGTCTACAGCAGCAGCCATGGAGATTCATACATTTCTGGAAGCAGCCTATGACAAGGCTACAGTGGATGTTACTTATGTTACTAACCTGAAAAATGCAAAGAAGTAGACGAGAGACAGGCAACTGTACGAGTTGGCAAGATGGCTATGAACAGGCATTAATATCATCTCTGCTTTTCCCAACGTTTTCCCCCTTGTGGAACATATTTCTAACTACCAACCAGATATTATAAGTGAATCTGTGTAGAGTCTGTGCTGGGAACTCTTGGTAGTAGCCTCCACTTAATGTGTTGAAGAGAGGTATAATTCCTGACAAAGAGCATTGAAGAAGCCCCTGGTGTTAGGCTGCCAGTCAAGGCGAAAAGCACACAAATCCAAATTACGAAGTGTTAGAAGTGACTTACATGTGAGACGTACATGGCTACAGACGTTTATTGAAGGATACACAGGGTCAGGAGGAAATCAGCAGCCGAATAGTCCATTCCCTCTAGCATTGCAGGGGAAATCCCTATTCAGCACAGCTGACCCTAAGCATCAACTTCCTGCACTATTAGGTATGTTGAAGGATCGGTTAATATCAAATATATAAGGCAACAGGCAGAACATTTCTTTAACACTGAGTCAGCCCAATACCTCCCTTAACGGGAGAGGATTTTTCTCCTCTCCAGGGACTATAGAAAAGGATTGTGCACAAATGGAGTTTTCTCTGAGGCCATAGTGCTAAGGAAACTCCCACCATGAAAGAGGAGAACCAGACCTTCTGAATTCAACTGGGGATTTATGGCTATCTTCCAAAAAGTGATTTCTTCCCCAGCTTTGGCCTTACAGAATATCTCCAAGCAGGAGCCACAAGGCAGGAACTAGAGGGAAGAAATATGTGCCTGCTTTATCTCAGAGATGGGGCAATGAGAGAGGGCAAGGGGAAGGAGGGTTGGAAAGGAAAGGAGCTAAGAGGAGACTGGTTCCTGAGAAGCAGAAACCAAAATAGAAGAACAAGGCTTAAGTCAGGCCAAAATCATTTAACACATAATATGTAAAGAGATTCAGTACAGGATTTGGCCTTCCAAGTTGATTCATGGGATAACAGTTACTGTCTTCCACATACCCTACAAAATCAGTACTGTTTTCCAAATTATGGCCTGAAGCTGGTGGGTTCCTTGAGAGCAGACACTGTCTTTTTGCCTTTCTTTATATGCTCAGCACTTAGCACAATGCCTAGCACATAGTAGGCACTTAATAAATGCTTATTAACTTATTGATTGACTGACTATCAGACTATAGATCATAGATTTGGGGCTGGAAAGGACATTAGAGGTAATCTAGTCCAGACTCCTCATTTTATAGATGAGAAAACAGAAAGATAAAATGATCTTCCTATGGACAAAAGTCAATGGACCATAGTCCAACGGACAATGAATAACTCAAGATTGGGTATTCTGAATCCAAGTCAACTTCTCTTTCTATTACACAACATCACTTTTTTGATCATTGTCAAGGGCCACTTAACTGGTCACTAAACACTTCCCCAAACAAACTACCAAAGAAGATTTAGAGTAGGTATAATCATTTTACATGAGAGAAGCTAGGGTTTCAAAGACCATTAGAAACTTTTAATACTTCTATTTGTATAGGGTTTTATCCTCCCTAAGTTCCTTTCACTGTAACAATAACCATAGCTCACATTTCTTCGATAGTTTGCAGTCTACAAAGAGTTTCCACCATAACAACCCTGTGAGGCAGGGTGGTGAGTATTATGATTTACAGATGAGGGGATTGAGGCCCTGAAACATAGAGTAACTCATGCCCAGAGACCTAGCTAGAAAGCTCCAGAGCAAGACACGAGTGTAGGCTTTCTGACTGCAAGTCCTTTCTCATAAGCCACTCGTTATTCCAATGAAACTTCATAATGGTGCCACAGTTAGCCATTATCCACATTTGACAGATAAGGAAACTGTAGTTCATAGATGGTAAATGACTTAGCAAGTCATACAGTTAGTTAGTAACAGACTGGATTACAACCCATGCCCCTGACTTTTGGTCCTCTGTACTATAACTGTTCATCATCGAACTTTGTTTTTCATATCATTAAAGCAGATGAATGTGAATGAATGGATGAATAAATGGGCATTTATTGAAGCATTTCACTAAGCATTCTGGATACAAAGAGAAAAGCAAGCTAGTCCATGATCTCAAGGAACTCATATTGTAATAGGGGGACACAACATGTACAGGACTTTCAAATCCCATGCAAGCATTCAGGCTAACAAAACAGGGAATATAGAGTTATTTAACCTGACCAAAAATGCCAAGTGTTCACGCTCAACCAAAGAATCACAGAATATGAGAGTTAAAAGGCACCTGGGACCAGCTAATACAATGCACATGTGAACAAGAAAGAGTTCCATTCCACATTGGGGTAGCTCTGATGGCAAAAATACTAGAGTGGTTTGCCATTTCCTTCTCCAATTCATTTTACAGATGAGGAAACTAAGGCAAGCAAGGTTAAATGACTTGCCTAGGACCACACAGCTAGTGTCTGAGGCCTGATTTGAACTCATGGAGATGAGTCCGATTCCTGATAGAACCCAGTGCTCTATCTTTTTCAAGAAAACACCAAATGAGATCACAAAGAGATAGAAAACTGAACAAGAACAACATTCACAGGTCATTTTCTCACAAAACCTTCTTCTAGACACATCACCTCTCCATCCCACACACGCCCTTACTTCAAGAGACATCACATAAAAGAACAGCCCCTATCCTGCAGCTCTCGAAACATTTCCATCCCCATCCATTCCTATATCAACTCGGAAGAGTTCCCTGGCAAGAAATGCTGAGATAGTAGGACATTGGAATCTGTTTAAAATACAGACTGTGGCCTCAGTTCCACCCACGCCATCATTTTCCCTTAAAGATAAACATTTAAGACAAAATGATGTTAACAGCCAGAATTCGGGGGAGTGATGCCTGCTTGTTCTCTGTGGGGCCAGGACCCATTGGGGAAGTGTAGCCTTGCTAGTCTTTTCAGGGTTCCTACCAGCTGTCGGGGACTGGCATGATAGCAGTGCTTCAATAATCTAGAGGGACAGAGAGAACCTCCAACATTTCCAAGGGTGACCCTTTCTGGTCTGAAAATGGCCTCTGACTTGTGACCCCTCCACCCTTTTAACAGCTGTCTGTGTCTATCCCTTTCCAGCCAACTGCTACATCTAATATTCCCTGCCTTGTGCCTTCGCTTCTCTCTTGTCTGTCCTATTACCTTCCTCATCTTAGTATTCTGCTCCTTTCCCCACTCCAATTGAATCCCCAGCACTTGACCTATTCATTTATTCTCTCTCTTTTCTCACTTTGTCACTGTCCTTCTCATTGGCCAGTGTAAAGCAAGGTATTTTCCATCCTTTCCTGGCATCGGTGAAACTCATAGACCTCCGACTCCTCGGCAAAGCATCTGTTAACTCTGTCAATGCCAAGCTACTCCTTGGATTCCAACACTATCCCTGTTCAGTTTCTTGAACATGCTAGTGTAATGTGGGTAAACAGGTGAGCCCTCCCTCCTTCCCCACTCCCAGCTGCAGGACCCAGGGCCAATTCTGATAGGCCATGAGGGCTCTGACAATGTCAGTAGACTTGGAGCATTGGAATGACACAGCAATCTCTCCTCTCTCTCTCTCTCTCTCTCTCTCTCTCTCTCTCTCTCTCTCTCTCTCTCTCCTCTCTCCTCTCTCCCTCTCTCCCCCTCCCCCTCCCCTTCCTCCTCCCCCCCCCCTCTCTCCCTCTCTCTCTGCAGCAGAGGGAGGGAAATGGATTGAAAGAGGATTAGTCATGGAGCCAGAAAGAGCCTGATGCTGATGCGTCTCTTTCAGATGAGACTCACCACCCCACCCCCCCCTGCTCTAGCCTGGTCCCTACACATGAGCTGAGAACGAGGGATCCCTTAATGGGAGAAGGCAAGCACAACAGCCCCCTCCCTACCCAAGCCCCAGAACCACTGCACTTTTATGTTAGAAATCTCTTCCTTCTTCTCTGACAAAAGTCTTTGCCTGAGGAAAATGTAAGTGCTCTCAGCTCTCAGAGGCTATGGGAAAACTGCCCATGTTCCCTTTCCAAACGCTCAGGCATTCAGAATTTCCTACGGGAAAACAGGAGTATATTTCCACTTCTGCGATGGTATTATCACAGAGACCAAATCAATAACCAGGCAAAGATTTAAGGCAAACAGCATTTATACATAGATCTGCCATCGCATCTGTCCTTCCCTTACTCAACAAACACCACTGGCTCACTATTACTTCCATAACCAAATATAAACTTCTCTATTTGGCATTTAAAAACCTTCACAACCCAGACTGGACCTCTCTATCTGTCCAGTCTTAGTTTACTTCCCTCAATGCAGCTCCGGCCAAACTGATTTTCTTGTGTCTCTCATACAGTACTCCATCTCCTCTCTCCGTACCTTTGTACTGACTGTCTCTCACACGTAAAATGCACTCCACCCTCATCTCAAGTTTCTCACAATACTTTTCCCTCAAGGCTCAACTCAAACACCACCTTCTCCTAATCTTCCAGTTTCTAGTGCCTTCCCTCTTAAAATTACCTTGTATCTATTTTATTTCTACTACTATTTAAATCTGTTATTTTCCCCCATCTAGAATAAACTCCTTTGAGGATACAGATTGTATCACTTTTGTCTAGCACCTAGCACCATGGCTGGTGGGCAACTAGGTGGCACAGAGGATAAAGTGCTGGGCCTGGAGTCAGGAAGATTCATCTTCCTGAGTTCAAACCTAGCCTCAGAAATTTACTAACTGTGTGACCCTGGGCAAGTCACTTAGCTCAGTTCCATATCAATAATATGAGCTAGAGAAGGAAATGGCAAACCATACCAGTATGTTTGCCAAGAAAATCCCAAATGGAGTCATGAAGAGTTGGACACGACTGAAAACAACTAAATCATGGCTGACACACAGTAGGTACTTCATAAGCCTTTGTTGATTGATTAGTCAATTGGTTGATGCAAGGAGTTTACTCACATTCAGGGTGTTTAATACAGATACTAGCTAGCACTGCTAGTAACTCTGAGATTGGCCCAGGGCTCTTCTGCTGGGGCCTGTTGGGGATACCAATCTGAGCAGGGGCAAGAATGAGGAGTGGCCCTCAGTGTCACAGAAGAATCCTGAGTCCAGCACTTTCTTGTGAGCTTCTGTTTGCTCTCTCAGGGTTGGGCTGGTGCAATGGACTATTTCTAGGGGCATCCTATAATCCATATTCCCTAGGGATAATGGCTTCTGGGAGTTTCACTAATCCCTTCTGCTCAGGTCTATGGTGAAGTAGAAATCAGGACAGGCTTTAAAACCTGGGAAAATTCCATTGATGAAAGAATTGCACCACCACGCTCGGCTGCTAGACACATTCTGAAGCATCTGTAATGAGGCATCCTCTTTCCTCTCAGGCGGTAATCCTAGCAGAGTTATCTACTCTCTGACAATGCATGGGCCCTACCAATGGTCCTCAGCAGATATAACATCTGCTTTACCATAGTGTTCACCTCCAAGGTAGCTTCTTAAACCGGCATTCAAGGTCATTTCCTACTTGTTCGTCATAATAATAGCTTTTGTACATGATTTGAAGGTTTACATATATACAATATATATGTATGTTAATATGTATTAATATGTATTATACATATATGGATGATATATTACTTGAGGCCGTATGTGTAAAATCTTATTTGGTGCTGTTACCATTATTATCTGCATTTTATAGATGACAAACTGAGGTTGATAGCGGTTAAGTGATTTACTCAGGGTCACACAAATATTAAGGATCTGAAACAAGATTTGAACTCAGGTCTTCTGATTTTCAAGTTTCATTTGCTAAACCATCTAGCTGCTGAATCTATTCATGGCTTATCATCCTCAAGCCAAAGATCATACCAGGAGATGAAGCAAATGTACCAGCATTACGTCATGTGCTTCCCCAAGTACCAAGCGCTGGCCTTTGAAAGAATCACAAAAAATAATGCTACCTCCTACTGCCACAAACAGAATTTAATCATAGCCCCTTCTATTCAGTTGTGCTTTTTACTTCTGCCCATGCCTCTTGCCACCAAGGTTTCTCATCTGTCCCTGCTGTCGCTAATTATGAGGGCAAACTGTACATGTGATGCACGTCAACCTGTTGCTCAAAAACTTAAGGCTTCAGTGACTCACAAAGACCAAGTCATCTTCTACCACTCAGCAAGAAACGTTTCCTTTGTTGGGCATATGCCCAGCTCCCTAGCAGACACCAATTTATCCTCCACAAAACTGGACCCTACTACCATAGCCCCTCTTCCATTTTTCAGAAGTTTTCTTTTACAAGCTTTCACTCCTTGGTATTGCCTAGCTTCTTCCTCAAACAGCATTAGGACAGGACAGCCACTTCAATAGGCTACATTGTTGCTCCTCTTCTATCTCTGGTGCTTGTACAACGACAGGAAAGATGTACTATTTGGCATGTTCTTGACTCTAAACCAGTTTGGAGACACTTCAGTAATCTGAGAGACTGAGAGCAGTTTATAAAATGATCCTGAAAGCCCACATGTGAATCCATATTGTCACAAAAATGGGAGATTCCCACCACAGTTATCCTAACCAGCTGGGCTCAAAAGAAGACTGAGGAAGGGAAGACCCTCAACTCAGCATTTCTGCCCCTGCCACAGTCAGAAGCAGGATTCATCTGCAGACTGCTGACCTTCTTCGAGTCACGATCAGTACCTGTGGCTCTAATTCTGCCCATGTTCAGCAAGGAGCATAAAACAGGGCAGAAATCATCAGTCATTTTCTAAGACTATGGTTTATCTCTGTATTGCTTGCTCATTATCTCTTGCCTCCTAGGCTCTACACCTAGTGTTCCTTCCTTAACTGACTTCTCTAGACTGCCCCTGATGGCACCTGCCAATCTGCTTTTAGCCAAACTTGTCCTTGGGGTACCTTTTCCCCTTTATCTTTTCCTCCAGTAATTCTCACTTACTATTAGCTATTAGCTGTTGTAGAGGATGGGGTGGATGGGAGTAAGAATCACCCTTTCAGATAAGAGTCTATTCAGACAAATTTCTAACTGGTTCTTATCACTGGTCCTTTACTCTGGGAATCTGAGTAACTTGACCTAATCTTCTGACTCCTTTCTGTCATTGCCCCCACCCCAACACCCGGCTCCCTACATGCAAAAATAGGCACACAAACCAGGGGATCAAAGAGATATAGTGACTTAGCCAGGGTCACACAGCCAGTAAGTGGCAGGGCCAAGGGAAAGAACACCAATTCTGGACTCCAAGGGTCTAGGTTCAAATCTCACCTCTGAGGTTTACTACCAGTATGACTTGGGTCAATGTACTTCACCTCTCTGGGCCTCAGTATTCTTCTCTGTAAAATGAAGGACTTGGACTAGATGTCAGTTCTTCATCTTGGCCTATGGAGACCAGGAAGCAGTCCCAGGGAAAGAGCACTGCCTCTGTGCCAGAGGGCTTGGGTTCCAATCCTCACCTCCAATGCTTTCTACCTATTTGGCCTTGGGCAAGACACTTACCATCTCTGGCCTTTTGTTTCCTATAAAGCCACAGTGGCTGGTGGCAGAATTGCTTGAGAGAGGAAGGAAAGGGAGCCTGTTCTCCCCACACCACCACCATCTTTGAAGCCCCGCCAGACAAAGCCCAACAGAACATATGTGGTGGGGATCTCTCGGGTCCCTTCCCTCATCTGAGGTTCCAGGGCTTCCTGGGCCACAGCCCACGAGACTGCTGGACCCTGAAGCAGGAGTTAACTGGTAACTGCGGGAACCCCCAGGAGCCTGACAGGTTGGCGATTAACACCAAGAATTCAGAATTAATTTGTCAAGGGCAAGTTAACAAATAGCCAGCAATTAAGTAGGCAGCCAGGGAATAGTGCTTGCTCAAGTCGGCTTCCTCCTGGCTGTTAGTGGATCTGTTAGTTTGCAGTTAGTGAGAAGCCTGGGGCTGCAGAGGACAGTCTAGTCATTCCACACCCCACCCCCTCCCACTGGATGGCAGGGGTAAGGAGATTACATGCGTTCATACATGCATATGCATGCATGCATGGATTCATACATGTATGTGTGCATACACATGTATGTGTATGCAAAAACATATAAGCAAAACTGTCCATGGCCCTATTATCCCCCTCCCCAGCCCCCCCGAAGTACTTGAGAGGGAGGAGAAGACTGGAGAGGAGACAGAGCCGCAGACAGGAGGAGCAAGCAGCTTTTGGCTCAGTCTCCCGTCACCATGGGGACAGACAGGCGGGGAGGGCCTGAGGGCTTGTGCCAAGCATTCGGGCAGCTTGGGTCTAGCCCTGAAAGAATATTCAGATGCTTAAAGCAGACTAGTAAATGAACAAAGATACACTCACCTTCGTAGTCGAGGGAGTAGAACCTCTGGCTGGAGCATCACCAGAAAGCGCTACAGAAATGTCCAGGATTATCATCAAGGATTGTCATCTTTGGGTCTCCCCTAATGCCTAGCATGGTGCATTCCATTCAAGAGTTATTAAATAAACACATGCTGAATGAATGAATAAAGGAAAAGTGGCCTAATAAATACGTGGTCTTTCAGCATCTTTGAAATTTTTTTCCATATCTTACTTAAAGAATATGGGGCTCTTTTCCATTGTTTTTTTCCCTTTGAAGCCTTAGGTCTCTGAATGGATGTTCCATGATTAGATCGTAGGTGAGAGTTCAGGAGGGGTAGAATGACACAGAAGGAAGAGAAAGTGTATGGTGAAGAAGTATAAGAGGGTAATAGAAAGCACCCTACATGAAGGATCAGAAGTTCTGAGTTCAAGTCTTGCTTTGTATCCTACCAGTCATGGATTATATTGCAGCAGCTCTAAGTGCCCTAGCCTATCTTAGAGGAGCAGGGGTACAGGAGAAAGAATATTGAGTATGGAGCCACAGATCCTGGGTTCAAATTCCTCTTTGCTCTCTTTGTGACCTTAAGTCATAGATTTAAAACAAGAAGGGACTTTAGAAGCTATCCAGTCTAACTCCCTCATTTTTCAGATGGTGAAACTGAAGCCTAGAGAGATTAAGTGACTTGCCCAGATTACATGGCTAGTAAGTATTCAAGACAGGGTTCAAATTCAGGTTTATTTCTTTGGGCATCAGTATCTATAAAATGGAGGGGTCTGGATCAGAGAACCTCCGAGATACCTTCCTTTTCAAGAGCTATGATTCTGAATCTTCATTTGCTTGCTTTATAATGGTGAGCAAGTCGCTTCATTTCTAGGGCTCTTAGTTCCCTCATCTATAAAATGGGGCCCAGACAGAGAACAAGATTCATACTACATTTGTACAATGTAAGGCGATATAGAAGTGTGGCTGGTTCCTATGAGGTATAATGGGGTGAGCTCATCCTCACTGAAGGGAGAGATTTCCCTCTCACCAAGTGAGGGGGAGTGTAGCAGAGTGTCGCATCGAGACTCCCATGGGACATCCAGAGGCTCATCCACAGCCTCCAGGTGACTCATCATCCTAGCACATGACAACTCCATAAGAAGGTGGGGGAGCAGAACACAGCCTCCCCTAGGAAAAGGCAAATGACTTGCCAAAAAGACATTTCTGGAACTGAAGAACATAAATGAGGAAGATTAAGACACTTGCGCCAGCCTATTGTACCTTCTCCATCTTTCTCCATCTTGACAGACAAAAATAAATGCCCCCTTGCTCCAAAGTCCTATTCCTCCCACCCTCCCCTGCCCACGGTAACCGCAGGGTATCAGTATAATAACAGGCCATTCATATTCCAGATTTGCTGCTTTATCATTTTCAGCAGAGATGCTCAGAGAGTTCATCAAGCATTTCCACTTGCCCTTAAAAGGCAGATAGAGATTCTGATGGGAAGAGTGGAAAATTTCGACAGTTTGAAGTGTCTCCATAAATTAAAGGCCTGCAATATATGCTCCTTTGTTTTCCCTTTCCAGGAAAGAGGGGAAGGGGAAAAAAACAGAAACTTAAATAAAAGATATTTTATTTAAAAATAAAAACAGGATGAATAGGGACAGATCTCAGATTTTTTTTTTGAATGAGTTAAGACAAATAAAATAATGGAGATTTTGTTCCTTTGAAAAAACTAGTCTTTCCTATAACAGGAAAAACTGAACTTGAACCTGGGGTTTCGAGGTCTGAGTTGACTCCCTGTGTGAACATGGACAAATCACTTCCCTTTTCTAGTCTCTGCGCACTCATCTATAAAATGAGCCGGTTGGATTATACATCTCAGCTACCTATCAAGGCTCCGTAATGAGATAAAGTATAGAAAGAGCTTGGCAAGCCTTCAAGCATCAGGTAGATCTGGGCCAGCAGTGGCTGCAGTTGTCATAGTAGTGTCTACGTCCCTCAAATCTAAGTCATTCCCTGAAGACAGGCACTGAGACCCAGGACACACGCATTCTCACCCCCGCCCCTTCCTGCCTCTTCCCTGCCTTCATTTTGACTCCCCCAACATTCCCTAAATTGAAGTGTTCTCGAGGGGGAGACTCAAATCCTCCCAGGATCTGATCTAAAGGCCAGAAGCACGCCCACAGATTGCCTGGAGATTGCTCTAGCACACACGCACTCGCTCACTACAGACCACGACATTCTTTCCAGTCCTCTAATGAGCACAACTCCCAGCATCATCTTGATCACTCAAACCAAGTACAACATGGAGGCATAGGAGGAGGAGGGGTGCGTTTGAAGTCAGAGGACCCTGGTTTGAAATCTTGCTTATGACATTCATGATATTTGAGGGAAGTCACAATTTGAGCCTGACCTCAGTTTCCTCATGTGTCAAATGGAGAGGGAGGAATGGGGGCAGAGACGTAGTGCTTTAAGCACAATTTCCCTAATACAACCAGCCTCCTGATTTACTTATAAGGAAGCTAAGGCCCATGGGGTCACATTCTGAGTCACATAGGTAGCAAGTGCACAAACTGAGATTCAAACCCAGATCCTCTGACTTCAAATCCAGAAACTGTTTGCACTACACCAAGGTAGTGCACTACACCAAGATCAGGGCAGCTGGATGGCAAAGTGTTAAGAATGCCAGACTTGGAGTCAGTCAGACCCAGCTTCCTAAATTCAATAATTGCCTCATATACTTACTAGCTGTGTGACCCTAGGTAAGTCACTTAACCCTGATTACCTGAGTTTCCTCATCTGTAAAATGGTTGAACTAGATAGCTAGATGGTACTGTAAAGAGCCCAGCTGGGGATTAGGAAGGCCTGAGTTTGAATCCTGCCTCATGTGTAAGATTGGACAGATCACATAACCTCTCTATCTCGGTTTCCTTATCTGACAGTAGGTATAATAACAGCACCGACCTCAAGGAGGAGTCCCCAGGAAACTCCAAGTGTTACATAATTGCCATCATCATCATCACTGCCATTACTGGACAGTCTCTGAGGTCCCTTCCCACTCCAGATCAACCACCCTATTTCTTCCTGATTTAATGATATTGGGAGGTGATTTTTAGAAGCAGCAATTATTTTGATGTTCTGAGTTTTGAATTTTTGTTTTGCTTTGTTTTCAAATCAGATCTGTTGGTTCCATGTTATAATTCTAATTGAGTCTTGGAAGAAATTACAAAAATAATAACTTACATGAACATAGCACTTTCTTCAGAGCACTTTCTTCCCCAACAATCTTGTGAGACATGATCATTTTAAAGAAGAGGAAACTGAGGCTCCTTCTGGATGGTAAACGTCAGAGATGCCATTGAGTTTGGAGTCTTCTTACTTCAAGCTTTGCCACTTTGGGCAAGTCATTTCACCTCTTTGGATCTCAGTTTTCTCATCTGTAAAAATGACTTGATTATCCCCAAGCATCCTTTTCGCTCTAAATCTATATATGAGTCGTAGAAGTCCAATTCCTTTACTAAAAGCCTCTGAGGAATAAAGGCCTTCAGGGATGGCTCTAGTTTGATGCGAATGTTTTCCAAGTCTTCAGCAGCCCTGCTCTGAATGGAACAAAGGGAAGTAAAGGGTGGTCTGCTGTGAGGTCTGTGGCCTTAGGTAACTACAATGGCAGACCCTGGCCAGAGCCACCACTGGTTCAAAGGGAAGGAAAATGCTTCAAATCGATAAATATTTGTTATCCATTGGTTGTGGGTAGGGCACTGTGCTAAATGCTGAGGGAGAAACATGATTTATCTCAAATTTGGTCCCTGTCTATGTGGTTCTCATTTTAGAACACGTACACACATCATTTTAAAGAAAATGACAGATGATAAGTGAATAGGCGAAGGTCTGTACTGAGAGGATCAGGGAACACTTCCTGAGGGAGATGGTATATGAACTGTGCTTCAAAGAACAGGTAGGAATTCAAGAGGCAGAGGGAGTGGGGATGATATTCCAGACCTAGGGAGACACAAATCTTTGATTGGGAACCAGAAAGTACAGGGAATATGTAAGGGAGAGTAGGGAGTCCACATTTGGGTGGAGCATGGCAGTACTTAGAGATAAGGCTGGAAAGAGAAAGAGGGCCATAAACATTAGAGGAGAAACCTTATAGTCTTAATAAAAGAACTTGTTCTGTAGAACTTGTACTGAGTCAAAAGGTCACGTCCAAGGACTTAGATAGACACATGTAGCCTTGAGGCTGCAGGTTCCCCACTCCAGAACTAGAGAATTGCCATTCTTGATACACTTTGTTTCTCTTGTGTAGATTGTCTTCACTTTATAACAAGAAAACTGAGGTTCAAGTTGATAAGTGATCTGCCAAGACCAGATAATGAGTTAGTGGTACTCTTTCACTGTATCCAATGCCTTCCTGCTGCCCCTTTCCTTCAGTGAAGTCATTCCTACACAGAATAAGGTCTCCTTTAGCTCACCCCTCTTCATTCACCTGTGGAGGGCCTGATGACCAAGTCCTTGATGGAAGAATTCGAGTGGTTTGATTGGCTCAACCATCAAGAGAAGTGTCTAAGCCCCAATGGACTGCCATGATACTACTATTTCATCTGATTAAAGCTGCTGTAGGTTGGAGATCAGCAAAATGCTTCTCCCTTGGATGAGGTTGTAGGTACCACTGGATCCTGTAAAAGGACAGAATGCATCCAACATTAAGTGTTCATCAGAGATGATTTCTCAGCTCCCTGATTTTCTTTCTGCCTGCACTCTCTACCTGTGACTCATGAGCTTTCAGTTCTCTATTATTAATATATTCTTCCTCGCACCTGATCTCTGTTTTCATGTTGTCCATTGCCTTCCATTTTCACCTGAAAATTCCACTGCCACCTTAAGCGCAATACATATAAAATAACTCATCTTTAGACCTTAAGCAGCTGCTCATCTTCACTGTCCCCTCTGAAGAAGCTGCACGTGGAGGTCTTGTAGGCTAGTAGAAATGGAATAGGATAGGATATCTAGATCCTGGTCAATGACACTATCATTCTCCCCTTCACACAAACTCAGAACTTTGAAATTCACATTCATTCTCAAATGAATGAATGAAAATGCATTTGTTAAATGATTACCTTATGCCAAGCACTGTGCTAAGGGCTAAAGATACAAAGAGGAATAGCAAGAGACTTGCTTTTCTCAAGGAACTAAGTCTAATAGGGGAGAGAGAAGACGTAAAAGAGAGTTCATCTGCAGGGTACATGGAAAGGACTGAAGTCTTAAAGTGTTCAGTGCTAGGGCAAATGGCAAGGGCAAGGCCTTATCAGTATATAAGTTTTATCATTAGTCCAGATGACAGTGCCCAGGGGTCCAGAAGATATAGAGGTAGGGCAAATAGTAAGACCAGGAGGGCCTTGGAACCAAAGGTGGAACAAATGGTAAGGTCAGATGGACCTCCATCTCACTAGAAGGTTTGGAGTTTGTGACTGCCACCCTGCTGCCCCATGGGTATGGGAAATCTGAGTAAGGGAAAGGGCATATAGGATATACATAGACAAAAGGGAAGTTCATCCCTTGTGCCTTCTTCTACCTACCCAGAGGATTCTGGGCAGCCTGAAAGAGAGGATGAAAGGAAAATAAGAGGGAAGGGTCCTTCAGGGATAAGTCTTCCTGTGTATGCCAGGCTGCCCTGGATCACCTCTCCTTTATCCATCACATCAATTCCAGTTATTTTTTCTTTTAAGGCAACTCATGTCCATTGCATCTTTCTTATTTCCATTTTGCTCTTCTTAGTTCAAGTTGTCATCACCGCCATTGCTACCAGGTCTCACTGTCTTTCCCCCAGCTCTCTGTATGATATGCCATCCTCAGACTACTGTAATGGGAGAGCTGTGGGTAGAAGGGGCACTATAGACCATCTTTGGCTTTAGTTTCTCTTAAGAAGGGAAGTACCTAGGACTGTATTAGTACAAGAGAGTAGAATGGATCTATAGATAATAGTCGGTCACTACCATGGCCAGACAATCACACTGTCACTGGATATAGTGCCTCACTTTACCAAACGTTCCACGTAGGGGAAAGTAGATCACATGCCTGCAAAGCAACCAAAAATCCCTGCCCAGAGAAAAGTTCTGTCTCTTCCCCTACCTGCTTTCAGCCCCAATACTTAGCCATATGGCCACAAGAGTGCTCTTGATGTCATTAAATAATAATAGTCAGCATTTATATAGAAGGCTGATGCTTACAAAGCACTTTACAAACAGTAGCTTATTTTATCCTCAACAGCTCCGAGAGGTTGGTGCTACTATTAGTATTATTGGCATTTTCCAGATGAGGAAACTCCAAACAGAGCTTAAATGACTTGCCCAAGGTCACACACCTAGTATGTGTCAGAGGTCAGATTTGAACTTAGGTCTTCCCGACTCCAGGTCCAGCACGCCATCCTCTGGGCCACCTAGCTGCCTAAGAGATCGGCTTCTTCCAGATATTCACTTAATCTGCTAACATGGCCAGAGTAAAAAAATAAATAAAAATAAAAAGGGAAGACTCAGAAAGAAAGCAAATGGTTGAGATAACAAAACAGATTCATTGCTCATCTTCCTGGGAAGGGATGTCTTTCCCTTTGCAGAGCACAAGTAAAATGAAGGAAAGCTAGTTCTTAGGGCTTCTGGGACTCAGCACCATTCAGAACCTACATCTCTAGGCCATTGGTTAGATTTATCTATCTCATACTTGCAGCCAAAATGATTAGACTCATTAAATTTTAGTTTTTGGAAGGACCCCAGAAATATTGTCCAATCCTGACCTGAATAGGAATTCAATCACACAGATGTCTTTTAAGTCCTTACCGTGTAGCACTGTGTATACTCTGTAGTATACCAGGTATACTGAGAAGGATACTGTCTTATTTATGTGAACTAGGATCTCCAGAATTTAGAGTTTAGTGTGGGACATAGATTAGTATAACTAACAACTGCCTTAGAGAAGGGAGCCCCAAAAGAGGTCAATGGAGGAAAATCCATTACTGACTGAAGTATTCAGGGAAGGCTTTATGGCAAAGTTGACTTTTGAAGTGGGCTTTCATTCAACAGGCAAAGGGTAGATAAGGAAAAACATTTGAATATAGTATACAAAAATAAAGGCACAGATGTGGGGAAGTACAGAGTTTATCTGAAGGACTGAGAGTAAAATGGATTGACCAGAGCATAGATATAAAGTACATGGATGGCAGAAGTGTGAGATCAGTTGGAAAGAGAAAACAGCACCAGCTCATGAAGGGCCTTGGATGCCAGCAAAGGAGCAGGAAGCTAGAGATATGGAAGGATTTTCAGGAAAGGAATGACATAAGGAGATCTAAGTAGAAAGGAGATTAATCTGTTTGCAGGATGACAGATAGATTGGAAGAGCAGAAGCAGGAGCAGGAAGTCCTGCTAGGCAACTATTCTTGTAGACCAGGTAGGTGGTAATAAAGATATAACAAAATAGTGGCTGTTAGGATAGAGGCTTCATAACAAACTGCACGTAAGCAAGGGAAATAGAGGGTTGATTCAGAGATAACAGCAAATTTTCAAACACAGGCCACTGAGCAAATGTTGGTGCCGCTGACAAAAATGAGTTGTCAGGTGTAGGTTTAGGGGAAGAAGATAATGAAGTAAACAAGACCAAGAAGTTATCAAACACTGTCACATGCTGCTGTACAGTCATTTTTCAGACGCATCTGACTTTTCGTGACCCATGTGAGGTTTTCTTGGCAAAAATACTGGAGTGGTTTGCTATTCCATTCTCCAGCTCATTTTACAGATGAGGAAACTGAGGCAAACAGGGTTAAGTGACTTGTCCAAGATTACACAGCTAGTAAGTATCTGACTAAAGTCAGATTTGAATTCAGGTTTTCCTGACCCCAGGCCTGGCTGCTCGATCTTACCTGAATATCATGCTTAACTTTATTGATCCAAGTCAAGCCTGTAACAATATCAACAATAATTCACATTTACATATAACTTGAAGATTTATGAAGAGTTTCTGTCGTGACACTATGAAGGTGGGGAGTATACCCTAACCTTGAATGCCCTTGGTGTCTGCTCTGGATTCTACCTCCTGCCTCAAGTGTCTCTATATGACTACACTTCTGACGCCTCCCGGAACTTATGCCTGTCTTGAAAAACCTTAGCCTAGGCCTTTGGGAGCTCCCAGCCCTCAACCAGGGAAGAACTTTATAGTTACCAGTACAGTGAGGGGTTAACCTGAGGTCCCAGTTGGGGTGGGGGGAAGGGTCAGTGTTTCGTTTGACCACACGGAGGCAGCAGAGAGCCAGGCACTGGACGAAGAGAAACCCAGGCCAATGGTTGGCTCTTAGGACCCCAGGGCAAGGAAGGGGGTCAGGTATAGTTACTTTCCATCAAGGTCTGAGGGAAATACAAGATCAGGAAGGTAGAAGCAGGGACTCCAGCAGGGAGCTGTCTTGCTGGGTGGAATCAGGGAATGTTCAACACATTAGCTTTCAGAACTAATTATATTTGGACTGAATTCAACAGCTTACCAAGGGCAGGGTCAAAGCCAGAATCAAGAAGAAGCAGAATCAGCATCTAAGTCAGGGCCAAAGTCAAATACTAGTGTGTTAGAGTCAGGAATTACGCACTCCTTTTCTCCTGTGGTATTTCTACCACCCAAATGTAAGCCCGCATCAGTTCACAACTGGACTATGGCAAGTTGGTCTCCTTGCCTCAAGTCTCTCTACTCCACATCAGCCTTTGCTCGGATGCCAAACTGATCTTCCTAAAGCACAGGTCTGACCATATGTCACCCTGCTATTAAGTATATTCTAGTGACTCCTTTGGGCAGCCAGGTAACACAGTGGATAGAATACCTGGTCTGGAGTCAGAAAGATCCAATCTGGCCTTCGACACTTACTTTTGCCTAAAAAACTATTTTATGGAGAACTCACTCAAGGCAAGTGCTCACACGGAGGTCAGGAGAAGTGATACAAGGACACTCTCAAGGTCTCTCTGAAGAATTTTGGAATTGATTGGGTGACATGAGAGACACTGGCAAAGGATTGCCCAGTAGGGAGTGTCCGCATCAAAGAAGGTACTGGGCTCTAGGAGCTAAGCAGAATTGGAATAGCTCAAAAAAACATGCCAAGATGCACAAATTTAGAGGCATCTTCACTGCAAACGTTAGTACGGACTATTTGTGCCTGACCTGTGGTAGAGCTCTCTGAGCTGCTGTCAGTCTGATCAGCCACTGCAGGACACGCTGTACCTTGACTCTAATATAGTGACGTGATTTTAGTCCTCTGAGAATGAAGGACAGCAACCATCCAGTAGTTCCCTATTACTTTTGCTTACATTTCTACAGAATTCTATGGCTGTGTTCATGTTTTCTCATTCGACCTTCATAACAACTTGTGAATCAGATGGTGGAGCTGATTTTACAGAGGACCACTTTACAGATGAGCAGAGACTCAGAGTTGAAAAATAGTTGGTAAATGTTAGCAAGCTAGAACTTAACGCCAGTCCTCTTCATTCCTAGACCAGCACAATTTGATGATATACTTGGATACCTCTCATTCTAAGCCATTCATTTTACTGATGAGGAAACTGAATTTCCACTGCACCATATAACTCTTGGCAATAGGCCACGCACCAACATATAAAAGGAGATGGCTCAAATGTAAACTAAAAATTGAGAGGAAGCCACAGAATGCAGAGGAGACCTGAGAAGGAACAAAGCCCAAGACAGAGTGTAGCTAAGGGGGTGGGGGGGGGAGGGGAACGTGATAGATAAGTGAGCTTGCCCATCAAATTAGATAAGCATATTCTGGGTAATTCCCAAATATGTCGGAAAATCCAATACAGTCTGTGTCTGTGGTTATGTGCCCAATCCTAGGACCCCACGTTGTACTTAAAGTGGGTGAATTGAGGACATTTAGTATCAAGTGAGGACCTGACATAATTGGCCTCTTAAGGATTTGGTGTTTAGAAACCATCCAGTGAGATGAGGACCTCCAAAGTCAACAAGAAAAATATGGAGTAGGGCAAGAAGGGCGGGGAGAAGGAGGAGCGCCACCCAGTGGGGCCAACACAGACTGGCACGAGGGCAAAAACTGCTGGAGAAAGGAACAGGGAACTGGCCAAGCTAGAGATGATGGAATAAGATGCTTACGCAATAACACCAATGTTTTGTAATTGAGTGCAATCATGAACAGAAGTAGAAAGGACTTGGAACATGGAAGTCAGAACTGGAAGGGATGTCAGAGGTCACCTAAACCAACCTCCCTTATTTTACAGGGAACTTAAACCCAGAGGTTTTACAGAGAGTCTGTGACAAAGCCAAGACTTAAACTCAATTGTGAAAGAAAACAATCAAGACTTTGTACTTTAGCCAAAATCTGCAGAGACAATTTATTCATACACAAGCAGAACGCATGGAAGTTGAGACTGGCAGGTTTGTTTTGCTAATTGATATTCCCTCTCTGCCCGAGTAACTTCCAAATTATGTTTTATAAAAATCCTAAAACACAAAAATACCCTAATATTCCATAGTAAAATAAAATGATTAAGTTTTTTTTATAATGAAACAGAACAGTAGAGATATAAATGAATATTTACCCCCATAAGTAAGCACTCCCTCTTTTGGTCAGTTTAAGATAAACAAAAAGGTCACCTCTCTCTGAGCAGCCAGGTGGCAACAGTAGATGGAGCAGCCAGGTCTGAAATCAGGAAGACATCTTCCTGAGTTCAAATCTGGCATCAGACACGTACTAGCTTTATGAGCCTAGGCAAGTCACTTAACCTTGTTTTCCTCAGTTTCCTCATCGGTAAAATGAAACGGAAAAGGAAATGGCAAACCACTCCAGTATTTTTGCCAAGAAAACCCTAGGATCACAAAGAGTCAAAAATGAATGAAATGACAACAATAAACACATCTCTTTGTTTGGTCCTTGGCCAACTAGGATATTTCCTTTGTTTTAATAAGGAATATTCCCTCTGTCTAATCAATACTTATTTCTTTGGAAAGTTAAGTACACCTGGGACCTCAATATGGTCTCAGATTCTAGGAGGTTGAGAGAGGTTAAGGATGCCAGATCAGAACTACTGCTACAACATTGATTCCAAATTTTGTATAATCTAGCTAAGGTCTTAGTGCTAAAGCTTTCACAAAATCCAGTGTCCTCTCTACCATACCGTTGTTTCTCAAGTCAAATTGCCACTTTTCATGATGCTTTGAGGTTCCAAAGCATTCATGCTTACATCCATTACCTCATGTCATAAAAATATAACAAGATCCCCTAGGCTGTCTAATAAAAGGAGGGAAACTCTACATAAAATTGGAGGAGAGGACCTTGAACATCCCAATGCAAAGGGTCGGAATGTTTCGTGGGGATGCTACATGGAGTTATGGGTGTAGACGAGGATAACCCTTGCTTCCTAGAACAGAGAGTCCTTGACTCTACAAGGAATTCATCATCCTATAGTAAGAAAGGGAAACCAAAGAAATTCATCCATTCCATTTTAATAGTTTGCATTGATTTACTACTTTATTATATTTGCAAACTATTTCAAATCCTTTCATTTGATTCTCACAATAGTATTTGTGAAGTACTTAATGGTGTGATATATACTGGAGTGTGCTGGTAAATGGTTGACAACTGGCTCTGTGGGGGGAAAATGTGTATATGACATACTTTTAAATTTAATCTCCATTAGTAACATTTTTCCCATAATTTTCTTAAGTCTAAACAATCAACAAAACAATAAACCAAGCCCTGATTTGTAGCATTTGCCAATTTCAGAAGTATAAATGCCCATACTGAAAGTTTAACAATCAGCTCTCTCCCATTTCAGCTGCCTCCCAACACACCCCTAGATCATATAAAGTAGGTGTCGTTCCTTCTGTGGAGTGGGGGGGTTAACCCAAAGAGGTAAATCACTTAAAATCCCATCCAAAAAAAACTAATTCCAAAATTAGAGTACACCATGGATCAAAACATCCAAACTGTCAAGTCTGGGCAGTGGATTTTTGTTGCACCAGAGTTAAAGAGTCAGGTCGAAATGTCTTGTTCTTCAAAGGATCATCACCAGTTGTGGGGCTTAGAAACCACTCCTCAGAAAACTATCCATTGTTACCAATGAGCTTTCATAATAACCATGGTACATGTTTCTGTTGAGCATAAACTCCTTGAGAATAAGGGTCATTTCACTTTTGGCCTGGTAGATACCAATACCTAACAGTGCCTGGCACACTGTTGGCTCTTAACAAATGCTTGTTGAATGACCGGAAACAGAGTTTACTAAATATTTGCCTTTCAATAATCCAGTAAGATACATAGTTCAAGCATTATCATCTCTGTTTGACACTAACAGAAATAGACCAGGCTCAGAAAGAGGAAGTGATTATCCAGGGTCACACAGCCACTAAGTAATGGAGTGGAGAACTTGAATCCAGATCTTCTGACTATGAGAGAAAAAGGCTTATTTACAAAATTGGAAAGAAAGACCTCCCTTGAGGGATAACAGAGAAAGAGAAGCTAGTCAAATCTAGTGGACCAGGCACAAATAACAAGGAAGCCAACTAAGGGATTAATTTAAAGGACTTCAAGGTTAATAATTAAAGGTGTGGCAGAAACAACAAAGGAACTAGACAGTTGGAGAGTCCATGAGACCACCTGATGATCACCATTCCAAGGCTAAGCACAAGTATGAGGAGAGGGCAGGCCAAAGGAAAGAACTCTTTCTTTGTTTCAGTCTTCGCTGAGGTGAGCTCTGCAGGCCCAGACAGTCACATCAACTGGCATTTGTTAAGCTCTTGCCATGTGTGCCAGGCACTCTGCTAAGCACTGAGGATACAAAGGAAGGCAAAAGGTATTCCCTACCCCCAAAGAGCTCACAGTATAACAGGATAAACAACATGCAAACAACTATGTACAAACAAGAGAGAGACCCGATAAATTGGAGATTATCCCAGAGGGAAGGCACTAAGATTAAGGAAGACCTGGGAAATAGAACATCCTGGATGAAATAAAACAATGGTAGCCATCTCTACAGTGGGGTCATGGGGGGAGAGGAGCAGAAAACAAGGGGGAAAAGAAATTTACATGATAACTTTATTCATTTAAAAGGAACAGCAAGTTATACACTTAAAAGGAACAGCAAGTTATACACAATAAATTTGCAGTTTCATGTGCAATCCTCTTTATATTATACTATGTTATAGAAATGCTTGTTTTATTCCATAAATTTAAAATAAAATGTTTTTAAAAGTCATGCTAACATGGATTAGGATGAAGACCTAATAGAATCATTCTGAACTCAATAAATAGCATATATGCCAAGTTAAAAAATAAAAAAGGAGAGCATTTTCTAAACTAAATCTACACAGTTGGTTAGGGTTAGGGTAAGGGTTTAGGGTTAGGGTTTTTTTTTAGGGTTAGGTCAATAATAGTAATTGATAGAATAAATTCCTTCCTTGAAGGCATCCAAGGCCAGCTGCTAGGTAACTTAGTAGGTAGAACAATTGACCTGGAGTCAGGAAGACTCGATTCTGCCTAAGACAATTCCTAGCTGTGTGACACCGGTCAAGCAACTCACTCTCTTCTGAATGTTTCTTACTCTATAAAATGCAGGTAGTAATAAAGTCTATGAGTGACTAGGTAGTGCTGTAGATAGAGCAGAAAGGCCTCTTCCTGAGTTCAGATCTGCCTTCAGACACTTACTAGCTGTGTGACCCTAGGCAAGTCACTTAACCCTGTTTGCCTCAGTTTCCTCATATGCAAAATGAGCTGGAAAAGGAAATGGCAAACCACTGCAGTATCTCTGTCAAGAAAACCCTAGATAGGGTCATGAAGAGTGGAACACAAAAACAACTGAATAAAAACAACAATAAATAGTACCTACCACTAAGGATTTTTGTAAGGATAAATGAGCTAATATTGATGAAGTTCTTTGCAAACCTTAGAAACGCGATACAAATGCTTGCTATTAAATATGGGCCTTATACACAGATGGCCATTGTACAAGAGAACCATTGTGGATATCCACCACATGAACAAGAAAGAGGAGGAGGAAAAGAGGTAGAGGAAGAGGAGAAGGAGGGGGAGGAGGAGTGAAAGGAAATTCTAGGAGCTTCAGATCAGTAGAATCTCACTTCCATGTTGGGCAAACTGTTAGGATCCATGAGCAAAAAACCCATTAGAAAAAAAGCAAGGTGGTCTTTCTAAGAGAAAATGGCAATTATAATTTCTGACAGCTATCTAACCCTTTTAAGTGTGCCTTAAATGTAGGTACTAATGTAGGTAATAGAAGCTGGGTTCATACTCAGACAATCTAAAATGGAGGCACTCCCCTGGGAGACACTAGCATGTTTCTTCTGGGAGAAAAGAGGATTGATACAGACCTGGACATTCTGAATGGGCCTGCAAGGTGGGTGGGAACAGCTTCTTTCCATTGGCTACATAGCTGAACTGCCTGGATCTTTAGGACTGCTTGATGGAGGTACTGTTGTTTTCCTTTCCAGAGGCATCCAAGAGCAAAGGCTTTGTTCACTCATGACAGGCATTGTATGGACGCTATGCAAGTCTACCTCACTTAAATCCAATTCATGCATAAGTCAAGGCATCATCCAGTGATGTTGTTGGTCCTTGTTGAAAGGAAGGGTGAACTACAACATGCAAAAAGTAGGGAAGAACCTGCAGGCCCTCTTGCCTGGTATCAGAGGAATAGAAAGATTGGCTGAGGTAGAAGCTCAGCCCGAGGATAACGAGCATGAATGCGAAGGGGATGTGCAAGAGAACAACCCATAAAATCTAGCTCTCTAACTCTCTGCCATTGCTCTGACACTGGGAGAATCCCCAGTATCAAGTATCTTAGGGTCCATTTTAGTAGGTGAAGAGCTAGGATTCTGAACGGACTGGGCTGATTCTAATTAGTGCTGAAACTGATCAGAATGTCCATATCTGGGTCAGTCTTTCATGTCACTGCTGCCATTCCAGGTGGTCGAGTGAAATCCTTGCTCTCTCTAAACTGTTTCATTTGAGCCTCCCAAGCTTGTGAGGTACGTACTGTAGGATTTTATGTAGATGAAAAAATTAAGGCTCAGAGATGCTAACTGGCCATGATCAGATGAATGCATCTATGAATAAAGCCTTGTTGTTCAGTAGTGTCCCACTCTGCTACCTCATCTGGGATTTTCTTGGCAAAGTTCCTGGAGTGGTTTGCCATTTCCTTTTCCAGATCATTTTGCAGATGAGGCACTGAGGCAAACAGGGTTAAATGACTTGCCCAGGGTCACCCAGCTAGGAAGCATCTGAGGCCAGATTTGGCTCTATTTGTGCCACCTCGCTACCTACTCATGAATAAAGGTGAGCACAAATCTACAGAAATTGAGTCACTCTGTAATTAGAAGTATTGTTTTGTTAGCAGTAAGGACCTGGTAATTTGATGCCTTTTCTCTCCCTTGGCAATCTTACTCATTCATGGAAGGTGGTACAGACCAATGGTAGTTGTTTTGGTTAAAAGAGTGTAAACAGTAGGGCTTTTCAAGGATCAGCAGTAATGTCAGTCTTTTTAATCATGATTAAGAGATAACTATATGCCTCTCCAACATTACAGGCAACAGTATACTCTTCAAGACAGTGAAAACTTATATTAATGAGGACAAATATAGTCTAATATATTCTGAAATCTAAGGGCATGATGTTGTCTGACAAGCACCTTAGATTTGGGGAGAGCAGAGCTCAGAGAAAGGATAGGTAGAACCCCACATCCCAGAAGGGATAAGAAGCTCTCAAGAATGAAATTCTAAAGACACAAATTGAAACAATAGTACTGAGGAGGAAAATGGGGGATTGTTTAAAGAGACCAGTGTGAATGTGCACGGAACTTACTGGCCAACTAAGATTTTTTAAAGTAGATATACAGAAGATGGAAGTATGGGCAGGTAACAGAAGATGAAGACAAATAAGGGGCATGGTCCTCTGAGTTCTAAAGTTCAGAATGAGTTGAAATTGGGAAAGCTGAGGACAACCAAAAGTTTGCTAATTTTTTTTTCACTCTATTGGAAATAAGAGGGGGATGGAAAGGGAGAGGGTAGATGGGATGATGATAGTGAACATAAGAGCACTTTTTATTTTTCTTCTGCTTTCTCTGCAAAAGAAAATGATCTATAGGCTAGAAAGGACAGAACAAAAATGACTAATAGGATGGAGATAGAGGAAACAAGTCACCAGATAGAAAGAGAGCCCTGAGTCATCATTGATGAGTTCAAGTCATGAGGTCTAGATAGACTGTATCCTAGGGTACCAAAAGAACTGGAACATATGAGGCACTGTCAGAAATCTTTGAAAAATTGGGGTGAATAAAAGAGATGAACCAGAAAAGGAAAAGAGTAAATGTCCTGATGTTGGAAAGGGGGGTAGTTGAAAGAAGCAGGATTGATAGGTTTTGCGAACTATAAGGCAGTGCATTTGACTGATTCTTAGTACAACTCTAGAATATATTATTAAAAGAATGGTTAGTGAAAATGTGGAAAAGAAAGATATGATCACACAAAGAACAAATGAAACATCATCAAGAATAGGTCAAGCCAGGCTAATTTTTTATCTTTTTTTTTTAAGTTATTGGACTGGGAGATCAGGGAAATGTCATAGAGATAGCTTAACTCGATTTTTACCAAAAAAAATTAACAAATTCTGTCAAGCTGCTCTTTATTGTGATAAAGAGTCATGGAGGTGGAGTGGACAAGAGCATGGGTACAAGGTGTCAGCCCTGATTAAGCAGCTAGACTGAAAGTTCAGCTGTTTAGTAATGTCTGACTCTTCATGACCCCACATAGAGTTTTCTTGGCTAAGATATTGGAAAGGTTTGCCATTTCTTTCTCCAGTGGATCAGGCAAACAGAAGTTGAGTGACTTGCCCAGGGTCACATAACTAGTAAGTGTCTAATGCTGGATTTGAACTCAGGTCTTCCTGACTCCAAGTTATTCATTCTATCTACTCAGTCATCTAGCTGTCTCTTAGACTAAATAAATGGTTCCATGTCAACTTGGAAGAACATTTCCAGGGACATGGGATTGACCCTATACTACTTAGCATCCTTTATTAGTATCTTAGATAAAGACATAGATTTAAAGATGACACAAAATTAGGAGAGATGCCTAACATACTGGATGACAGAATTATGGTTCAAAAAGATCTTGGCAGGCTATGACAGCATTGTACCAAATTAAATAACATGAAGTATAATAGGGCTAAATGAAAATTTTTACAGTTGGGTTCAAAATATTAGGCTCACAAGTTGGTTGGTTGTTGTCCTTCATTCTCAAAGAGGATCAAAATGATACCACTGTGCCAGAGTCAAATTTCAGTGTGTCCAACTGTGGCTACTCAGACCAATCCAAGCTCAGAATGCTCTACCATAGATCAGGCACAAATGATCCATGTGAACATTTTGATGGATTCTCTAAATTTTGTGCATTCTGTGTTTCTTTCGAGCTATTTCAATTCTGCTTTGCTCATGGAGCACAGCATCTTCCCTGATGTGGGCACACCATGCTGAGCAGCCCTGTGCCAGCGTCTCCCATGTGACACAATCAATTCCAAAGTTCTTAAGAGAGACCTTGAGAATGTTCTTGATTGTTTCTTCAGATCCCCATGTGAATGCTTGTCCTGTGTGAGTTCTTCATGAAACAAGATGGGAGACATGGCTAGAGCAGTTTGTCTGAAGACCCTCTACAGGTAGTAATAGACTACAATTCAATATAAGTCAACAGGGTCCTATGGAAGTCAAAAAAAGATCATGACAAGGACAGCTAGATGGTGCAGTGAATAGAGCACAGCCCAGAAGTCAGGAAGACCTGAATTCAAATCTGACCTCAGATACTTGACACTTACTAGCTGTGTGACCCTGGGCTAGTAATTTAATCTAGATAGCAAGAAAAGAAAAAAAGCTCATTGCTTTTTTACTCCAAATTACTTTCCAGAATAATTGGGCTAATTCACTGTTTCATTGTCAGTGTATTAGGTTGTCTGCCTTCCCATGTCCTTACCATCAATTGTCATTTTTCCTTTTTGTCATATCAGAACTATTTTAATTTGAAATTGTTCCATTGTTGGGGGTCTGAAGTGCTTTTTCATGTGATCATTAATAGCTCGAACTTCTTTTGAAATCGGCCTATTCGTATTCTTTGACCATGTGTCTATTGAAAAATTGCTCTTATTCATGTATATTTGTATCAGTTCTCTATGTATATCGGATAGCAGGCATTTATCAGAGACATTTGATGCAAAGACTCATTCTTTTTATTTTACTGAGAAGAAAACTAAGATTTATCTAAGGTCTCCCAGCTAGTAGCAGAGCCAGAACTCAAATTCAAGTGTTCTGAAACCCAGCCCAGTATTCTCTCTACTATTACTCAGGCTGATCAGTTTGTTCTAAGAAAGAATATTGCAGATTCTACTGAGTAGAATTATTTGAGGGGAGGAGGGGAAGAACATCTATGGGGCAACTAGGTGGTGCAATAGATAGAGCACTGGCCCTGAAATGAGGAGAACCTTAGTTCAAATTCTGCCTCAGACACTTACTAGCTGTGTGACCTTGGGCAAGTCACTTAACCTTGATTGCCTCCAAAAAGAAAAAGAAAGAAAAAAACTATCTATATTCATTATCTGCAATTCCTCAACTCTCAACCCTTTGCAATCTAATTTTCTACTCTACTGCTCCACTGAAGCACTCTCCATGATGGCCAGCAATCTTGTAATTACTAAATTCGGTGACTTTTTTTCAGTTCCTTTTCTTTTTGACCTCTCTGCAGAGTCCTTTGCCTCTACCTGAATATTTTCTCCTTCCAGGTTTTTGTGAAACTTTTCTCCTGGTTTTTGTTTTTCTCCTATATGTCTGATTATGTTTTCTCAGTCCCTTTGGCTGAATTCATGTCCCTATGTGCGGGAATATCTCAGATTTGTGTGCAAGCCCACTTCTCTTGGAAAGGAATAGAAAATGCATTAAGTGCTTGCTATGTGTATAGCATTGACAACACAGATAGAAAATCAAGATAGTCTTTGATCTCAAGGAGTTTACATTCTAATTGGAGGGAGAGAATACATAATGGAGGCCTCATGTTCATGTTCAGTTCATGGCAGATGAAAAGGCCAGGTAGTATTTAGGCAGGAAGTGTTACAGAGCAAGTGAGAAGTCTCAGAGAAGCTTGGGGAGTAAAGGTAGAACAGATGGTTCCCTACCAAATGTGTGTGTGTTTGTCCTTCAGTGCCAAAGAAGACCATGCCATCAGAGAAATGATGACATGACTTGCACTTGACTTTGTTTTGAGTGAGGCAGGGCTGTGCAGGTCACCAGCCTCACTTCCCCTCCAGAGCCATCTGAATCCAGTGACC
>CM053769.1:46282606-46303623 GCA_028658325.1 Potorous gilbertii | reverse complement strand
AGTGACCAGATATTCATCAGGATGACTGGAGATGACCCAGGATGAGGCAATCGAGGTTAAGTGACTTTCCCAAGGTCACACAGCTAGTGAGAGTCAAGTGTCTGAGGTGAGATTTGAACTCGGGTCCTCCTGACTCCTGCACTGGTGCTTTATCCACTGCACCACCTAGCTGTCCCCCCCTACTTAAAAAAAAAAAACCATAGTGGGGAAGGAGGCTTTCTGGGAGTGGGAATGTGGGGATTAGTATCCAGCCAATAGTGAGTGGTCTATTCACTGAAGGGGCATTACCTCCCTCTAAGTGAGCACCTGAAAAGGCCCAGCCTAAAAGGGCCAAGGTCTCCCAGTGCATCCTGGGTCATCTCCAGTCATCCTGATGAATATCTGGTCACTGGATTCAGATGGCTCTGGAGGAGAAGTGAGGCTGGTGACCTGCACAGCCCTCCCTCATTCAACAAAGTCAACTGCAAGTCATGGCATCATTTCCCTGATATCATGGTTCTCTCCAAAAACAAAGGACAAACACAAGTGTTTGTGTTCCCTAGTGAAAACTGAAGCAATAGGGTTTGTTGGGAGCTAGTGATGTTGGCCTGTCTTCTAGCTGGCCTTTGATGGGCTGGAGCAGGAGAGGGGTAGGTACTCGGTCATGCCCAATTAGAGATAGCTGATCCTGGTGACCAGGCTGCCAGTTGATGGACTGAGGGAGGTAAGGGGAAAGTCTTGGATCTCCCATCTTTGTGTCTGTACAGGTGACTGTCCCCATGCCCAGAATGCTCTTCTTCCTTATTTCTACCTCCTGGAATTCCTAGCTCCCTAAAAGACTTACATTAGATTCTAGAGCACTGAACCAAATCAAAAACATGAAGTATATTACAGGGACAAATTTTAAAAATGTTCAGTTGGGTCCAAAACATTAGCTTAACAAATAGAAGATGTAAGAGACATGGCTGGTTTGTCTAGAGATAGTAATGGACAGTGTTATATGGCAATCAGAAAAGCTAATAATGTTTTGGCTCCAAATTGCTTTCCCAAATGGTTGGGCCAATTTACTGTTCTACCCTCAATATCTATCATGCGTGAGGTCTTTGTTGGTTCCCACTGCTCCCAAAGTGCTTAGTGTTTTCCCCACCTCGCCTGGGTTTACTTTATATATCTTTTTTTTTTTTTTGCATACATCCTGTTTCTTCCCAACAGAAAATAAGCTCCTCGAGGGCAGGGATTGCTATGTTTTTATCTTTATAGCCTCAGTTCCTGGTATTATTAATGTTTGTTGAGTTGAATTGACTGTCAAATAAAGGGGTTCTAGATGAGAGCCCTAAATCTATGATCTTACGTTTCTATGAAATGATGGTTTTTTGGAGGTCACCCAAAGCCGGTACTGAAAATAGAACTTCAGCTGCCTTCATGTTCTGCTCTAGCTCATACCTCCCCACTTGGGAGAAGAATCAAGGTCTTCCCAGAGCTCCCGGTGGACAGGAACCCATGTACCAGGCTTTATAGAAAACTCATGTCCCTAGACAATGAAAAAGCCCTGAAAGGTTGGATCCCAGAAAGGTCACAGCTGCCAAGCATATCCTAGCCCTGGCAATGGGATACCATGGAGCCAGGTGCTAGTCATGACCAGGGGACCTATTGGGTAGTTCCCAAGTCAGTAATGCTGAACCCTTCCTCGGGAAAGTTCCCTCAGCAGCCCTTCATAGGGTAGTGGTCATAGGAAACCCCTATCATGACAAAGCATGAGCCAGAGCCTGGCAGGAGGAAGCTAACGACAGCTGCCTGACACACTAGGAGCTGTTTGTGATAATGACATGGTGAATTAAGTCCAATTAACCTTAGTCTTTTTACACCCAGTGCACCAATGGTGGACCCAGCAGATGCTTAAAGCCTCTTCAGGACTGTGTGAGGCTCCCCTGGTGGTTGGAAGCCTAGGATTGAATTGTTTCTCCTAGAAATTCTGCCTGTTCCCTGAGACCCTGCCTCAGACAGGGCGCTCCAGTACAGGCGATGGGCATTGAAAACGAGCCAGAGCATCTGGGGAGCTGGCTCAGCCAGCTGAGACAGCCCTCATTCTGTTGGATAACCTCACTGCGGCAGTGAGCCCTTCTTCGTCTTCCCTCCCTTTTTCCCTCCCTCCTCTTTTCCCTCCCTCCCTCCCTCCCTCCCGAACCAGAGCTCCAAGCAAGAGCTGGTGGAACGGCCACTGACCAGCGCTGGTTCTGTCCGTCTCTGTGCATTCTCCTCCCCCTCCTCGGTACCCTCCCCCCAGAGACTGTGCCAGGGCTCTGCAGGATGCCTGCCTCACAGGGCTGCTGCTTCTCTCCTGCTTTTGGAGCTAAGCCCAGTGGAGGCCAGTAGCCTGCTCACCCTCCCCCCCACTGCCACCCCTCTGCCTGCCCGCCTGGCCGCCCCAGGAGGAATGAGCCAGCTCTAAAGGGGATGGTTCTCCTTAGTCCCAAAGGCAGCCACTGGAGTCCATGCCAACATGCCCCCCTGCCAGGTGCTTCGGGCCAGCCCCTCGGCCACCTCACCTCCTAATACCAAGGATGCGAGTGCAACTTTCCTTGTCTGAGGTGGGGGGCTGCTTTGAGACCTCCCTCTCTCCTCAGAAAAGCGGTTTTTCCAGCCACTGGAGAGACATTCATCTGCAAATCCCTTATCTCAGCCTGACAGGTAAGGACAGCATCCTGGAAATAATCTGAGAACACTGCAGGGAGCTGGGGGATTGGAGGGGTGGAGTGGGAGGGTCAGAGGGACAGAAATTAGGATCTTCTGTTGTCCACCAGGTCATTTCAGTGCGTCAAAGAATGCAACGTAGTGTAGACAGAACAGAGCAAATTTTAGCTTGGGTTCCTGCCGCAGCCTTTGACCACTGTCCTGGCTGAAGGGCCAGGGAATTCACCTGGGAGAAGATCCTGACTGGAGGGAGTAAAGGCAACCCTCATGTTCCCTTCCACTAGGCTAGTGTAATGGGGGTGAGGGGAAGACTCACCCCCATTACATTACATTACATTAGTGCAGTCTTCATTGCGTGTATGTTTGTGAATGGATTTTTTTTTTCCATTTTGGCATAAAAGAGCATCTCTCCTCCAAGCTTCATTTGTTTGCTTCAGAAAGATCTCCCAGGGCATAGAATGCAAAGTGGAATTCAGTGGAGGATTTGGTCATCAGTTAGAAATTCTTCTGGAAGCAACTCCTAACTCTCAAGCAGAGAACAGAGACCCAAGACCACCAGGGTGAATCCCAGGACCCTTCCACTGATCATAAGGTGCAGGTTACATTGAGGGATGCAGGATAGCAGCTATGACCCCAAATATTTCTCCTCATTGATTTAAAAAAAATTTTAAAGTCAGACTCATATCTATTAAATGACTAATCAGGCAGCATTTTAGGATTATAGCATTTCAAGAGCTAGAAGAAACCTTGCAACAGGGACAGGATCGTAGCTATCAAGCTGGAAGTGATCTCAGTGCATTTCCACCTCACCCCCCAATTTTATGGAGGAGGAAACTAAATCTCAGAGAGGAAGTGACTTGCCCAAGGTCACACTTTGGTAGAACATGGAATCCATTCTAATCCAGGTCCTGTGACCCTCAATGGGCTGTTCTTCACTCTCCGCCGCCCCTCCGCCACACACACACACACACCATGTTCTTGTAAACAATGATATAAAAGGACAAATTGTACCTTCCTTCTGCAGATCACCGCAACCAACATATTACTGAAATATCTCTAGGCAGAAATGTCCAAATTTTGGATGCTGCTTCATTTTCTTACTTAGAAATATCCTTTTGTTTCTTACTCTCTCCCCTGGCCTCCTCCCCACAGATGAACAACAAAGAACTGATCATTTAACTAGCTACAGAACAAGTCCACAAATGGGGTAAATATTGAGGGGATGCAGTGGGAAGGGGGCACAGGATTCGACCTTTGTCTTTCTATCTTTAGCATCTGGCTCACTACCTTGGACATAATACATGCTCAGTTCAGGTTTGCTGACTTGACCAAGAGGGAAAAGATCTGTGTTCTAGTCCTGCTTCTGTCACTAATTCACTGGATGACTTTGAGCAAGTCATTTCCCTCTCTGAGCTTCCAGTTCCTTATTTGCAAAATGAAGGGTTTGGACTGTAATATTCTGGATTTTGTCGGGTTTCCTCCAGTTCTAATGTTCTGTGTTCCAAGGTCCTTTCTGTTTCAAATGATCTGAACTCTAAGGCTCCTTCTAGGTCTAAGAGTCATAGAAGCACATTATTTTAGTAAGAAGGAAGGAAAATGCTAAGTAAATGCTGGCAATGGGCAGTAATGGTAACCAGGTATTGCAGTCTTAAAAATTGATTGTGGTGGGGTTTTTCTGCCCTAGTCTTTTTCTGTACAAGCTATCTATGTCATAGCCACACCCCGTACTCCTGAATGGTGCCCCCTCCCTCTGTCCTGTCCCTCCTCTGGAAACCCCCAGAGCTGGATTTTCTGTGCCTGGAAGCTTCTAGGCTAGAAACTTCCAGTTTCCTAGCTGATTGGCATCTCCCTGCCTGTGACCTCAGAGACGGGAAGCCAATCAGAAGCCTGAGTGAAATCTCCAGCCCTCCTCCATAAAAAACACCTGTGTTACCCAGATCTTGAGCTGCCCTGATGCACAGAATGCTGATTATAACGTATCTGTTCAAAATATTCCATCACTAGGCCTAGAGGGTTCTCCCTCCCCACCTCAGCCTTGGAATCCCCAGCTTCCTTCAAAGCTCATTCAGCAGAGATCTCACCTCTGACATAAGGCATTTCCTGATTTCTTTACTTATTAAGAGGATACAGAAAAAAAGATTGCTGCACTTGGGAGTCGTGCAATCCGGGTTCGAATCCTCCTTCTGACGCTTACTCCTTGTGTGTCTTGTTGCGAATGGCTGAACCTCTCTGGGCTTCAGTTTCCTTATCTGTAAAATGAGCGGGGTGACCGCTGAGCTTCCTTCCAGCTCTAAATCCCTCATCCTCTGATTCCACCACCACCACCCCAGGCCTCTAGGAAATCGCTTTGTGCATGTTTTGTTTCTACCTGACCTGGGTGTGTTCTGTGTTTTCCTAGTGGGATGGGAACATCTTGAAGAAAGGGATTACTTTAGTCTTGGTCCTTAAGCACATTGAGTAGATACTTATTAGATGTTTATTGAATTTTACTGAATTTTGTATTTTATAGAGGAGAATAACCAAGCCTCTAAGAGAAGTAACTAAATATCTCATAGGAAATTAATGGTAGAGGTAAGCCTTGGACAAAGATTTCTGGACTTGATTCACTTCTCTGTCCCCCAGACCAGAGTGCCAGGGTCTGATGGAACCAGTGTAGAGCTCTGGAAAGCAGGAAGCCATCAGTTCAAACCCCAGCTCTGCTACTTACTAAGTTTTTACATGAGTCATTAACCTTTCTCAGCCTCAGTTTTATTATCTGTAAAATGAAGGAGTCTGAACCCTTGTTTCTACTTGTGTGTCCTAGGTCAAAGCCATTTGACTTCCCTGGGTCTCAGTTTCCTCATCGGTAAAATAAGAGGATAGCATTAAACAATCTCTGGGGTCCCTTGCAGCTCTAGATCTACGATCCTTTGGTAATGTCTTCTTTCTCCCATTTAAAAAAGATTTTCACCTAGAGAGAAATATTATGAGAGAGGAACAGTGGGGAGACTCATAGAGTATGATTTCCTCTGGACTTCTCACCACTAGGGACAATAGCCCAGATAAAAGAGGATGAAGGATTGGCTCTGGGTTGGGTAGGTAATTAAAAATATTTTTATTTGATTGGTGCATAGGCTATGCAAAGGGAACAAAGCAGGAAATAAGTCTGGACAGTATTAGTGTATTATATTACAGTATTATTATAGAGGGCCTGAATGCCAGGCTAATCATAAGTTTGACCTTCCTCTTGTAGGCATCAGGGAAGTGCGAAGATTTTTTTGGATAGGGTTATAGATGACATTATATATTATATAGATATTATATTTTATGTAGATTATGTATTATATTACATTATATATTATATAGATGACATTGTGATTACCTCTCTGACCTTAACCTCCTTCTCTGTAAAATGAGGGGTGGCATGAGGTAATCTCTGGGGTGCTTTCCAGTTTGGATGTAGGAGTCAATGTTGTAAAGTACTTTCCAGTTCTAACATTATATGTTCTAAGTTCTCAGGTTCTTTCTAGGGCTGTCTGTGTCCTGTCGTCTAAGGCTCCTTCCACCTCTAACCTTCATAAAAGGAACTTCTTCCCGACAATTAACAAACAAATAGAACTCCAGCGTTTTACAAAATGCTTTATATATCGTCTCACTTGATCCTCATAACAACCCTGGGAGGCAGTTAATGTTATTATTCCCATTTTACAGTTGAGGAAACTGAAGCTGAAAGAGGTTAAATAGCTTGCCCTGCGTCATACAGCTAGTGCCTGAGGCAGGATTTGAACTCAGGACTCACTCCAAGTCCAGCACTCTACCCAGTTTGGATCAGCCACCCACCAAGTCTTTGTAGAGTATTAGAGGGTACTGTATACATGAAAAGTGCTCAACAAATATTTGTTGAATGAATAAATGAATTTTGAATCTTATACCTTTCTTTGGAAAAGAGGGAAAGGACCAGAAAAGTCCTCAAATGGCACGAAAGAAAGGATTTTCAATTTTATCAAACATGGAAATATACTTGCCAATAAAAATATTCTTTGGACTCTGCTACCCTTTTTCCTCTACCTTTCATTGCCAAGACTGGCAATTCTACCCAAAGAGTCTTATTATATGTTATGTATCATACTTATGATACATAACATATAATAAGACAGGTAAGTGATGCAGGCGATAGAACACTGGACCTGAAGTCAGAAAGACTGGATCTAATTCGGATTCAGATATTTCCTAGCTGTGTGACCATGGGCAAGTCCCTTCTGCCTGCCTCAGTTTCCTCAGCTGTAAGGGTCATTTAAAGGATTCATTTCTTCTGGCCTTCATGACCAGCCTACGCTCAGTGCCTTCACTCGCTCAACCACCCACCTCAGGCCTCAGGCTTTGCAGTCTGGCTCCTGGGCTCACCATTCTGCTAAAACTGTCTTCTACAAGATCACTACACCCAATGGCCTCTTCTCCTTTCCTTGTCCTCCTTGGCCCCCCGCAGAATTTTCTATTAGGCCCAACCCCTCTTCATTGATAGTTTATCCTCCCCTCATTGATATTGTAATTTCATGGTTCTCCCCCTAACTCTCTGACCACTGACATCCTAAAATCAACACGTCCAAAGCCGATTTCCTCATCTTCTTCCTGAGACTTACTCTTCCCCCCAATTTCATTATTCTTCCTGATGGTCCCATTGTCTTTAAAATCAGAGTCCATTTTATACTTTTCCCATTCTCTCAGCCTATGAATCCAATCTCCACATTATTTTTTTTAATCTTTTCCTCTCCAACTATGCCCATCCTTGTCTAGGTCCCCTTCCTTCCTCACCTAGATTATGATAGGCTTCTAAACAATCTTCTTCCCTCTATTCCATCCATTCTTCACACAACTATCCATATGATCTTCTTATTGCCCTGCTATGGTTATTAGAATCAATCCATCATCAAAGCATTTATTAACCATACACTATGTGCCAGGGATTGCACTAGGTGCTTGTGGATGCAAAGACCAAAAAAAAAGTGTTAGCAGTGCCTGCTCAGAAGGAGCTTACATTCTATCAGGGAAACTTGCACATACACATGAAAATATATACAAAATAAATACAAGGTAATTTGGATGAGGACCCTGGAAGTTGAGGGAAGGAGGAGGTTCAGGAAAGATTTCATGAAGGACATGGTGCTTGAGCTAAGCTGAGAAACTAGAAACTGCAAGAGGTGGAGGTGAGGAGGGAGTACATCATGGATGCTGAGAGGAGAGAAGATAACATATTCATGGAGAAAGGAGATGGAGTACTGCGTACGAGCAGAAGAAGACCAGTTTAGGTGAATAATACAGTATGAAGGGGAGTAACATATTAAGACATATAGGTATCTTAATTGACTTAAGAAATTTTTTTTTAAATTAAAGTTTAATGTAATTTAGGAAGAATAGTTAATTCAGATTCAGATATGTCTTAGCTGTGTGACCCTGGGCAAGTCACTTAACTTTTACCTGCCTCAGTTCCCTCATCTCTAAATTGGGTATAATACCTCCCAAGGTTATTGTAAAGGTAAAATGGGCTAATATTTATAAAGCACTTTACAGATCTTAAAGTGCTATAAAAATGATAGCTAAGAATAAGGCTTGAAAGGTAACAGAAGCCAGGTTGTAAAGGGCTTCCAACGCCAAATGAAAGAGTCTCATTTTGATCATAGAGGTAATAGGGAGCCACTAGAATTTATGAGGAGTGACATGGTCAGATCT
This sequence comes from Potorous gilbertii, assembly GCA_028658325.1. Lineage (NCBI taxonomy): Eukaryota > Metazoa > Chordata > Mammalia > Diprotodontia > Potoroidae > Potorous > Potorous gilbertii. The sequence goes on along the minus strand of CM053769.1, from coordinate 46,295,247 downwards.
GTGCTTTAGGAAAATCTCTGGCACCTCTATGAAGGATCGATTGAAGAAGAAGAGATTTGAATTGGAAATTAAGTAAGAGGCTCTGGCAAAGGTCCAGACAAAAAGTGATAGGAGCCTGAGCTAGGACAGTAACACATGAGTAAAGAGAAAGAGATGAATGCAAAAGATAGAACCAACAAGTCTTGGCAACTGAGTGGAAATGTGCAGCAAGGTAATGAGGAGCTGAGAATAATTCTGAGAGTGAACACCTGGATGGATTAAAGAATAGCAGTGCCCACGGCAGAAATAAGGAAGTTAAGAAGACAGGGAGGTTTGGGGGAGAAGATAATAAACTAATTATTGAACCCATAGGAGCTGATGAGGCCATCGAGGGAGAATGGGCAGAGAGAGGAAAGAAGAGTGCCCAAAAAAGAGAAGTATCAGAATTATGATCAAAGCCAAGCAATCATTAGGCAACTGTTGCATGCCAGGAACTCTGCTAAGTGCTGGGGATACAAAGAGGAAAACAAAACAATCCCCACCTTCAAGGAGCTTACGTTCAAACTTGGAGACAACACGTACATATACAAGGAAAGCACTAGCAGCTGAGGGGTCTACGAGCACTCAACAATCAACTAATTAACAATCATTAATTAAGTGCTTACTACGAGCCAAGTACTATGCTAAACACCGGGGATCCAAATACAAAACATGAACAAACACTTACAAGACACAAATTCATTTATGAATATACACAGACATGCACCCATCTATCCATCCATATACACTCTGAAGGTTCTTATTACAACTCCCATTTGCAATAGCAAAGCTAGAGTGTCTCCATCCCCTTAGGGGCCTAGGGTTAGTCCTGAAGAGTTTGATACGAATGGGAAATAGGAAATACAAAATCTTCCAGTCATCCTCCAACATGGGATTGGGATACAGAGGAGACCTCGGGTGAAGCCAAAATATTCTCTTTTTGCCCAAGCGTTTCCTTTTCAGGGGCATATTTTTGTCCTCTCCCTTACCTGAGAACTTGAATCTTGTGGGTTCTAAACTAGCTCTGGTATTAAATGGGCCCCAAAGGCCATAACCGAGTTTCTCATTCAACTCTCGTGTTTTTAAAGACTTTCATGCCTAGGGAAGTGTCCAGACCTTGTTCACAACTAGTGAAAAATTAAGATGAGGTCTCCCTTTAAAAATGTACCAAAGGAGATGCGGTGGGATGAATTTGACCTTTTCCTGGCAAGTAAAATACAGTAGTTTCAGAAAGTAGCATTAAAAGTTTGGCTTATTGGGAAAGGCTTCATATAGAAGTCAGTGCTTGAACTGAACCCTAGAGAAAGAAAGGGACTCTATGATGCAAAAGTGAGGAATACATTCCAAGCATGAGGAGCAGCTCATCAGAGGCATAGAGAGGGGAAATGGTCATTTATGAGAAACATAGAGAAGACCAGCTTAGCTGTATCACAGAGTAAAGGAGGGGTATTAGTGTCCAGTGAAGCCTGAAAGACAGATTATGGCCAAGTTGTGAAAGTCTTTAAAAACACAAGAGTTTACATTTTATCCTAAAGGCAATAAAGAATCACTGGAGTTGATTGAGTAGGGAAATAACATTGTTAGATCAGGATTTAAGGATATCAAGTTGGCAACAGTGTGTAGAATGGAGGAATGGTAGGAGACATCAGACAGAGAGACCTATTAGAGGCTATCTCTATAATCTGGGTGAGAGGTGAGAAGGATCTGAATCAAGGTGGTCATTGTGTGAGTAGAGAAAAGGACTCAAGGGTGAGAGGTGTTTTGAAGGGAGAAATGGTCAGATTTGCTAAATGACTGTGTATGTAGGGTAAAGAAGAAGGAAGAGTCAAGGATAATGCTAAGGTCACAAATCTGAAAGAGTAGAAAGATGCTAGGGAAGTTTGGAAGAAGGCAGCATTTGGGAGAAAAGATACTATGTTCAATTTGGAATATGTTGAGTTTGAGACATCGCCAGGACATCCAGACAAAAAATTCCAGTAGGCAAAAAAATTCCTGTGATTCAGGACTGCAACTCAGGAGAGAGCCTGGAACTGTCTATGTAAATCTTTGACTTATCTATGTAGAGATGATAGTTAAATACATGGACACTGATAAGGTTACCAAGAGAAAGAGCATAGAGAGAAAAGATTTTATTATATTTCCATTTATATTAAAAATAAAGGACAGAGAAGATGACAGATGAAGAGAGATGCTATCTGCATCCAGAGAAAGAACTGATAAGTAGAAGTATGCATAGGATAATTTTATGTATACATACCTATTTGTGTCCAATGGTAGCCATCTTGCGGGGGAGGGAAGAGGAAAAAAGGAGAAAAAAGAAATTTACATGCTAACTTTGTTCTATATTTGGAACAGCAAGTTGTATATAGTAGATTTGCAGTTTCATGTACAATCATCCTTTTTATTGTAATGTGTTATGGAAATGCTTGTTTTGCTCCATGAATTGAAAATAAAATAACTTTTTTGAATGAGAGAAAGAAGAGGGCCTAAGATAGAACCTTGGGGAACACACATAATTAGGGGATGTGAGATGGATGATGAATCAACAAAAGAGGTAGAGGAACAGATGGGTAAGGAGAATCAGGAAAGAGTAGTTTCACAAAAACCTAGAGAAGAGAGAGAAAGAGTACCCAGAAGGAAAGAGTGGTCATCAGTGTGGCACAAAGGTCAAGAAGGATGAGGATTAAGAAATACCATCAGATTTAGCAATTAAGAGATTCCTAAATAATTTGGAGAGAGCAATTCTTTATTAATTTATTTATTTCCAGTTTTCTACAATCACTTCTATAAGTCTTAGATTTTCTTCCCTTCTTTCCTTCTCCCTCCCCCCCCCCTCTCCGAGATGACATGCAATCTTATATGGGTTCTACACATACATTCTTATTAAACACATTTTCACATTGGTCATGTTGCATAGAAGAATTAAAATGAATGGGAGAAACCATGAGAAAAACCAAACCAAAACATAACACAAGAGAAAATATTTTGCTTAGCTGCAATTCAATTCCATAGTTCTTTCTCTGGATGTGGATGGCATATTGCCTCGAGTCCATTGGAAATATTTTAGGTCCTTGCATTGCTGTGAAGGGCTAAGTCTACCAGAAAAATTTCTCACACACTGTGGTTGTGACTGTGTACAATATTCTCCTGGTTCTGCTCCTTTCACTCAGCATCACTTCATATAAGTCCTTCCAGGCCTGGAGAGAGCAATTTCTAGTGAATGATGAAGTTGGAAGTCAGATTGGAAAAAATTGAGAAGTGAATAAAAGGTAAGAAAGTGGAGGCAATGAATATAGACAGTATTTCTTAGGAGTTTGTGAAAGAGAAGAGGGATATAGGGGGAAGCCAGATGGCAAAATGGATAAAGAACTAGTCCTCGGGTCAGGAGGACCTGAGTTCAAATCCAGTTGCAAACACTAGTTGTGTGACCCTGGGCAAGTCACTCAATCCTGATTGACTCCAAAAGGTTAAAAAAAAATGAAAAGAGATATAGAAAGATATTATAATTCAATATATGTTCATTAGATTCGTAATATATGCGCTAGGTACTAAGATTTAAAAATTAAAAGGTCCACTAGAATATTAGTTTCTTGAGGTCAAAGATTTTTCATTGTTGTTTTTATATCCCCAATATCTAGCCCATTGCCTGACACAGAATAGGCATTCACTGAATTGAATTTGAGCTGAATTGGATGGAATCCCTCCCGTCAAAGGTCTTAGAACACAAAAAAATATACAAAACTAGAGAGGGCATTAGGGAGCCCAAGATGGAACCAGACAAAATGCTCTGGGAATTTTTGAAAAGGGGAGTGAAGGCAGACCACCCACAGGAGGGACTGTTAAGTACTCTTAAACAGAGGCTCCGAGGTCAGCAATGGTTACTTCTCTGTAAGAAAACCTCCTGGAGCTCTCCATTGACTATCTAAAAATAACCTTATTTCTGGCCTTCAAGGCCTCACACAGTCTGGTTCCCTAACTTTCTGGCCTTGTCTCATACCTCATACTATATACTCCTTGCCGCATTGTATGGGCGCCATTCTCAGTACCTCATTCTAACAGTGTCTTCTGTTTTCTCAATTCAGCCTTTCCTTTATTTCCCCAGATGGCCTTTCTTGTTAGACAGTGTCTTATTTTGATTACTGTGACCTCATAATTCAAGGAACCACTGATGTATGGATTTCTGCCTGCAAAAGAGAAGCTATTTAGGATGCATCGAGTCAGGCTTACTACTGTTGGTGGTATTGCTATCACTACCAATTGTACAGTAAAAGTGCAAAGGCCTTCCTCATTTGGGGGCCTCCTTTCCTAAAAAGAAGAAATGTTTGTATTAAATATGGTTGGTGCTGATCCTTTCAGTTTTCATGGTAAGAGCTGATATACTGCCTCTTGTAGCCTCATAAATTTGCATGCCAAAAATGCTTTTTTTTCTTTTTTCTTAACTTTGGCCAAAGGTTTTGCACCCTGAGGTTCAGCCAATAGTAGCTCCTGTCAAGGTCATTCTTAGGATATTAGTAGCCAAGCTAAGCAGGCTGCCTGTTCTGAGATAACTAGGACCTTCTAATGTCACTATCTGTATATTATCTTAGGTTAATTATGAGAACTAGCCTATGTTAGGTTTTCTCCCCAAGACAACAGGTGCCATATCTAAGGCCACTGAGGGGCTTCAGTATATGCCAAGGTCAAGCTGCTTCAAAGACCAACCATTGAGGAATACAGAAAAGACAGTCCATAAGTTAGGGACATAGGCCCTGGGTCAATTAGAAAAGACTGTTTAATTTCAGGTATATCACCCCCCTGGCCAGTTAATGCTTTTAAACCTTTAAATAAACCTGAACACTGATTTAAGAATGACAGCAGAAGCGGATCCCTAAAAGCAAGAACAAGTCAGTCTCAAATTGCATTGTTACCAAAGATCTGACCTTTGACCCTGACACAGAGAGCTGGCAAGCCTTTGCCCTGGCTGTGCCTCACATTTGGAATGCACTTCCTTTCCACTCCCTTCAAAAAATTTTACCTTCTATTTACATTATTGTACCTCTTCCCTGATAGAATGTAAGCCTTTGGAAGATAGGGACTGTTTCATTTTTGCCTTTATATATACGGTGGGGAGCCTGTGGTAGGGAGGCAGTGAGGAGGGAAGAAAAGGAGGCAAAGATGCCCCTGGTGGTGGGAGGTCTTCCTACTGCCAAGCCAAGAAGACTCCAAATTTTTCCTTTTCTAAATTGCCCCAAATATGCATCAGTCCAGAAGCAGTAAGTGCCTAGTATGTGCCAGGCACTGTCCATGATGCACAGTTACTAGGCATCTCCAAAATCAAATTAATAATCTTTCTTCCATAGTGGACCTGGAGCTTATACCCACCTCCAGACACAAACCTGTATAAATGCAGCAAAGTTTGACAAAGTTCCCCTATACCACTAGTTTCCAAACTTTAAATAGAAATCTCCCTCCCTTTTAATTTTAAAAAATTATCCTACTTTCCCTCTTTCTATAAAGTTATTTACATAAATGATTTCCTTTTATAGTATTTGATTCTAATTAAATTAGAAATGTACTACATTTTTTATAACAACAAACCTATGGATATGCATGTTCACTAATAAAATCCTTTGGGTTTTTCATATTTATAACCTATAAATTGATAATAGTTATATATGCCATTATTAATGTGTTGAGTGGGCTTATTTTTTGGCATGAAATTTCTGTCATCTATGATATACCTACTCATAATTCTTTTTCAACTACTAATCAGGATCAATATTTTGTTTTTATAACACAGCTATGGCAGAAAATTCCGTTTCGCACAAATAAGATGTCAAAAAATATAGTCAAATTTGTATTGCTTTGTTTGATAAATCAGAGGATTCTTTATTCCCCTGCAGCAAAAACAAAATAAGATTTTCAGGTTCAAATGTTTGTCTCAACATACTATCATAAGGCTAGTCTACAAAATGTTCGTGCTCAGATTTAATCAGACCAATGCATCACATTTGTCCATGACAAGGGAATTCTTTATCCATTCATATTTAGAAACATCTAGATGTATAAAAACAAAATTATAATTACTTATGTAGAATAACCAAGCAATTAATAAGCAACTCTTTGCTTCTATTTCATTTGTAGGGCAAGTATTTTTTAAATTGGGGAATATATTAAAATATTATTTTATACATGATAGCTCTAATTTTTTCATAATTGTAGTCACTTTATCTTTCTGGATCAGAGTATGAACTCAAATACCTAGAACTTGCTTATGTTACTCTTTTTCTTTTTTTAAAGAAACACAAGTTCAAGGAGTAAAATTTCTGTTATAAAGTGAATTTACTTCATCTTTATTATCACTAAGAATAATAGCCATTTACTATTTTAGTTGAAATACTCCTCAAAGCATTTTGGCACAAGAAAGCCAGTGTGTTTTGCAAGAATATAGAAGCGTTCTATGTTCTGCTCCCATATTGTCACAATTTTGCAAAAGTCTTAATTTCTTCTAACAGGCTATTTTCTTTTAAATAGAATTCATTATTCCTAACAACCTGAAACCTCTATGTTATCTCCTCATTTGTATTTCTTGATATAAGTAATTACCCATAAAACCTACAACGTGTCCAGATTGAACAAGGGGCCACACTTTCAATTAGGGCTTATAGACTTTCTTTTCATTCTAACTTTGAACTTTGTCTGCAAAGTCCAATACAATATTCCCATATTATATCTTTTCATTTAAAAATTTATCAGTCACATTTGAAAATTTCTCCAAATGTGGCATTGCCATCAGTAAGTTTGCAAAGCAACAAATCTTCCTTAACATCATACTGCACCTATATAATCAAATGTCCACCTTTACATCTGTCATTTTATCACCTTCCAATACAAAACAATATTTCTCAGTAAATTGATCTCAAAGGTTTACAGACATGTGGATAATTTCCCTTCACACCTTAATACCTGCAAGAACTATTCAAAGCTTTCTTGAATGTGATTTTCCAAGTCTTATTTAACCATATCTCTAGCTGCAGGTACTATTAATATTTCTCCTAACAAATAATGCATTTTACACTTAAGAATTCTGTAAGCAATTTTATATGATACAAGAAATCCTTCTAATGTCCCAGACACAGTTTGTGAAAAAGTTTGATTTTGCTTATTGAAAATATGTCGTTTCCTTTAGAAAAAAAATCTTATTTTGCTAACATATTCCACACATACATTTTTCAAGTGTTTCAATTCGTTAGGTTTCATGGTATCTATGGTTAAAGCATTCATACAAGACAAGCTCAGCAATCTTTCATCTCAATTAACAGTACTAGTGAATCCAAATTATAAATAGAGCAGGTCCTATTTTCTGGATTTAGGCTTTTTACTTTGCATTTCTGTATTTTTGCTATTTAAACTCTCTCCATGGTCTTTGACTATACTAGTTTCAGCTGCCTAGGTGAATTTTCATTTCAAATCAGTTAAGTAATTTATAAGGCTGTTAGCTAGTAAACTACTACAAATTATTGGGAAATTTGGGTAGGGAGATTTTAAATCCTATTTTTCTTTCTAGAAATAGAACATTTTAACATAACTGACTGAAAGATTTATAGGAAATATGCTGAAAGTAAGGTAAGCTGCATTCATTTGACCTAATACAGCATGCAGAATTTAACATTATTTCATGTTTTTTACATCAATTGTTTCAACTACAAACATATTAGGATAGGAATTGTATACAGAGTTCTTTTAGAATCCTGGCATTTTCATGTGAAATATAAACTGAGGCTGCTAAATCTACTGTCTTACTGATTTACAAGCTGATTTGAAGAGGATATTTCAGTTTTAAAAAATTAGAGACATTAAACTGATAAATAAATTTTAAATTTTTTTAAAGTTTCAGGGCCTCTAGAAAAACCAGCTTATTATATTGTCTTTACCAAAGGCAATATATACAGATGACTTTCAGATATATATGTCCATCCCCAGTTCCTATTGCAATCTCAAGTTCCGTGTCACCAACCTCCTACTATCATTTCAAATACCTGCCCCATAGGCCCATGAACTTAACACTTTCAAAACAGAAATGCTTGTCTTATCACCATGGCCCTGGCCTCCACACTCTAATCCCTCTTTGAAACTTACATATTCGGCAAAGAACACCACCACCCTTCCTGTCACCCAGGGTTGAAACCACAGAGTTACCCTCTTCCACTCCTCACTCTCCCCCACTCCCACCTATCTGATGAGCTGTCTCTCATACTTCCACATCTCTCCCCATACACACAAAACCACCATTCCTAGTTCAGGCCCTCATCTCCTGTCACTCGAACTAACTTCAGTAATCTCATAATTGATTTCCCCGCCTGAGGTCTCTCCCCTCTCCAGTCTATACTCCTCAAAGATACCAAAGCAATTTTCCTGAAGCACAGGTCTGTCCATGTCACTCCCTTCCTCAGCAAGCCCCAGTAGCTCCCTATTATCTTTAGGATAAAAAGCAAGCTTTCCTGTTTGGTATTTAAAACCCTTCACAGTCTGATTCCAACCTACCTTTTTGGTCCTATCAGAGGCCTCTCCATTTTAGAGGCTCTGCTAGTCAGTCAAACTGGCCTTTTTGTGATTCCTCTCACACAACATGCCATCTCTCAGCCCTGTGCTTTTGTATGGGCTTTCATGGCTGCAACACACTCCTTCCTCACTTCTAATACTTAGAATCCTCCATTTTCTTCTGAGCTCAGGTGCTACTCCCACCTGAGGTCTTTCCTCATCTCCCCTCCCCAACGAGATTATATTTATTTTATATAAATTAATATGCATGTATGTTGTCTTGACTGATAAGAGCATAAGCCCCATTAGATCAGAGATTGTTTTATTTTTACATTTGTATGCCCAGAATCTATCACAATCTATCCTCTTTATCTAAAACATACACACATCTCTAATCAGCAATCCCCATTCCCTAATTAAATTTCCCTTCATTTCAGACTCCTTCCCCTTATGACCCTTCCATCTTCTGGCATTCAAAAAGATCTGGCTGTCCCCAGATGACTGGATCCTGGACATCTTTTTCAATTCGGTACATCTCATGTTTTCTCTAACACCCTGACACACACAGGTCATGAAGTTAGTGGAAATTCTCCTTGCTCCCCATTGCCATTTCTAGAGTCTTCCTGTGCTACAATTATCACTTCTTTTAAGGTTTAATCTATCTAAATTGATCATCTAGCCTAGATCTGATGGTGGTTCACACACACACACACACACACACACACACACACACACACACCAATCGACAAGTCATTCTCCCTCCTTTCTCAAGGAATCCAGTACCTAAATCACACTCTCCCTCTTTACCCCAACTTCTGTTCTGCAGAACAGAGATTTCTGCAAATATTCCACCACCACCCGCAATTCCCCAGGCCATTTAATTTTCAGGATCCTATGTTCCTCTCCATTGCAACTACATCACAACTGTATGCTGAGATTTTCACACCCTTGATCTTGCCCCTCTGACAAATATTCCTCATATGATCAAGAACCCTTCATCTGATCATAACCTATCTTTCCATCTCCTCCTATGCCTTACTTCTCCTCAACCTTTTCTTCTTCTTTACTGTGACTGCCCATCCCCCTATTTCTCAGTATTTTTCTGGAGCCATCACCCCAGAGTTAATTTCATTTTCCTCTTGAAAAAAGATCATTAGAATTCTCAGCCCTCTGCAATGATACCCATCATCCCTCAAATGAAAATCGCTTTCTTCAGTTACCGATGATCTCTTCATTGCCAGGCCTAATGATCTTCTTTCAATCCTCAACCTTATTGACTCATTTCAGCATTTGACACTATTGGCCACCCATTCTTCCTTCCTAGACAAACTCTTCTCTCTGCTCTGCCTTGGTTCTTCCTCCTGTCTATCTAACAGTTTCTTCTCCCTCTCATTCATATTATGCTCTCTAACTATGGCTGTACCCCAAGGCTCTGCTCTAAGCTCTCTTTTCTCTCTACGCATTCTCTGGGTGACCTCATCACTGCCGATAGTTTTCATTATCTTTAGACAGATGACTCCCAGTGGTATAGATCTACCATTCCTGAACTTCTGTATCATATCACCAAAGCTGAATGAACTTTTCAAACTGGATGTCTCCTAGGTATTTTAAAATCATCATATCCAAAATAGAAATTTTTAAAAGTTCACTTATATATTTGGGAGTTGTTTGTTTTTTTTTTTTTAAATAACTATAGTTGCTCCTGTGATTCCTTCCACACCCCCTCCAGAGATTTTCCATATAACAAATAGCATTTTTCTAAAGACAAAAAGAAATAGAAGAGGAAACAAATTAGCATAACTGATCAATATGTCTAAAAAGTCTAAAACTAAGTACAATGTACAACATTTCGGGACAGGTGCATACTGGCAAATGTTTAACAACTGGAAAATCTATATGAAGGGACAGGAGCCAAAACAGGATTCAGGGTGCCACCAGCACTAGTTCCCAGATTTCTCAACCCAAAAATTCCACAGACAGCTTCAAAGGTCAGTGGGAGGGCTCCTTTACCCAGGAGAGGGGAGTACAGGCTGAACATCAGTCAGCAGGCACTGCAGCTGCAGCTGCCATTTTCAGAGCCCTCCACTTAGAGCCCCTGGGGGAATTGAAAGGCTGATTGAATCTCAGCCCTGAGTGGCAGCCCTGGGAGACCCCGCCTAAAGCCCCTGGAGGAATTGAGCCACTGATCTGATTCTCAGCCCTCAGCACCACCCAGGGGTGAGAAGGAGTACTGGCAGTGGAGCTGGAGGTGACTGTGGTGAAGAAATTCAATTGCAGATTCTGGGCAGAAAAGTTTTTGGTTTCTCCCAGACCAGAGCACAGATCAGGAGAGGAGTAAACAGCTCTCCCTTGATTGTGCCACCTTGGAGGAACTGAGAACTTCTAAATCCCCAGAATATACCCTCCTCTCAACAGAGGTCTAAAAGTCAAGTAACTGCCCGGGAAAATGCCCACAAAAAGGGAGAAAAAAATAAGACTATAGAAGGGTACTTTCTTGGTGAACAGGTATTTTCTCCCATCCTTTTGGATGAGGAATAACAAAGCATAACAACAGAGGAAGTCAAGGCTTCTGCATCCAAAACCTCCAATATAAATATGCAATAGTCTCAGGTCATGGAAGAGCTCAAAAAGGATTTTGAAAATCAAGTAAGAGAGGTGGAGGAAAGATTGGAAAGAGAAATTGGAGTGATGCAAGAAAATCATGAAAAGTGAGTCAACACCTTGCTAAAGGAGACCCAAAAAAATGCTGAAGAAAATAACACCTTTAAAAATAGGCTAACTCAACTGGAAAAAGAGGTCCAAAAAGCCAATGAGGGGAAGAATGCTTTAAGAAGCGGAATTAGCCCAGTGGAAAAGGAGATCCAAAAGCTCACTGAAGAAAATAGTTCTTTAAAAATTAGAATGGAACAGATGGAAGCTAATGACTTTATGAGAAAGTAAGAAATTACAAAATTAAACTGAAAGAATGAAAAAATAGAAGACAATGTGAACTATCTCACTGGAAAAACAACTGACTTGGAAAATAAATCCAGGAGAGACAACTTAAAAATATTAGGACTACCTGAAAGCCATGATCAAAGAAAGAGCCTAGACATCATCTTTCATAAAATTATCAAGGAAAACTGCCCTGATGTTTAGAAACAGAGGGTAAAATAAATATTGAAAGAATCCAAAGATCACCCCCTGAAAGAAATCTGAAAAGAGAAACTCCTAGGAATATTGTAGCCAAATTTCAGAGCTCCCAGGTCAAAGAGAAAATATTGCAAGCAGCCAGAAAGAAATAGTTTGAGTATTGTGAAAATACAATCAGGATAAGACAGGATCTGGCAACTTCTACGTTAAGGGATAGAAGGGCTTAGAATAGGATATTCCAAAAGTCAAAGGAGCTAGGATTAAAACCAAGAATCACCCACCCAGCAAAACTAAGTATAATACTTCAGGGGGAAAAATGGTCATTCAATGCAATAGAGAACTTTCAAGCATTCTTAATGAAAAGACCAGAACTGAATAGAAAATTTGACTTTCAAACACAAGAATCAAGAAAAGCATGAAAAGGTAAACAGGAAAGAGAAAACATAAAGGACTTTCTAAAGTTGAACTGTTTACCTTCCTACATGGAATGATAACATTTGTAACTCTTGAGACTTTTCTCAGTATTTGGGTAGTTGGAGGGATTACACACACACACACACACACACACACACACACACACACACACACCACAGGGTGAGTTGAATAAGAAGGGATGATACCTAAAAAAATAAAACTGAGGGGTGGGAGAGGAATATATTGGGAGGAGAAAGGGAGAAATGGAATTAGGTAAAGGAGGCAAGAAAAACCTTCTTCAGGGGAAAAGAAAAGGCAGGATGTAAGAGGGGAAAAGGAAAGCTTACTCTCTTTACATTTGGCTTGAGGGAACTACATGCTCACTCAGTTTGGTTTGAAAGTATATCTTGCACTATAGAAGGGGGAGGGGAGAAGGGGACAAGTGGGGTAGGAGGGATGATAGAAGGGAGAGCAAATGGAAGAAGAGAGTAATCAGAAAAACATTTTTGGGGAGGGACAAGGTCAAAAGAGATGATAGAATAAATGGGGAGCAGGAT
>CM053769.1:46264099-46282506 GCA_028658325.1 Potorous gilbertii | reverse complement strand
ATCAAGCCTTGATTTTTAGTATTTGCTGAATTCCAAGGTGTCAATGCTCACACTAAAATTTTAACAATCTTTTTTTTGGTGGTTGTTATTTCCATTTACAATGCTGTAGTCGTTGTTTTCTTGGCTCTGCTTACTTCACCAGGCATCAGTTCATGTAGCTCCTTCCAGGCTTCTTTGTATTTATCTCAGTGGCTAAGAAAATGAGACTGGTGACCTTGCATAGCCCTCCCTCACTTGTATGTCTTAGTATCACCTCCCTGATGGAGAATGAAGGACAAACAAGAACAACAACATTTCTTTTTTTTTAATTAATTAATTTATTTTTTTGTTTTCAACATTTATTTCCACAAGATTTTGAGTTCCAAATTTTCTCCCCATCTCTCCCCTCCCCCCAACCCAAGACACCATGAATTCTGATTAACCCTTCCCCCAATCTGCCTTCCCTTCTATCACACACCTCCCTTCCCTTATATCCCCATATCCTCTATTTTCTTGTAGGGAAAAATAGATTTCTATTCCCCATTACTTGTATTTCTTATTTCCCAGGTGCATGGAAAAACAATTTTTAACATTTGTTTTTAAAACTTTGAGTTCCAACTTCTCTCCCTTCCTCTCTCCCCACCCATCCCCACTGAGAAGGCAAGCAATTCAATATAGATTATACATGTGTCGTTATGCAAAAGACTTCCATAAAAGTCATGTTGTGAAAGATGAATTCTATTTCCCTCCATCCTATCCTGAGCCCCATTTATTCTATTCTCTCCTTTGCCTTGTCCCTCCCCAAAAGTGTTTACTTCTAATTACTCCCTCCTCCCATTTGCCCTCCCTTCTATCATCACCCCACACCCCATTTATCGCTTTCTTTCCTGTAGTGTAAGATAGATTTTCATACCAAATTCAGTATGCATATTATTCCCTCCTTAAGCCAACTGTGATGAGAGTAAGCTTCACTTTTTCCTTCTCACCTCCCACCCTTTCTTCTCCATTGAAAAAGCTTTTTCTTGCCTCTTTTATGATAATTTGCCCCATTCCATTTCTCCTTTTCTCCTCCCAATATATTCCTCTCTCACCCCTTAATTTTGTTTTTTAGATATCATCCCTTCCTATTCTACTCACTTTGTACCATCCCTCTAACTACCCAAATACTGAGAAAAGTCTCAAGAGTTACAAATATTATCTTACCATGTAGGAATATAAACAGTTCAGCTTTATGAAGTCCCTTATGATTTCTCTTTTTTTTTTTTACCTTCTCATGCTTCTCTTGATTCTTGTGTTTGAAAGTCAAATTTTCTATTCAGTTCTGGTCTTTTCATCAAGAATGCTTGAAAGTCCTCTATTTCATTGAGTGAGCCATTTTTCCCCCGGAAGTATTTCAAGGGGGAAACTCTGTTTTGCTGGGTAGGTGATTCTTGGTTTTAATCCTAGTTCTTTTGACTTCTGAAATATCCTATTCAGAACCCCTCGATCCCTTAATGTAGAAGCTGTCAGATCCTGTGTTACCCTGATTGTATTTCCACAATACCCTAATTGTTTCTTTCTGGCTGCTTGCAATATTTTCTCCTTGACCTGGGAGCTCTGAAATTTGGCTACAATATTCCTAGGAGTTTTTCTTTTCAGATCTCTTTCAGGGGGTGATCTTTGGATTCTTTCAATATTTATTTTTCCTTCTAGTTCTAGAATATCAGGGCAGTTTTCCTTGTTTCAATTTCCTTGATAATTTCATGAAAGATGATGTCTAGGCTCTTTTTTTGATCATGACTTTCAGTCCCATAATTTTAAAATTGTCTCTCCTGGAGCTATTTTCCAGGTCAGCTGTTTTACCAATGAGATATTTCACATTGTCTGCTATTTTTTAATTCTTTTGGTTTTGTTTTATAATTCCTTGATTTTTCATAAAGTCATTAGCTTCCATCTGCTCCATTCTAATCTTTAAGGAATTATTTTTGTCAGTGAGCTTTTGGATCTCCTTTTCCATCTGGTCAGTTCTGCTTTTTAGGGAATTCTTCTCATCAGCTTTTTGGATCTCTTTTGCCATTTGGGTTAGTCTATTTTTTGAAGTGTCATTTTCTTCAGCATTTTTTTGGTTCTCCTTTAACAAGCAGTTGACTCGTTTTTCATGATTTTCTTGCATCACTCTCATTTCTCTTCCCAATTTTTGCTCTACTTCTCTTATTTGATTTTCAAAATCTTTTTTGAGCTCTTCCATCACCTGAGACCAATTCATATTTTTCTTGGAGGCTTTTGATGAAGGAGCTTTGATTTATTTTCTTCTTTTTGCATGCTTTGGCCTTCCCTGTCACCAAAGTAAGATTTTATAGCCTGATTCTTTTTCCAGTTTTTGCTCATTTCCCCAGTCATTTACTTGACTTTTGAGCTCTTTGTCAAGGTAGTTCTCTGCTTCCAGTGGGGGTGGGGGGGTGTACTGTCAGCCACTCAATTCCCCTTACAATCTGTGGGCCCAGAGCTCTAGAAACAGTGGCTCAACCACATTTCTTATAGCACAATATAGTCCATCATGTTCATGGATGGCAATTTGCTTAGTAATTCCTCAATCAAAAAGCATCTACTTTGTTTCTAATTCTTAGCTACCACAAAAAAAAGTGCTGCTATAAAAGTTTTAGTATATAAGAGGGTCTTTCTTCTTTGGCCTCCTGAGCTTTCAAAATCTTAAGGCCTTAGCTTCCAAATTAATTTCCTTCACCCAAAAAGGAAAGAACAAATATTAGAATAATAGACTAAGATTTATTTTCACAAGGCAGCATGTCAACCTCAACTCCGTCTCTAACCAGACACCTTCTTTGAAGGAGACAAACTGTGGGTAAAGCCCCAACCTACAGAGAGCAATCGAGGCTGACTTTTGAAGGCACCTCTTGTTGTAGTTCTTCCCAAAAAAGAGGTTGCCCTTCTCTGGGGTTAGCACACTAGACCTAGTCACAAAATGTCTACATGTGATCCAAGGTCTCTACTAGGCACTTCCATCACATATCATCATGTGAGATTTTCCAAGTGGGAAATTCCATCAGCCTAGCACACTGATAAACAGATTTAAAAGGATTGGGCTTATTGGCCACTCCCTATAACACTTTTAATAATACATCTGGAGTTGACAGGAATCAAAGTCAAAATCAATGGCCTATTGTTTACAAATGCTACTATCTTCTCTTTTATGAAAAATGAAATATTTCTTCTTCTCCAGTCCTGTGGCAACTCTCCCGTTCCCCAATGGTCTTTCAAAGATCACTAGTATTGGTTTAGAAATCATATTCATCAATTCTTCCAGTAACCTAAGATCATTTGGATCTGACTACTTGAATGGATCAATGACAGCTTCATATATCCTAATTCATCTTGGATTTCAACTTTTCATTAGCCATTTTTATTCCATTCTTTTCCGTTCAAACACTAGATTCCTTGTCAGGAGAAAAAAATAGCAAAATATGAATTGAAAATATGAAATAACAAAAAATGAATCTGACAGTCATCCTGAGTCATTGTTCCACCCCTCCAACAAGTATTTTCCCTTATATTCCTGGTCTTTTTTTCCCAATATAGCTTTAACAAACAAGAAACCTCCTTGTCCTTAGAATTCCTTGCCAGCTCCAAATCATTCTGAATTTTAGCATTTATGACTTGATTTTTACAGAACCAAGCCCCAATACAATAGAATTGAATTGAATTACCTCTAAAGAGCTCTCAGACATGCCCTCAGGGAGTAACAAGAATTCCTTCAGCTCTTACTCCAACCCATAGCCTGAAGCTAAAAGTGAATTGATATGTCAACCAAGTCATTCTCACAGTTTGCTTAACCCTGCTCTTAACCCAGGTCCCAAACCCACCCCTGTACCCTGAGATGCCTAAAGGAGAGGGGAACTCAGACAACACAGGGATGACCTGCTTACTCCCCAAGCGGTCAGTGCACCAGCATGGCACACACACCTCAAAAACAGAAGAAAAAGCTCTGCATCATCCAGAGAAGCACAAGCTGGGTTTTTCATGTATACCACATTCTTAAGTGTCTCTCTCCTTCCTAATCTTCAAATGCCCAAAGGCAACAACATTTGTGGCCCAGCCTAAATAGGGTTTTTTGATAACTCCACTCTTCTTCATAGATAGATCATAGATAAAAGCAGTGTCCTTTCCATCTACTATGTACGGCAATGTGATGACCAAGCAGCCCCTGTTATCCTTTGTAGAGAGCTGAGTGGCCTTCATTACCAACTGAACAAGGAAGGGCCCAAATTCTCAAGCAAACAGATGCTCTCCCTAGGTGGTGTGGTGGATAGAGTGCCAGGCCTGGATTAAGGAAGACCTGAGTTCAAATTTGACCTCAAACACATATTAGCAAGTCATTTAATTCTGTTGGTTTCAGTTTCCTCATCTGGTGGTGAAGGAAATGGCAAATCACTCCAGTATCTTTGCCAAGGAAACCCCAAATGGGGTCACACAGAGTCAGACTAACTGAACAACAACAAATCTTATTGCACCTATGGGATCCCAATAGGGACAAGGTTTAACCAAGGATATATGGAAGGGATAGCAGAAGTCTATCAGCAGCACCAGAAGAGCAGATCAAGGTGTTACAATGAAAAGAGCAATAGATTTGGTTCAAATTCCACCCACTACTGCTGCCTCTTAACTGTGGGCAAATCATTTTTGGACCTCAACTGTCTCCTCTAAATGTGTGAGTGTGGAAGGACAATAAATATGGCCTGATGAATTGATTTCCACCCCCTACACTATTGATTTCATTATACAAGGTAGGAGGCTAAGGAGATATTAAACTAACAGTCATACGGTGACACATAACTAAAGAGAGTTTGAGAACATGGAAACAATGATACAAAGAAGAGCAGAACCTGGAGTTTGCCCATATCTCGGCAGAAATACATGCATATGCAATCAATATAATCCATTAGCTAGCATGTATTAATTGCTCTGTATCAGGCTCTCTACAAGGATCTGGGATGTAAATCCAGAAATTAGGCAATTCTTGTCTTCAAGGAGTTTACTGTAAGTGACAAGTTGTCTCCTATTTTGTATTAAATTTACTTACTACTTATTCTTATTGGATTATAGCCTTAGAGCTAGAAGGATGCTTATAGACCCCTCTAGTCACCTTCCAGATGAGGAAACTAAATCACAGAGAAGTTAAGTGACAATCCAATATCACACAGGTGGTATATAATAGAGACTAGACTTGAACCCAGGTTTTCTGACTCCAAATCCATCAGTCTCCCTTGTACCACATTAAAGCTTTTACCTAAAGCAAGTTCATAGCTCTTCACTGTGAACTCTGTGAAACTACCAGATTACAGCTTCTAGGAGGACCCTAGCCCAATGAAAGCTCCAGAGCTGGATTCACCATCATGGCTGCCAGGAGGCAGCCTCAAGGGCAAGTTGGCCCAGTGACACTTGCTTCTTGTCGAACCCTAGCCCAACTCCACTTCCATTGTTTGATCAACTTCATACCGCCTCCTACCAGTCAATCAAACTCCCCTATCCCTCTCCCTCAAAAATCAGTTTCCATGAGATCAAGCCTGAGGGGACAACCTTGAATCATTTGCTTCTTTCAATGGACACATCATCCACTGATATTTTGCCTGGACTCATTCATTCCTCAATCCTGGATCATTAACACACATCTACCAACTTTTCAAATGTTTACTAACTGTGTGACCCTGGGCAAATCACTTATGTAACCCTGTTTGCCTCAGCTTCCCCATCTATAAAATGAGCTGGAGAAGGAAATGGCAAACCACTCTAGTATCTTGCCAAGAAAACCCCAAATAAAGTCACAAAGAGTTGAACATGAGTGAAACAACTAAACAAAAACAAACCAATCTATTCTACTCTCTGTTCCCGTCTTCCCACCTTCCTCCACTCCCCAGTGTCCCATTTTAGATTTGTTTTTATTCTCTAGAATCCTTGCTCTACAATAAACAAACAGATTTCCTTTCATCTTAAATGCTTTTCTTTTCACACTCCTTCTATCTTCGAGCACTGACACCTAGATCTTTCCTGATGACACTGCTTTCATGGCCATCCTTTGTGGCACTGACCACTCTTTCCTTCATACTTCCTGACTTGCTTGTCATGGGGGAGGAGTTAGAATACTCCTTCTTCCTCATCATCACTTCCAGACTCTCTCTCTACTAGTATCAATAGATTAACCTCTCCCCCTTTATAATTCATGCTGTGAAAACTTGGCACCCAAGCCTGATTCTGATGGTCTTTAGTTATCAGTTTCCCAGACCATTCTCCCTTCTTTGTCAATGAATTCAGTGCCTGGCTCCCAGTCTTTCTCTCCACCCCAACTCCTTCCCTCACACCCAGAAACTTCAATATAGATCTTCAATGTTCCCTGAAATACTCTAACTTCCCAGTTCCTCAGTTCCCATGATTGATTATCACTCCTCCACAGCCACACACAGAGATGTACATATCCTTGATCTCACCATGTCCCATAAATGTTTCACTTCCATGTTCATGAACTCAGAATTTCCTTGATCTGATCAGAATCTGTTATCGTTCCAAATGAGATAATGTGGGTAAAACACTTTGGAAACTTTAAAGCATCATATAAATGTCAGTTATTGTTGTTTTCATCAAAGTCCCAAATTGGAACATGTACTGAAAGGGATTAAAGCTTACTAAATTTGACAGCTTTTGGCACTATGATCTCCTCAATTTCTGGCTGCCCAAAGGGGCCCTTTTGAGCCGCTGACCTCCATGCCAGTCACACATCCTCTAATGCTGGGTAAGCTACAATTGCTGCTTCAAGCAATGGTGGACAACCTATTCATTGCAATCCAGAAATGTGTCCAAAGACCAAAAGGTTGGATTGTTTGATGCTGAAAGCTTTCAGGGCCTCCTGTTATAACAGCAATGCAGAATTTCTTCCTTCACCAAATCAGAACTGATTTGCATTCTGAATTAACAGGAACATAGCTGTTTCCAGTCCTATTAAAATACTGAAGAAATATCCCTGAAAGGAGATGGGAGGGTGTTGGGCAGAGAGAGGAGAATTAACCATTTTATGCTGTATGGGAAGTGACTGATGGAACATTATTGCTGCCCATCTTGTTTTGTTTAATTAGTGTTGGAGTATCATGTTTGCCTCCTGAGGCTTACTCTGGTGAGAACGAGCTTGATGGATCATGTATAAAATCCAGGTCAACATATCCAAGGATGATTGCCTCATAATTTGCTACGCCATAGAGGGTAATACAGATGCCTCCTGTTATTAATTATATCAATATATTTTCTTGAGTAATGTGATTAATTAGGAGGGAAAGCATTACAATTGCAGGCCCATTCTGTCCATATGCTGGTTCACGGTTGGAATGTGGAGGGAAGGCCACATCTCTTCCCTGCTAGGTGGCCTCTAAATAGGTCCTCAGACAACCAGTCTAGCGTTCTCATGCAAGCACGACCTAAGAGGAACCCTTCTCACAGGGTCCCTCAAAACAACTGCTCATCAGAGAAGCCACAGACTATCCTTTGTGCGTTCAATAAAGATAAATTATCACCATTAAAGTCATTAATTCAAATAAAATCCCCTGTCCCTCTAATTGACACCACTTGAGCTACAGAGGGAGAACCACAGCATTTCAGAGCTGGAAAGGACCCTGGAGAGCACCCCAACCAACTTGCACAATTAGGGCAGGGGAGATAGTGAAGTGGAAAACACACTGGGGTGAGAGTCAGGAGACACAGATTCTAATTCATGCTGTTACTGTGACCTTGGTTCAGCAGCTCCACCTCTCTGGGTTAGTTGGAAAATGAGGGAGCTGAATTATATGATCCCTACCAGCTCTAAAACACCCTGATTCTATTGTAGTGGAAAATATGCTAGGCTTGGAGGAAGAAGGCTTGCACTTGAGTGTCCCGCCCCCTCCTCCTACTCAAGTCCCTTAATAGTTGCATGATTTAGGACATGTCAATAATCTTTCTAGTCTCAGTTTCCTTATCTATGAAATGGAAATAATAATACTTGCTCTATCTACCTTAAAGGATTGTCGTGAAGTTTAAATGAGAAAATGTATGGAAAATTCAGTCCGACAACCCAACACTGAGTAAGCACTTCCAGGGCACAGAGCATCATATGAGCTGCGAGGGGTATAGAAGCAAAAATGAAACAGTCTCTGCCTTTAAGGAGCCTTATATTCTACTGGGATGGGTGGGGGGATACAAAATATGTATTTATAAATAAATGCAAAGTAATTTGTAAAGTGAGAGCACACTGATAAATAACTGATGGGAAGAGGAAAGACTTCATGGAAATGTTCACCAGGGCTTATCCTTGAAAGAAGAAAACCATTCTAAAAGGTGGAGGTGAGGAAGGAGAATAGGGAAGGATTTCAAGTCCATGCCATATGAAGGTTAGTTCAAGCAACTGGGGAAATTTAGCCTAGAGAAGAGAATAATTAGGGGAGTATATCATAGACAGGTGCAGTGGCCAGAGGGCCAGGCCTGGCGTTGGGAGGTCCTGAGTTCAAATACAGACACGGACCCTTCCTAATTGTGTGACCCTGGGCAAGTCATTTCAATTCTGTTTGCCTCATTTTCCTCATCCAAAAAAATAGGAATAATAGATTTTGTAAAACGCTTAGCATAGCACATGATATGTAGCAAGTGCTTTATAGATGATGATGATGATGATGAAATAACAGATTTGCAGTGCTTGGCCCCAGAGGACAGAACTAGGGAGCAATGAAAAAAGATTGCAAAAAGGAAAATGTTAGCTTGATTTCAGGGAAAACTACCCAACAATTAGGGCTCTCCAAATTGGGCTGGCTCAGGAGCCGTGAGTTGCTGTACCACCACCACCCTCCATGTCTTCAAACAAAAGCTAAAGGACCACTTGTTGGGTATGTTGTGGGAGGGATTGTTTTTCTTGTGTGAAATGGACCAGATGGCCCCGAGATCTCTTCCAACTCTGAGAGTCTGTGATTGTGTGGATGGTGTGACTCAGTAAGCCTGAGTGAGGAGGAAGAGAAGGAGAAGGAGGCAGCGGCACAGGCAAGCTGGATGATATGTGGCGAAGAGGTGCATTTTGACCTGTAGGATGACTGAATGGCATGGTTGAGTAAGAAAGAAACCATGGCTCAGTTTGAAATAATACAAACAAATGTCAGAGCTAGACAAAGGGGGGAATAAATGTTCTGTGTTCACATAAAAAGTGGGAGCTTTGGGGAACCAAACTGCACAAAACAGTCCTTCCACTACCTCATCGGGTACAGATGTCTTAGTATTTCCTCTTCCATCTCAGCCCCTTGGGATACAGGTGGTCCCAAGAAATCCTGGCTTCTGACCCTCTCTGACCTCTGGTTACACTTTGCTTGGATCCTGATCCCTAGGAAGGGGAGCTTGCCTTCAGAACCACTGCTTCACCTAATCACTGATGCTTATCACTCCTTACTATCACCCCACCAACACAAATAATATGACAGTGGGCATCTCACCCCAATGATACCAGTGAGAATTAAGAATAAGAGGTGTCTCCAAGAGAAACTTCGAAAAAGAAAAAAATCAACAGGACTTGGTGATTGATTGGATATGGGAAATAAATAGGAAAAGGAGTCAAAGGTCATTCAAAGGTTTCCAGATTGAAACCATGGTGGTGCCACTGACAAAGATTAGGCATTAGAAAAGAGAAGTTAGTTTAGAATGGTTGTGGACCAAGGAGAGGAGAGAAGAATTGGAATTGGGGTGAAATAATAAAGTTCAGTTTTAGAAATGTTAAGTTTTGAGGTAATGATGAAGTACCCAGGTAGAGGCAGTTAGGTGACCCAGTGCATAGAGTGTTGGACCCGGAAAACCTGAGTTCAAATCCTGCTTACTAGTTGGTTAAGGCGTTTAAATTCTCTGGGCCTCAAATTCCTCAACTGTAAAATGGAATAATCATAGCAAATTCATCCCAGGGTTGTTGTGAGGGTTAAATGAGATACCATATGTAAAGTGTTCAGCAAGGCTTAAAGCAGTATATAAATGCTAGAGATAAAGAGGACACAGGTAGACAACCCTATCTTGTGTTCAGGCTACTCCACAAGGGCTTACAGTCCAGCTTCCTACCTCATCACTCCACTGAAGCTGGTCTCTCCGAAGTTATGACGACCTCTTAGCTGCCAAATCCAAAGGCCTTCTCTCTCTCCTTCATATCCTTGACCTCCCTGCAGACTTGGATACTATCGATCACTTTCTCCTCGTTACTATTCTCTCTAGGTTTTCAGGATATAACTGTCTCCTGGTTCTCCTCCTACCTGTCTTCTGACTGTCTCCTTTGCTGGATCCTCCTCCAGATCATGCCCTCTAAACCTAGGTATCCCTCTGTATTCTGTCCTAAGCCCACTTCTCTTCATCCTCTATGCTACTTCACTTAGTGATCTCATCAGCTCCTATAGATTTAATTGATAAGGCACTTAGGTGGCTCAATGGATAGAGCTTCTGGCCTGGAGTCAGAAAGACTCAAGTTCAAATCCAGCCTCAGATACTAACTAGCTGTATGACCCTGGGCAAGTCACTTAACTCCATTTACCTTAATTTCCTCATTTTTAAAATAAGCTGGAGTATCTTTGTCAAGAAAACTCCAAATGGGATCATGAGGAGTCAGACATGACTAAAAAATGACTCAACAACAATGCTAATGACTCTCAGTTCTACCTATCCTGCCCCAATCTCTCTGTTCATCTCATCTCCAATCTCCACTCCAACTTCCAACTACCTTTTAGATATCTTGAACTATCTGTCCAGTAGATGTCTTAAAATCAACATGTCTAAAACAGAACTTACTATCACTCCCCCTAAACCCTCCCTCCATCCCACCTTCCATATTACTGTAGAGGGCAATAATCCCTTAGAGCAATACTTAGGAGTCCAACTGTGCTCCTCATTATCTCTCACTCCTCATATTCAAGCTGTTTTGCCAAGACCGGTCAATCTCACTTTTGCAATATCTCTAGAATATACCCCCTTCTTTTCTCTGACACTGCCACCACTCTGGTGGAAGTCCTCATCTCCTCACACAAGGATTATTGCAATAGCTTGCTGGTAGGTCTGCCTGCTTTAAATCTCTTCCCACTCCAAATGGCCCTCCTTTCAGTCACTAAAATGATTTTTCGAAAGCGTAGGTCTGATCACGTCACACACACACACACACACACTCAAATTCCAGTGGCTCCCTATTGCCTGCAGGATCAAATACAAAATCCTCCATTTGGCATTCAAAACCCTTCATAACCTAGACCCCTCCATCTTTCCAGTCTTCTTATTTCCCAACACATATTTTTCAATTCAACAATCCTGGTTTCCTGGACATTCCATTACATTTTATATCCCCTGTACCTAGAATGCTTTCCCTCCTTGGCTCTGCCTTCTGACTTCTCTAGTTTCCCTAAGTAACAACTAAAATCCCTTTTTTTCCTGGAAGTCTTCCCCAACCCCTCTCAATTATAATGTCATCTCTTTGTTAATTACTTCCTATTTATCCTATGTATAGCTCACTTTGTGTATATTTGTTTATGCATTTTATACCTCTCTTAAAACTGTAAGCTCTGAGAGGCAGGGAGGGACTGCCTTTTGCCTTTTTTTGTCCTCTGCACTTAGCAGTGCCTGACATATAGTAGGCACTTACTACATATTTATTAATTTATTATAATCAATGTTGAAGGGATTATGGGATAATGGGTGCATTATTAGTGGAGTTTTGAATCAATAAAAGCCATTTTGGAAAACAATTTGAAATTATGCAAATAAAGTGATTAAAAAACCATGCCCTTTAACCCAAAGATTCCATTACTGGATTTATACTTCAAGAGGTCCAATAATAAGAAAGTCCCCATATGGGGTACCAAAATATTCATAGCGGCACTTTTTGTGAATTGGAAACAAAGTTGATGTTCATTGATTGGGGAATAGCTAAACAAATTATGGTATGTGAATATTACTGTCTTGTAAGAAATGATGAATGTGATAAATACAGAGAAGCATAAGAAGATCTATACGAACTGATGCAAAGTGAAGTGAGTGACAAGAAAACACTATACATAATATAAATGGAAAGAAAAATCACACGCACATCAAAAAAGAATGTCACAAAAATATAAATAATAAGCATGACTCAAAAGAAAAGATATGAGAAAACCCCACCACCCCTTTGCAGAGGAAAAATATTCACAAGTGTTTCACACTGCACATATTTTTAGACTTTTTTTGATATATTAGTCCATTATGCTAACTTCTTGTTTTTTGTCTTTTAAAAATGTATACTATTTGTTATTTGGGATGGCTTTCTTAGAAGGGAAAAGTAAGGGATCTTGGAGGAAACTATGGTGATGTAAAAACATGATATCAATAAAAACTGATTTTTAAATAAATGTGAGTTGCTTAAGGGGAGGGACTATGGCTTTCTTTCTTTAGTCCCTGGCATTTAGTACTATGCATGGCACATAGTAAGTTCTTAATAAATGCTTAATGACTTAGTACATAGACTTCATGGCGTCCATGGTGGATTGTAAGACCATTTACATGACCTCCAATTCTTCCAGCTATTGGCTGACTGTGGTGCAATGGACTGGGGCATGAATATCCTGAGGATAGAAACAAGTTTTCAGAATAAAAAATGTGTTCTGGGTAAACACGTACACCGAATTATTGAAAAAAAAAAATCAGTAGTGAGTATCCACAAGAGTCACTTGCCCTTTTGTTAGTTTTGTCCTCTCGGTTTACCCACCCAATGGTGTTCCAGACAGCGTCCTGTGAAGAATTATATCTTGTCCTGCAGACAGTATCGTCCAGAAGTAGGACATAAGCTAGTCCAACAGTCTGGTATAATAGATTCAGGTAGTTTATGGAGGCAAGTACCAAGGAGAAAACTTTGGATTTAGAGATAGAGGACCTTGATTCAAATCCTTCCTCTGACTTGGACAATTTCCTCACCTATAAAATGAAGACATTGGATTGCACATCCTCTGAAATCCCTTCTGGCTCTATGTAGATGATCCTGTCTTCAGAAGGATACTCAGGTGGCCTGCATTACAGGGAATTGTTACTGGATGGGGTAGTGAGGGATCAAGTGTGTCGTTTTAATGAAGATTTTTACCAATACCATAATATAATCCTAGTCCTGGGACAAAAACAAATGAGCGATGAAGTTCAGAGAAATTCCTTCCCAGGGTCATGAAAGTGTGAAGAACAGGCTCCAGGAATTCAAGGGGTTTCCTGACTGTCCCCTTCATCTGGGCATAGACCTCAGACTTCTAGGCATACTGGTGGCATCACACTGGACCTAAGGCTGGTAGAAATCACTCATTGAAGGATATTCCCTATTTTTTAGTGCCCTGCTAATAGTCCATCATGGCAGGTAGCAATACCTCTGCTGGTCCTTCCCCAAAGAGTACATGTATGTAGGAGTGACCCTATACGTGATGAATTCTCCACTTGGAGTGCTGTCAAACCATTCCTGCAGAGGGCAGTACTGTATTCTCATTGACAGATGTTCATCATAGTTTCCAGCCTGGGCAACAATTCAACAACATTTATCCAGCACCTATAATGTATGAGGCACTAAGGCAGGGTGGCTAAAAAGTTTCTGGGTACTACATTGTACTCTTAGGATTTGAGGACTCTTTGGTTTTTGTGATAGTTCATCTGCTCTGCTTTTCTGCTGATTGGGAACACATTCAAGGCAAAAGTCAAATCATCTTCTGGATTGATTTTACATGTTTTAGGTTCCAGAATTCAGCCAACACACTAATGGAGTATCATGCTTCCTCTGGATCATGGTACCAAGTTACAGGTATTCTTTCCTTATGTTAGTTTGCTCCAACACTTTGAGGTTGCAAGAGAAGTTCTCAAACTCACCCTTAGGGTTAATGGGACAGAATCTCAGGTCATATTATCAAAAATACCGACTGAAAAGTCTCTGAATAATTTTATCATCATAGACAATATCCTTGCCACAGGTACTACCAGCACTGCTGTGTGACATGCAGTGAAGAGGTACATTTTGCCCTGTAGTCTAAGTTAATATGTTCAGCTAGAACATGGAGGTGGCATATCTTCAGCGGCAATAAGCAGGAGGTCTTCATAACCACCTCACAAAGACACCCAGGGAAAGGACATACAGAGACAACACTTCACCCTGTGGCCTCTCTGTCAGTCAGCAGTCTAGGAAAAGATAGAGACACTCACCCATTAGGTGAGGAACTTAGTCAATGCAAGTATACTCTTCTCTACTAGGAGTATGACTATACTGATAAAAAAAAAAATCTCACATCTCCCAGGGAATGCTAAATACTAATAGGGTTTGGTAAGGACCCAGAGCCTTGCAATCTCTCGGTTAGCTCCACAGTTAGGAGATGCAAGCAAGCATCTGCCTGGCTCGATTATTCACTCTGAACACAAAAATCTGCTCTCAGGGTGTCAACTCAGATGGTCCTTCTCCCTAATATCCTACTCTAAAGAATCAGCTCCAGGGGCTCATACCCTGGCATCTGTTAGCCCTCACACTAATTTCTATCATATTCCTGCTCCACACACAGTCAATAACTGTTGCACTGTCTTCTTTCTTTCTTATACACCCTCTTCCTTTTTCACTCACTTAATGACCATTTAATAACTCTATCCCAGACTTACCCAGAATAGTGTTAACTGCCTGGAAATGGTGTGGATAGAGGAGTGGGAAGGTCACTGTAATCACCAGGAATGCTAGAGAAGAATGCCAGATGACTCCAGTTTAAAAAGAAAAAAAAAGGTCTTGATCCTATTTTCCTGAGGGGTAGTGCTGGTAATTAACAATTGCAAACAGCTGTGTGAGCACTGACGCTTCCCTACATGGCTGCCCCTTGTAGATCTCAGCCCTAGCAACATCCCAAGAACTGTTGGAGATCATTAATGTTGCTGTCAGTTGGTGCTCTCCACATTAAGACCACCTCCACCTTCCAAGGTTCAAATCTACACTAAACCCTCATCTCCCCACAATGTATACAGTACAGGAGATCAAACCCACAAGTTTTCCGGTTTAACATTGTCCTGATCTAGTGGATGAGCTTACCAGGATCAGTCAGCTAAATTGGGGCACTGTTCTAGTGTGCCATGATTCCCTACTCAAAGATGACATTCAAAAAGCTGCTGTTTGACACAGCATGTAGTCTGACTGCATTCAAACAGAGGGTGGAACACTGCTTTCTCACAGCATGCAATTAGCAGAGATGGAACTAGATAAAACCTTGGTCCTCTGATCAAGCCCAGTTCTCTGCTCTCTGGAGGCAGCTACATGGTGCAGTGGATGGAGTGCTGGACCTGGATCCAGGAAGACCTGAGTTCAAATCTGATTTGTGACTTGGGCAAGTCACTTAAGCACTATTTGCCTCACTTTCCTCAACTGTAAAATGGGGCTGATGATACTAATAGTTCCTACCTTACAGGGTTATTATGAAGGTCACATGAGATATTATTTGTAAAGCACTAGCTCTTCTCAGCAATACAATGATCTAAAACAATCCCAAAGGACTCCTGATGAAGAACGCTACCTATCTCCAAAGAAAGTACTGATGGAGTCT
Source organism: Potorous gilbertii (assembly GCA_028658325.1). NCBI lineage: Eukaryota > Metazoa > Chordata > Mammalia > Diprotodontia > Potoroidae > Potorous > Potorous gilbertii. The sequence continues at coordinate 46,266,946 of CM053769.1, read as the reverse complement.
GAATACAGATCGAAGCTTACTATTTTTCACTTTCCTTATGGGGAAGACTCAGTGTTCATACAGCTGTTTGTAATTGCTAATTATGACTAATATGGAAATATGTTTTGCATGATTGCACATGTATAACCTATATCCAATTGCTTACCATCTCAGGGAGGGGTAAGGGAGAGAATTTGGAACTCAGGTTTAAAAATAATGTTAAAATTGTTTTTATATGTATTTGGGAAAAAATAAAATATCATTAAAAATGTGCATATAGAAGGTGCTTATTCATTTCCTTAATATGCCACTTGTACTGATCACCTCAGAGAGTACCTAAAATACAGCAGACACTATATTAATGTTAACATTATTATTGCCCAGTGACTGCATCACTAAAAACTGTTGCATCTTTTGTTATCTTAAAGGTCAAAGACGAGTTTTACTCCTTTAAGTGCCAAGAAGAGGTCTTCTCCTGTCCTGTGCCAGAAGACACTGAATGGTAAGGTTTCTGCCTTTTCTGAGCCTGCCTGGTTTGTGAAGGATCCTCCCCAGCACCTCTGCTGGTGATGGTGAACATCTCTCCCTTCCCCTGACACCCCCCTCACTATTTCCAGGCAGTTTTTACACTGCGCCACAGTTGAGTAGCATCACTGGCAATTGCTAGTATTTATGTGGTATGAACTAGTCACCCTGGAGGCAGCTTCACTCCATGGGAAGGTCAGAAGACCTGGGTTTCAATCCTGACTTAGGTAATTGCCACTTTTGTAATCTTGGGCTAAAAAACCTTGATGGATCTCAGTTTCCTCATCTGAAAAATAAGAGTATTAGACTAGATGACCTCTGAAGTCCCTTCCACCTCTAAATCTGTAGTCCTTCCATAAGCATTTATTTAAGTATTTGCTAAGTGCAAACCACTATACTAGGTGCTGAGAGAGCTACACAGTTAAAATAAGACAGCGCCTGCCCTCAAGGAGCTTATGGTCTAGCAAGAAAAAGATAAGACATATACAGAAATATAATGAAAATCAAAGTAAAAAAAATGTGTAAGAGAAGTACAAAGTACTTTGAGATCAGAGGAAGAGCACTTCCAGGTGGCATGAATTGTAATAAAACGATTTGTTCTGTGAAGTTTGGATTCAGTCAAAGGGCCACACTTGAAGACCTAGCAGGCCACTTGTGGCCTCAAGGGCAAAGACTCTCCACCCCTGAGCTAGGTACTCTACAATGCATAGAATTCAGTTTTCTGTTTCCACTCTGAATTTGGCATAGTAGCCCAGGGCAGATGACTTAAGAGTCAAGAACATTTAGTAATGCTGAATTGATTAATGTTGTGCTTCTATATCTAACCAGGGAAAATGAACCTTAGGAAAAAATCTGAAAAGTGCCGGAGAGAAGATAGGTCTACTGGCTAGGTGAGAGAAGGTGATTAATTACAGTCATGAGAACTCAGACTCAAAATATTGGATGTGGAAGAGACTTTAGAACCTTTAGAACTGACATTAGTTAGAACCTAAAATGCTAGAGCTGGGTGACACCACTGAAAACATTTCGTCCAAGAACTCCCCCTTAATTTATAGTTGAGGACACAGACTTAAGAGAGGTCAAGTGATTTGCCCAGCTGATAAGGGACAGAGTCCCGACCTAAATTCAGATCTTTTGACTCTTGGCCTGGTACACTTTCTACTGTACCCCTCTTGGGCATAAGACAATACAAGAATTTGGAAGGAGAAAAAAAAAAAGATGGAAAAGAAGCGAGCAAGCATCGTGCGTGAAGTGAGAGGGATAAGTAGGGTAAGAAAAGAGGAGGCATAAGCAGGTTAAGGTTTCTTCTCCAAAGAATATGGGTGGGGTGACAAAGAGCTGAGAAAGGATAAGAAAGAGACACCAGGGACAATTTCGGTGAGAGCACTGGAAAGGACTTTAGACTTGTCTCCTTTCTTCTTTATTTGACAGAGGAGGAATCTGAGACTCAGGCAAGTGACTTGGTCAAGGTCACCCTGCTAAGTAAATAGCAGACTCGGGATTAAAACCCAGGCCAGCTGACTCTCTACAACCCCTCTTCCTACAATTTACCAGCTCATCACTTTTAACTGAAGATGTCCAGGAAAGCCTCATGGAGGAAGTGGGCCCTTGAATATGAGTAGTTCCCTACCTTCAGGGAGCTTCTAGTCTAGAAGAGAAGATGGTTATACTAATAAATAAACTACAGATGAGTATTCAAGCCCATAAACTGAGTACAGGGTGCTATGAGATTAAATGGGGAGATCACTTCCAACTGGGAGGATCACAAAACGAGGAAGTGGCGTTGGTACTGTATCTCAAAAGATGGGTAAAGTGTGAACAGCTATTGAGGAATGAAAGTGACTGAAAGATCAGGGGCGGAGGAGAACGGGGACAATATCTTCTGTGGTGTCAAATTCAAATAGAAATGGGAATCACTAAACCATACACGAGGATGCCTGCATGTTGACTTAGACAAAACCACGTATTGACAAAGGTTCCCATTTTTATTTAATCAAAATTTTCCCAAATACATTTTAATCTGGTTCAGACCACGCTAGGGAATGGGCCACACTGAGGAGTGTGGCGAGACCACGTGAGCTACATGGTGGACACCTCTACTAGACTACACATAAGAGAAAAGTAAAAGATACCTTGGGGCCAAATTGTGCAGGTGGAAGCCAGGTGACTTTATTCAGGAAACACTAGGGAAGTATTAGGGGTCATTTGGTCTGGGAGGGTGGGACAAGAGAAAAGAAAAAGTGGTAACAGAAAGAGAACTCTGCCTGCGTTAGCCCTCGGGTACCGTTTTCTAGCTTTCTCCCATCCCTACCAATCCCCATTGGAATGCCAGATCAATAAAAA